>JAEMWC010001150.1:120000-155000 GCA_016490735.1 Pachyseris speciosa | reverse complement strand
CATCTTTGAATCATGAAACCCCCCACCCATACACTTGGAGGAATTGTAAGACGCTTTGGGAATAGAACATCCTCTCCCCTGGAATCACCTGATATTTGAACTCTGAAACGGGCCAGTTTGTCAAATTGATTGGCTCTTTAATAATCAGGGCACAATGGCCAAATGCGCGATGCACACCCTCCCCTCCCCCCAGAAAATAATGATATGTAAAGGCCACTTCGTGAAAGTTCATAATTTTTACACAAACTTCACTGTATATCTTATTTTCAGAATGACACACCTCATCAGCTTGTCTGTGGATTCTTCTCAGCTCACAACCAACACAGGATCGGTCAAACTCCACTTCAATCTCAGGATCACCGCGCATAAGCTGACAAACAAAGCGATCAGTTAGTGTTTGTTCAATCCGTGTCATGGAGATTATCGGTTACCCTTTAACCCCAACTGTGATCAACGTGTAATTTCTCCTTGCATTTTCACTATTTGATCAAGCAAACACATTATGAGAATAAAGGAAATGATCACCCAACGATAGGCACAGTGCTGAATACCTTCCTTACTTTCTCCCATGGAGGTGAAGTGCAGCTAGTCAGAGTATGGTTTTCAGGGCCTACTCTCTTACGAACATTGCCCCTTATTGCTACTGTGCACGCCTTCTGCTTAGGTTTCTTAGGGACCATATTTCCTAACTCAGAGTTATAGTTATTTTTTCTTGCTTTATGCGGATGCAAGTAAAGCAGATCTCTCTTCTCAGCAAGAGCTAATAGAAGCCAAAATGAAAATTGGAGGCAACCATACACTTTTTTTAAGTTGGGTGTAAGGCTGCTTGACCTCTTTCCATTTTATAGGGGAATCTTTGTTTACAATATTTGCCTCATTAGCATGAGCAATTCAGTTTCTGATGAGTTACAAATAAATCAGTTCTGAATATTGAAAGGTCATAGTATGACTAACTCTGCCAATGAATATGAGCGTCATGTATTGAATACTTTTTGTGCAACGCGGGTTTAAAAACACAAAATTTTGCAAAGAATGTATGAGCTCATTAGTGCTTTTGCCACCCAGAAATTTTGCAGTTTTTGGAAGATAATATCTCCTTAAATACTACATCTAAAGAGCTAAAAATTTCACAATGTATTTAATTTCACTAGCTCTTTACTTGCCTGGAGTCAAATCACATCTAACATGTTTCCTTACAATGACGTAAGCAAAGATCCCCCTATACAGATACCCTGTCAATACGGAGAGCTCCACAGAACCTATTAACAGAGCTCAGCCGTTCCTGGGTTTGAGGAAAATAGAGTGGTTTTCAAGTGAATGTTTAAGACGATTTGTACTGATTTGCTTTGGTTTTACCTTGCCATGCTCTGTTATGGTTGGCAAACTTGTGCCACTTTCACAACCAACGAGAAGCAAAACAAAACCAATCGTGCCTTGCTAGCATGCATTTTCTCGCGCTTGACGCCAGTCACACGTGTTTTTTTTTTAATACTAAAAGGTCTAAAATACTAAAAGGTTAGAGCATCGCACCGGTAATCGCGAGGTCACGGGTTCAAACCCCGTTGAAGACCTGAATTTTTTTTTCAGGCTTCTTTTCGCAATTGCATAAATTGCGTTCACAACTGCGAGGATCATTCTTTATTTGACTAAAAGGTCTGTTGCACATACACTGCATTAGTTAGCTCATGCATCGAAGACGGCGACAGCAACGGCAACGAGAACGCCACAAAACAATCGGTTTAACGACCAAAAACAATCGCTCTGCACGGGCGTTTTACATTTTGGTACATTTCTTTCCCTCCTCTGCAAAACAACAACGCGAAAAACCATATTCAAGGTATTATGGAGAACGTGAGCGCATGACAGTAAGTTTTTTCTGTCTTTTTCTTTACTTCAACACCGGCCACAGTAATGGATAGTTTGCGCACATTTTAGAAGTTGAACAAGTTAGAAAAATCGCGAAAAATTTACAATAACGAGAAGATAATTTTGATATGACGTTTCCGTTGCCGTTGCCGTCGTCTAAAGAAGCCCACTGGCGATGGTGTTTTGCAGGTCCTCTGCCAACAAAAATTATTCACCTTGTATTCTTGTTCGGCGAGTGTTCTTGTTTCACAGATTTGCTTTCTTGAAGCCTCCGAAATTGGATCTTCACCTAATCGAACACACCTAAAAAGGAAATAAAGTAAATTTTAAAACAACGTACATGTCAAGGCTTTCTCCATTTTATTTTCGACTTCTAGGATATGTTGATTTGGTTTAAAAGTAATATCCTCGTATAGTTGAGACTACGAAAAGCCTTTTCCTTTTTGAAAGGGGAACCTGCTTTCGTTTTGTTGTTGATGCTGTTGTGTTTTCAACTCCCCACCACACATTGAAATTATGGGGAGTAGGGAGGCAAATGCTCACTTGCAATTTCAGTTCTTTGTTCATAGATTGGACTTAACGAAAAAGAAAGTAAGAACTGCTCGTACTCTCACGTTAATGTTCATTATCTAAAAATAGTGGAAGTGTACTTAATGTCTTGCCCATCCTAACCCATCTTCCTTGCCATACAAAAATAGCCAGAAAAACTCAAAACTATAAAACTGAAAATTTTAATTCGAAAATTTGGTTTATCAACGGAGTTGATAATGTAAATTGACCACCGTACAGGGATTCGATTAGCTGACGTTTCGAGCGTTAGCCCTTCGTCGGAGCGAATCGAGGAATTGTGGGTTGTGTATGGTTTATATACAGAAAATGGAGCTACGCTATTGGTGGTAACATGGTAACGTGAAAAACAGGAATAAATTAATTTAATGAAAAGCGCTCGTTGATACCGTGGGGATTAAGAGTGCCAATTTGAAAGTTTTGAAAATTTTAATTGCCCGAAAATGTTAGGGAACAAAATCTTCCTTTGAGAAAATGCTAGCTGAAATCAACTTTCCACGATCTTTCTAGGGAACTATTTTCTTTCCGAAAATGTTAGCTGACGTTTTTGACTGCCAAAAACAGCAATTACGACCTTTCCGAAAACCTCAGGGGCTATGATTTCCCAATTGCGAATCTTTTAGGCCACGTTTTAGTTACGAAAATCCGAGTGCACTCTTTAATCGCCACCGAAAGCCCAAGGCGAATTACCCTCCATCGAACAGATATCTACCGAAACTTGTCGTTGGGTGCCCCTGATGATTAGGTTTTCTAAAAATAATTTACAAATATGAATAAGGTTTCCTCTCCCCTTTCCCTGCAGTTACCCTTGGATGAATGGTTATATAGTTCACTTTGCACTTTCACAAATTCCTGTTGTTTGACTCGGCGATCTTCTTAAATTTTCTTCCTTTCCTCAGTAAACGAGCCGTTCTTCATGCAAAATGCTCTTGCTCCTGTTCAGTAATATAGGGGACTGATTACGTACCATCTTAGCTGATTCTGTCTTTCCTCTTGGACATTCTGGTGGACTTCATATTCAAACTTAGTTTCCTTCGTAAATGAAAAAAAGGGAAAACAGAGAGCAGGGATTATGCAGTGCTGGAAACACTTGCCTCGTACCAATGCGGCCTTTTACTTAACATAACATAACATAACATAACATAACATAACATAACAACATAACATAACATAACATAACATAACATAACATAACATAACATAACATAACAATATACCATACCATACCATAACATAACATAACATAACATAACATAACATAACATAACATAACATAACATAACATAACATAACACCTTTATTTAAACACGATAAGATTTAAAGCTTGTGGGGTCGTGTATGCTAACTACGTCACAATGAAATATATACATGTAAAATGTTCGATAAAAACTAAAATATCAACAGTAATTAATTTAAATACGAAATATATACCTATAAAATTAATAAAAGCTAAAAGCAGACTTTAAGCCACAATAATTACATGCACATGTACATGTACAGTATGTGGGTTGAGTTTATTGTTGGTTCTAGTTCAAAAGCTTTTATTCCAGGTACTCCAGTCTGCCCTCCTCCTCAAAACCAGTGTTTCCAGATTCTAACTTGATCGGAACAGTGTCTCTATTTAACACCATGTACGTGTGCTAAATACTGTTGACACTCCAATAAAGTGATTAGTTTTATTTTATATATTTTAATATTGAATGATATCCTCATCAAAGACAGCTAGTCATGAATGTGGTGACAATTGAAGGGCTGAGGCATAACCGACCCAAATGACTTTTGGGGCTTTTTTTCATTTTTTGTTCCAAATCAGCTGAGTTTTTGCATGTGGCCTTTGACTCAATAGAGCAAAATTGCCCCATAATTTTTTGGCCAGTTTCCGTTTCTTTTTCGAGAAAAACCCTATTCAAAAAAGGCCCTAAAAGTCATTTGGGTCAGTTATGCCCCCAGCCCTTCAAATAACCTGTATCACACATAAGTGACAACCACAAAGTACAGTGTATGTCATTATCAAAATGAAGAAACTGCACTACAAAGAACAGATGTGTTGGAAGATGGTTTATTACTGAACTTACTTTCATCTGTTTTGTGCTCCCTGTTATGTCTTTTTGTGTTTGGACAGCTACAAGAAAAAATAATAAACAGTCTATAACTGAGTGTCTCTTTATATGAACATTAGACACTGGTGCAGCAAACTGCAAACTGGTTGCCGATTGTTTGTCCCTGAATGCCTTTTCTCACCTTCTCTGATCTGCTTTGCTTTTAGTTTACCAGGTTGCTGCAACAGAATACTTGAGACCGTGGATGGATTATCAAGGCCAACTGATGGAAATCTCAATCCATCTTTGACTACTTCCTGTCAACAAAAAACACAGAATGAAGGCTTACGATTTCCTGGAACATAACACTGTTCTTTCTAGTCCAAAAACTGAATGTTACTTAATTGTCAAGCCCTTCAAGTTCTTCCTGTGCAAAAGCACGTTTGTATAATGTAAGAATGCTCTTCTTTTTCAACATGCTAACATTGATACGTTTTCAGTGACCCTCCCCCAACTTACTCCAGCCCACCCCCTCCCCCCATTCCCACATTAAAAATGTACACTCCCTTACATACCTGTGGCTTTCCCTCACTTGGAGTCCATGGTCTGGTCGTAAGTTTCTTAAGCCTTGTTCTACCAAGAGGATCAATCATCAGTGGATCAAGGACTCCACTGGGTGGGATGGGCGGCAACTCTTCACTCCATTCTTTGGCTTTTAACCTGTAAATTTACATAGTAATACAAAGATGAGGTCTCCCTACACTGTAAAGGCAAACTGCCTTTCAACTTTGTGCCTTTGACTTTAATATTGTGTGTGACCTCATGAGCACAATTCATGATTAATAGGGCAGGTACAGGTGGTTAATTGAAAGTACAAATGGCATGAGCTTTTAGGTGAATGCAATTTGAGAACTTTCAAAATAGCAAGAGCCTGTTGATCATAAATTGTAAGAGAAGGTCATGTAAAAGTTTATTCAAGATTTAGGACAAGGTCCTGCAGATAATTCCCTAATTTGCCATACAATGTAAATGAAGTGCTGAGAGCATAACCGATCTATGTTGACTTTTAAGTCGTTTTTTTTAATTTTGCTCGAATGTCTGAATTTAAATTGCATGTGAACTGCAATTCGATTGAAAAACATTGTCGGTATGTTTTTTCAGATTTTTTATTCTTTTTCAAGAAATAACATACACAAAAAAACTGCGTTTTTTCTTACGTACACAAAGAAATCAACGTCCCACGAGAATAGTTTGCAAATTACATTACATCTTCTTTCAATCGAATTGCAGTTCACATGCAAAAATTTGGACAAATCCAAGCAAAATCGAAAACAACCTAAAATTCAACATAGGTCAATTATGCTCTCAGCCCTTCAAATGAAGTATTCGTTGAGTATGACAGTAGTCTATAAGTAATAGTTAATAATAAACAGGCAGGGGAATTTTAAACATAATAAAACAAGAAATGTGACTTTTAAGCATGGCTTAAAAAACTTTTGGTGTAGGTCTTATATCCATTCTTACACTAATATTAAGATTTTTGGGTTATTTTGGCCTAGAAAATAAGACTTAACATTTAGCCATGTCTATATCAGATTTAAAGACACTCGTTCAACATTAATTTCTTTTGTATTTTCATTATGAATTATTAATAAGCTTTTGAAGTTCTGTTTGTTATGAAGTGTCTGACTGGATCTTGAAATAACCAACACCTTTTAACATGACAGACCATGTGTTACCATCACTATGATAACAGTTGTTGTTTGGAAACCAACGAAAAACGTAACTTTAGACATACAGTATTTCTAAAAGATGTTGTCCCATCAAGGAAATCAAAGCTTACCTTCTATGGGAAATTTTGATTTTAAAAGGTACACTCTAAGCTTTGCCCACCCCTCCCCCCCCCCCCCCCCCTCCAAAAAAATACTCTCGCAAGCCCCACTCAATGAACCAGCTGGGGGAGGGGTGGCACATGGTTCTTCACAAAATAAGTGTCTCGCATAATTTTTGCCAAATTTCACGGGTCTCACTGTCTTGATTTTTTTACAACAGTCTCAGGGTCTCGATTTCTTTTCAAAAGCTAAGAAAGTCTCCAGCTTGCAGAAAATATACTAGTCTCACTGTCTCACAAAGTCTCAAATTTACCATTCACCATCCCTAACTGAGGCAGGCTGGTATAAAAACATCCTTTAGGTTTGTCACAAAATTTGCTGGTAGTTGTTGCCATCATGCAGTAGATTAGATTAAAGTAAAGCACAGAACAGAGGAGAAGAGAACAAATTCGCCAAAAAAAACATAACTAAGAGAAAAGAAATGAGAATCGTTCAAAGCCAAGAAAAAATGGAAACTTCCTTATTTTTGAGACCATTGGCCAATCTTAATTTAATTTCAGACGGAGGACTTGAAGATGATTTGTCTGTAATACTTATTTTAAAATTAATGCTTAGATATTAATAATAACAAGATCTGTCCTTTTTAAAGCCTTGAATTTCCTATTTCCTACTTATCTTGCTGACTTGAGGTTACGTGGTGCCCTGAACATTTCTGATAATCATTAAATAAAAACTACTAACTAAAGGGATAAGTTGACTTAGATGTACACGTACAGTGTAAGAGGAAAAAAAGGTTCATAAAGACATAAATAAACCCACCTTTTTGCAAGTCCTGGTTCTGATGTCCCAGTGAAAGAGCACACAAGGGGAGACATATTGAACTGGGACACCATGAGCTAACAACAAAAAAGCATGTCAATAATTATAGACAAAGACTGCATCATATTTTTTTTAGTTATTTGTTGTTGTTGTTATTTTAAAGATAGAAAACCTTTCAATGCTCAAGGCAGTTTTACTGTCTCTAAAGGTATGATGCTGGTTGTGCTCAAAACCTTGCCTTAACCCATTGACTACCGGCTGTTTTTACATTTTCGGAGTGATTTTCCACCTATAAACAATGAATAGCAATTCGTGACTCTTTATTTGAACTACCAGGGAAAAGTGGTGCTGTCCTAAGCCACTGGAGGCTCAACGTTTCTAAAAACGTCATTTTGACGTAGCTATTTTTTATCCGTGAAGCAACAACAATGGCCCAAGTTCGGTTTGCTTGCGATTTCTGCTAAATTTACAGCCATTTTTCATCTTTAGCGGCTGCCTGATGAGCATCATTAAGCGTGATGGTAGCTAAGAGTCCACTTTCTCAAAGAATCGAGCAAGGTGATGTACTTTGTTGTTGAATTTGGCTTGTTACTCGACAAACTGGGAATTTGGCCGGTCGAACACTTAGTACCTTTGGGACTCGACTATTGATGAATTTCTCGACCTACCGCCACATATTTTGGAATTTCTGAGTACTGAAGATGACCACAAGCAGGAATTTTTGGCAGTAGGTCGGAGTGGCTGTGGACTTGAATTGGGAGAAGGAACGGGTGCTGTCAAAAATTCTCGTCATTTCCCAGCATGCAATGTGGTCTAGATGTTGAAAATGGTGGAAAGGCCCGAATGCACTGGAACAAAAGGCTGTATCTACGCTCGGGAGAAGAAATAACAATATGAACAAAAAAGTCATTTCTAAGCTAGACAAAGGACTGAATTTCGTTATGATGGTTCAAGTTTGGTTTTTCGGCGATGATTTCCTTAAAAAACATGAAGGCAAAAAGGGGCATTTTTGTCGTTTCTCTTTGACATTAAAAATGGTCAGTTTCGTTCTTGTCCAAACTCAAAAGGCCATATTTGGTAAAAATCGCTACATTTCTTGCATTTATTGGATATCCAAATCTAAAGGGCATTCCATTTTGTGCTCACAACTAACAGTTAAGGCAATATTCGCGCAATTGAGAAAGTTGCAATGTTTTGAAGCATGGGAGTTTTTTACGGCCGGTTTTGGCCGGCACAGGTGCCAATGGGTGAAGGTGATTCCTTAGAATTGCATGGCGCATCCTTACTGCACATAATTTATGGAGTCATTTAGTGCATGCACAAGCATGCCCACTTTAGAAACATGGCGTATTTGCATTGACACTGACCTTTGTCAGCCAAAATTTTCCCCTTATGGCCATGTTGCAAAGAAACGAGCACGGTGGCCTCCATTTTTTATTTCATAATTTCAATGAGAACAGTATCCTCAATAACTGAGACAAAAATTAGCACAAATCTATGGCTGCATTTTTGGCAAATGAAATCAATTCTACAGTGGGAGACATAACAGGCCCAACAGCGCATGTCCAAATTAAGTTTCCTTTAAAGGATAAAAAATGCAGGGTATTTGAAGACATTTTTTCTGGGTCATAGGTGAATAAACAACCAAAGAAAGTAAAACTCTGTGTGATATAACATGCTGCATTGAAAAATAATCGAGCTTATATCATTTTGTTATATACGGAGATTACCAAAAGTCACCTTAATAACCGTATTTGTCAGCATTGTGGCGTGAAAACAAGCATGGTGACCCCCTCTTTTTATCATGTTTTTAATTTCTCCCTGTTCTGTAACAACAGCATACCAAGTTTTATCGGAAATCTATGGCAGGTTCTTTTACTAGGGAATCACCTTAATGTTCAAATGACCACATCAATGTGAGCAGCTTAAGGCCCAAGGCCTTATCTTCTACACCCTCAAACAAATAAGTGTGTACTGCACTGTACAATCAAAGAACCAACTTGATGTTCAAAGGAAAGCTTTACTGTCAAGAGTCTACAACAATTGCCATTACAACTGCATGATTTGCAGTGTCCCTGCCAAATTTAGCAAAGCTAATAAAATATAACAAAATGGCTGCATCACTGCAATACTTATAGTCTGATAAAGTCAGGCTACAGACAGAATTTCAATGACAGTGACCGAGTATCAGATACAGATGGTTTAACAAATTTACCTGAAGTTTCATGTGAGCAGTTGAGAAGTCCATTGGCGCAAATGTCACTTTTACTTCTACCTCACTATTACCTTTCACAATTCCTGGAAGATCAAAGAATAGATGGTATCTATGACATTCTCGAAGGTATACATGTAGAACAAGCTGACCTTAGGTACATGTAGCTCCACAAAAATGATTGGATAATTATGGTGAAAACCCCAATACATATAATTGTAATGGGTAAGTCAATCATGATTATTTTCAAGTAACATTTTGAAATGAAAATTAGCAATATTAAACAGGAAGATTGATGGTTAGGTATCCTGAGGACATCAACACTTTGTTGCTTTTTTATCATTAGTGGATAAGTGTCTAGAAATTCACTTAACCTGACATTGGTTCCACAGTGAAAGCAGGATGCAACTGCATGTAGCTCAGGGTGAACTCAAAATTAACAGGAATACTACAGTTGAGGGGAATCACATGGGTTATCCTAAAAGGAATGGACAGCAACAAAATTAACCATGGCTTGCACCATCAGAACTACATGTACGTCCTCTAAGTTCTCTAATCTTTATAATAAGTGTATGTGCTCTTTTAAATCCCCTTTGATATTTACATGTGGCCAACAGCTTAATGTCACTACCCAGTCAGACATTCACCTGAACTGACGCAGATCTTGAGCACACAGCCAACATGATCTCACCAGTTATTTTAAGACCCTGATTTGTGGTCCAGTCAGGGGTTTGAAACCCTGAGGTTCCACTTAGCAGTGTGGTGCTCTACCAAAGCTCTACTATGACGTATTGAGCCGGGGAGGTTCCGCCCTGAGGTCCAACCCTTTTATATGCCATTTTTGACAGAAAAGGTGCCCCTTTCATATACCTTCCACTGACAAATGGTACCACTGCCATATACCTTCCATTGGAACAGTACAGTCATGAAGTATATATGTTCGAAAAATTTTAATGAAAGGCTCTTTTTAATACCTAAATTCGACTCATGAAACCCCTACCCTTACATATACCTGAAGCGTGAAAAAGGTACCCCTTTCAGGTGGAGCCTCCCTGTATGGGCCATTATAGGGAGTACCCCTGGGGTATTGAGATAACAGGGCAAAATTAAAAACTGAATTCAAACATTCCTTTCAAACAAAACTCAGATAATACACAGAAGGAGGCTTAGCAGACTTGCCATTGACAGCACACAGTACAACTGGGAAGTGTGCACGTCACAAAATTATTTATACAGTTAAATAAAACACATAAAACCAGGGGCGCCAAGAGCAATAATCTTGCTACCAAACTAACAACTCAACCACGCTGCATCCTGACGTTGTTATACTGACATTGTCAACTTACTTTTCTCCGAGTGGCACAGGAGGAAAGTGAACCTCCCTGGGAAAAGCATCAGTGTCCATCACAGGATAAGCATGGATAGGAATGATGAGGTTTTCCTCTGCCTAATAAAAAGAGTGAAAACATGACATACATGTCTATGTACATGAATAAAAAACAATTCATCACCCTTAACTGTGTCTTACAGCAAATATGATACATGTAAAAGATCCAAAAGCCCCCCCCCCCACCTCTATTAATCATTGTTCAAGGCCCTTCAGAAGTCGGATTTTGTTGCAAGGCTGCTATCTTAAATCCCTCTCTCCCACATTGCCCACCTTCCTCTTTTCCTTGCCAATCAGGTGAATAGATAACTTTATTTAAACAAAGTAAGAGCATCACCATGATGCAGCTTAGTAAACAAAAACTGTTTAAAGAAAGGCTGCTTACATGCACCTCAAGGATCTACCCAACTGCCTAAAAGCTTAATAGATAAACACAAAGTACAGCTTGCTGTACACACTTTCCCTGATGATGATGATAATCATGATGATGATGATGATGATGATGTGGATCAGTGAAAGCTTGGATCGTAATTTTTAACTTTAAAGAAAGTAGCTACAGGCCTCAATTGAATCCATTCAAGTTTGTGGTTCTAGAAGATGGTAAATCTGCAGATCAAAGTAAGGTCACTGTTGATTCAAGTCTTACCTTGGTGTGAATTCGAATACAATCATAATAATATCTCCATTCATCTGGTGTTAACTCAATGACCACTTCAATGAACATTCCAGGTACAAGCTTCTCCTATGAACAAAAAAAGAGAACTTTTATTAACAATAAAGAGGTTTCATTTGCCATAACAGAACAGCAAAAAAGATCAATGGGATCTTTCTACAGAAGTTTCTAGGCTGGAGGGAACTGTAATTTGATTGTGTTCAGTGAATAAATTCACTTGAAAAAAGGTCATATGTATGTGGCGCGGTCTGACTGCCTGCTTGGTTACTTTACGCAAGCACAAAGCACATCAAAAACAAGTTTTTCTAGTCCTTTTTTACTGACCAGTCAATAACAAAAACAAACTGTCCACAGCATATTTCAAAGGATCTTGTGTTTTCAGACATACTGTGGTTAGAAAAATCATGTGTTATACTGAAGTAACTTGAACCTCCAAAAACTTGTTATTGACTTTCATTACCAGTTTGACAACAACCAAGAGTTCGAAAATCGAATGTTCAATTCCGTTCGATTGCCCAATTTTTTTGTGTGAGTCCAAAATCGTTTGATTGCCGATCTCAATTGAACTCAATCCATGGACTGAGTTCAACTAAAATTCAGTTTGATTGGGTTCTATTGACTATGCCGGGTAGGTGACAAATTATGCCCTCAGCTGGAAGATTGTCAAAAACATTTCACTGTTTCCCTTCATAATGGAACCTTGCTTACTGTTCATTGATACACAATCTCAGATTCAGTAGAAACTATCTATGTACCTTCTTAGTATATTTGATGTAAAAGTACTTGGTCGATGGCGGAAGGATGTGCATTCTTTGGCTTTCATCAGAAACATTTGCTAATCTCTGAAAGATAACGGGCGGGCGTTAAAATCAAGAAAAGCTAAACAAAGCTCATTATCAGATGAAATGAAGAAATGATCCTCGCAGCTGTGAACGCAAATTATGCAATTGCATAAAGAACCCTGTTGAAGTCCTGAATTTTTTCAGGCTTCTTTACACAATTGCATAAATTGTGTTCACAACTGTGAATCATTTCTTCATTTCATTTCATTTCCGCAGTTCATATATGATTTATTTCATATATCATTCGCAAAGCTCATATCAGTAGGAATATTAGCATCAAGAGCTTATCTGACTTGCACGTATTTATACATGCATACAGTGGTAAGCTAACTACATGCTTGACTGCCAAAACATACAGTAAGCTTACATATGAACTGTGTAAATGGAGTTCAAACACATGTACATCTAAACTATGGTGCTTACAAGAACTCGGGTAATTTTTTCCCCAACTTGAAACCCGGCAAAGTGAACCACCGAGGGTCTAGCTTGTAAAATTGAGTTTTGTCCAACTTTGGCATAGATTTCTGCAAAAAATCAAGAGTCGAGTGTCAAAATAATCATTGGGAAAATCACTACCGACACTTACTTTAAGACTACGTAACCACTCAGGTACATTTTTTGATATACTCACTTGTTTCCAAGAGGTGGTTAGGCACAGGTTTGTTGATCACAGGTGCTACAAAACTATCAAAACTTTCTGAAATCATAGTTCTTGTTCGAGCCACCGCCATTTTGAAAGTCCTTTTCTCGACGAGTAGTCATGGAAACAAGGTGGCGGATGGGGAATCAAACCCAGACTCTTCGGTCTGAAGTTGCCGCGAGTAACATGGGAACGAGAATCTCATGAGGCACATGTCTTCTGTGGCGTAATCGACTAAAATTTTTGTTTGTACACGTTTATCGCAAATTCATTTTTCGTTCGAAATTTTACTCCGGAAAACGAAGAAATGCCTTCAGAAGCAGCGAAAAAACGTCAAGCCAAGAAAAAAGCAGCTGCACAGTCCAGAGGAAAACCCAAACCGGCCGCTGAGGCAGCAGAAAATGGTGTCGAAAATTCGAACTTGACAGAAAATGGCGCGCCGGTCAAGTTGGATTTGTCGAATCGCTCATGTACCGGCGTTTTGGCGTCACATCCACAGTCGCGGGATTTGAAGGTTGAAAACTTTTCTATAACGTTCCATGGCGTTGAACTTTTAACCGATACCAAATTGGAGTTGAATTGTGGTCGAAGATATGGTTTGTTGGGACTGAATGGTTGTGGTAAGTGGTTCGTGATATAACTTCGGTTCGCCATCTTGACGGAATTTCGCTTCATTTCTGGTCATTTTTTAAAGAAATGTGTCCATTTAAGTCTTTTCGTCCTATTTCACTGTATTTTCTTGTTGTAGCGAAGCCAAGAGAATGAGAAAGTATCTAACTACATGCAGGCTGCGATCTTTTTCAGAAAGTACTTTCTTTTGCCGATTATAATAAACGGAAGTTGTCGAATTGATGAAATCGAATATTCCTCTCCTTGCCGTCTAGTCATCGACCACATGATCATTATACAAGTATGCTAACTGCACATCTTCTACACTGTCATACGTTCTTCATAACCTTGTTTTGTTCCCATATCTATATGACTGTGTAGCTGGCTGTAAATTATTTTCACTTAAGCTTTTGATATTGACCTGATTTCATTGTGACCAAACTAAGAACAATCAAACGGAGTTTGGATAGAGCGAATGGGACCATCTTGGGTGGAGGTGTCGGATTGAGTTGAGATCCGTATTTCTTTTCTTGGACCAAAAAGGAATAATGAAACTCATGCAACAATATACTGTACATAGATATTATGTGCGTGCAAAAACCCTAGCAAGTCCATATCACCACACCATGTGCTAAAAATACTCTCAGTAATTTCTGATGTTGTTGATGTTTGTCTTATTTTTCTGAAGGTAAATCAACCATGTTGGAAACAATAGGCAGCAGAGAGATTCCAATTCCCATGCACATTGACATTTTTCATCTCAAGAATGAGATGGAAGCTTCTGATAAGACAGCTCTCGAGTGTGTTATGGAGGTTGATGAGGAGAGAATGCGGCTTGAAGCAGAGGCCGCTGAACTCACAAAACTTGGGGATGAGGGTAGTGAAAGGTAGGTGTATTGTAGAAAATTTTATAAGGATTTTGTGTCTGTACATGCCAGTTGATCATTATTTTTCAAGTTCTCTTTATCCTTTTCAATCAGAGTTAAGATTTGGTGGAAGATCTTGTATCAAAGGATGATTGCAATTTAGTGGTAACTTGTAATAGTTTTGACCTAAAGCCTATAATTTGGTGAAAAAAATGCCAATGAATGAAAGGAATTTTGTGAATGTCGCAATCTTCTTGTCCTCTTTTTGTTTCTTCAAAATTTATGTTTTCCATTTCCACAGCAGTAATATTACAGTGAAGAGAGACGCAGTTTTGGATCTGGATTTAAACTGCACTGACCACTTATAAAGCTTCTTTTTTAATAATTTGTTATGAGTTTTTCGTAATTTGCTTCTACATAGTTTCAGCACTCGGCAAAGTCCCCTTGAATTATGGCTGTCTTTTTCTTTATATGGCCTTATACACCATACACTGTAAGCCTTATCGAGACATCAGGCCAAGCCAGCCACTTTGCTGAGGAGAATAGGCCAGACCAAAACACCAGTGTTTTGGCTTACTGTCACAGAAATATGTTTTGGCCAAATACCGTTTGTTCTGGATTCACACAAGAGACTGGGAAACAGGGTACCTACATAATACAGTATGATAATGGCTGGTTTAATATGGGAGCCATCATTGTACCGTGGAATCATGAAGCAGTGTACAGTGTATGTACTAAGTGGACTACTGGGGAGGATAATTCTTTTTAGAATGGTGTCAATTATTAATTCTTAGACTTATTTTCTTATTATCCTTTTTAGGTTATTAGACGTCTTTGAAAGGCTTGATGACCTTGATGCAGAAAAAGCAGAGACCAGAGCTGCTGAGATTCTGAGTGGTCTGGGATTTACTTCCTCTATGCAACAGACCAAAACAAAAGACTTCTCCGGAGGCTGGCGGATGAGGATCGCTTTAGCAAGAGCTCTGTTTGTTAAACCAACTCTTCTTTTGTTGGATGAACCTACAAACCATTTAGATTTGGATGCATGTGTTTGGCTGGAAGAAGAACTGAAAAGGTGAGGAGTTGTTAATTGATAACATGCAGAAGGGCTTGATGGAAAAAGGGTGTATGTGATGATTTGGCCTTACTGTACATGTATGTTGTAGTTTAAAATTTTCAATAGGTAAATTTTTTTTAACTAGGTAAATATATTTTTGAACTAGGTATTTTTTTTAACCAGGTAATTTTACTCTTGCCTGGTTTCAGTCAACTGTCTGAAAAAGGGCCTTAATTTCTTGGGGTGTGGATGAAAAATAGGGGCCTGGTATTTTTAGGGGGTTCTTAAAAGATAGAGAAATAAAAAAAAAATTGACAACATCACTTTCACATTTCTCTGTTACTCCCTTTTCCCCTTCTATCAACCTGTACTCTTTCACTACCTCACAATTCTGTTTCAAGCTAACTGTGTTGCATTTATATTAACGTCATTACTTCAATGAGAATAAAGAATTATTACTTACCCGCTGGGTATCGAACCAATGACCTTCGTATCAGTTCAGATCTGCTGTCCATCACGCTCTTCTCTAGACCACACTGCTCAATTTAGGAATCACCCTATTCTTTCTTCTATTTATTCTTTCCTAGGTCCCAGACTCACCTCGGTCAAAACTTAATTTATGCAAAACATGCACATGTGCACTTGTATGAAAATGGGACTTGTTAATTGAAAGCGAAGAAAGCAATGGATAGTGTACCGTTTTGTGTCGCTAAAGACATGTTTTACGAAAAGTTAGATGCCCTTAAAGGCTCCAAAAAAAGTAACAGTAAATTGACTGTCTTCATAGATGATGAATTTTACGAGAATCCTAAAAACTGGCTCAAAAATGAAAGCAAGAATCACGAGCAGTTCGGACTGACAAAGACAGATGTAGGGACGATTAAGCGAAAGCAGTGGACCATTCAAAATGACAACATCTTGTCGAAGGACCGAAAAATTGTAGTACCTAGAAGCCAACTTCACAGCATTTTATCCCAAGCTCATTCTTCAACCGCACACCGTGGGAGAGATAAAACTGAAGAATTTGTAAAGAGGACATATGCAGAAATATCTCAACATGTTGTAACACTATTTGTCGGTCTGTGCCATCTACACCAACAACAAAAAAGTGTAACAGACCATTTGAAGCGGCCAATGACGAAACCAATACAGGCAAGTAATTTTCTGGCACACGTACAGTTGGATTTGATAGACTTTAGAAATTTGAATTGTTCTTGTGGAAAAAACCACAACTGGCTTTTACATGCAACTGATCATTACAGCAAGTTTTCCCGGCTTTTTCCTCTGTCACATAAAACCAGTGAGGAAGTATTAGAAGCAGTCACACAACTCTTTTGGCAGGTTGGCTTTCCTAAAAAGCTTCACACAGATAATGGAAAAGAATTCAAGAATAAGAACGTGATAGACTTTTGCAATAAACATAAAATTGACCTACAGTACCGGTTAAAGGTAAGTTGACAGTCTCGACTCGATCCTCGCGAGAATCAAGTATCGAGGATCGAGTCGAGAATCGAGACTCGATTCACTCGAAACTCAACTCGATCCTCGTTACTCGATTCTCGCAGGAAGCACTCTATTGTTATTCATCGAGTACGCGATTCATCGAGTACGCGATTCGGCTTGCCGAGTTCTTGAGGAAAGAACGCAGTTGTTCTGTATGGACACTTATGTAGACACTACAACAATTTCCGTTCGGACAACGCAACGAATTCAAGCTAAAGGACAGCGCGGTGACAAATACTGTCTAAAGTCATTTGGGTTTTGAGGACGCGGTGTACTTCTCGACGAAATATCGCATACTGCATAAAAAAAAGCACGGTCGAAAGACATTCAGTTTCTTTCGAGGTCACGGCGTTTTGCTTTTCTACATAAAAATTCCGATGCTCAATTTTAAACTGTTCATATGGCCGCTCGTTCGTAAGCGCAACGAATCAAGATCGCTGCGGTTCATCGCGGACACTTTCATCAAAAGCGATCAAAATTTCGAGCAAGTTGGCTATTTGTCGACGAAAATGCACAGTGTACAAGTAGGCGAATAGTGTAGTCGCTAGCCAGTAGCCGCTTGGCAAGCGTAAGGAATTCAAGGCTGGCGCAATGATCGAACAAGTTTCGCCACCCCGCGCTCATCAACCGCGAGGACCCAAACAAGACATGGCAGCTTATCGCATGCACGAGGCCAACTTCGAAAATCGCTCATCGCCTTTGAAATAAAAAATTGACAAACGTTCGATGGAACACTAGTAAAACTCCGAGGAAACATCCGAAGTGAAATACGTGTATAATTTGGATAGAAACGTCGCCGAGATGATCTTCACTCTTCGGCCAAAAATAGCGCTAAGTAAACAGTGAATAAAAATAGACTTGACAGTCACACCGCGCGTGAGAACAGAAAATTTGCATACCATAACGAATTACACACATTAGTGTTTCAAGTTTGGAGGAGTTACATTGTGAAATTTATTCCTAAGAACGGTCGAAGAAAATCCTGTTTCAACGAAATAAAGTTACGAACGAGCACCATTAGTGAACACATGTATTGACACGTACGCGTATCGAATTTCATCTTAAAATTATGCGTGTCTGTGACAAAAACATGCAACGCTCAGTCGGCCAAGTTTTATTTATCGAACATCTGTTACTTATTGGGAGATATTGTAGTGGCGTGGTCAGTCCTTGGCCATTCTGTTCTTTCTCAAGCGTTGATTTCTGCGAATCTGCCCATCCGTCAAAGAGGTTGAATCACATTTAGAAACATATCGCGTACTGAACGACTACTCTTGCATCGTTTGCGTTCCTTCGAGTCGCTGGAGTTGCTTTTCAAGATGTCATCCCCAATTTGCTCGAGAGGTCTATCGAGTGATCAGCCAAGCGACAAGCTCATTATCTCTGATCTTGCGAGACGCGATCCTCGACTCGATTCTCGATGGCTGAGCCTCGATCCTCGATGCTCGAAACTCGCAGGAATCGAGGATCGAGTCGAGAATCGAGACTCGAAAGAGACTGTCAACTTACCTTTAACCGGTACTGTAGCTCATGGAGCTCCAAGAACTCCACAAACACAGGGACTAGTTGAAAGAAACAGCAGAACCGTTAAGGAAAACTTGGCAAACATCCTGAAGGAGAAACAAGTCAGCTTGAACACCTGGTGCAGATTTGTTGGAGAGGCTGCCTATAAGAGAAATGTCACAATACACAGAGCAACTTCAAAAAGCCCATATGAACTTGTCTTTGGCATTCTTCCCCATAGAAGCATGCCAACAACACCATCGCCAGAACAATGTTCCTCTATGGAAGCAGATAGACAACAAGAAAGTGAAGATGAAAATGAATGTGCGGAGAAAGCAATTGAAACAGAAGTTGAGGAGCCTACCAGAGTCTCAGACATGAACAATCCTACCTCCAAAAGAAAAGCTGAAGAAAGTTCATCTCAAAACAGAAAACAAATGAAAAGCCAAACAAATGAAAAACACAATAAATACAATGAAAAAATGAAATCCACAAGACCGAGTGTAAAGAAATTTGAAGTCAATGATTATGTCTGTGTCAAAATTGATAAGATTGATAAAGGCACTGCACTTCATCCCAATGTTCTATTTGGGAAAATAGTTGAAATGGAAAACACATATGCAAGAATAGCAACCAGATTTGGTTTAATAACAACTCTCATTTCCCCCTCAAGATTGACAAAATGCTGGAGACCAAATATTGTTTTTGAAACTACTAAAGAAATAACGTTTTCAGCAGCATGTAAAATGGCAATGGAACAATAGACAATATAATGTTTTATGTGTTTTAATAATAACAGCAAACCATCCATTATTATTTTTTCAAAATCTATCTCCCTTTTTTCTCCTCTTCAATCTGCTAGTACATCTGAACCCTAACCTAACCCTAACCCTAACCCTAACCTGTCCCTAATCCTAACCCTAATCTAACCCTAACCCTAACCCTAAAACCATAATGCTTAGGCCTAACCCTAATCCTAAAACCATTATGCTTAGGCCTAATCAGTAAACCCTGGGCACAATAATATCAAGCGCATTTAAAACAACACATTTGGGAGATTAGAAATTAAGACTGAATATGCAGGTTGTGTCATAACAAAAATTAATGGAGGAAAATACTTTGCTAGAAAATGCCAGTTCATAAAACCATTAAGTTCCTAATAACCAAAAATGGAACTAGTTTTAAAAAGGAAATAACTACTTGATACGAAGAGAAACCTAGTTAGAAAAAACTAACCAGTTATAACATGAAATAATCTAGTTAGAAAAAATACTAACCAGTTAAAAAATGAAATAATCTAGTTAGAGAAAAATTAACCAGTTAAAAATAAAACCACCTAGTTAGAAAAAAACTAACTATTGAAAAAGTAAAATAAACTGAAAACAAAAATTAACTGCAACATGTACATGTAGGATCCAAATTTCTTTAATTCACTCTACCTTGGCCCTACAGACTGGTTATTTTAAACATAGAGCTGTATTTACAGTGAACATCCTCAATGTGGACTCTTGTAAGGCAGACACCTCTTTAAAGTGGACACTTTTGCCTTGCCCCAGCCTAGTTGGCTCATACTGTTATATTCTCTGTAACAAAACTCTCTTTAGGCAGACACTGAGAGCTGGTCCCAAAAGTGTCACTGTGTTTTGTGCTAGAATTCAGTAAATTACCATATAACACTAACCCTAAATGCAAGAAACAATTCCAAAAGAGGATCCATGGTTGATTTCTTTTCTGTTTGACTTTAATTTGAACAGACAAAAAAGAAATCATTTATTTCATCTCCTTAGCTGGTTCAGTTTTAGGCTTAGGTGGTATGCTAATTTGCTGAATCCAGGCCTTTAAATTGGAAAGAAAGTGTAGAATTTCCTCTCCCCCTCCTGAGTGCCTGTATAATCCAATGTAAACTTACAGTTTCATAAGGTACTTGTTAGAATATAAAAGCACTTAGAAGTATCAATAGCATGAGCATGAAAAGCTACTTATACATGTACCCCTCCCATTGAGAATCTCTCAAATTTCCAAATGCTTTCAAAACTTCTTCTCATATTAATTTTGCCTGAAATAACTTAAGCACAAATACCATTTGTTATGATGGTTATGAGCTGTAAAAATATTTATGATTTCTCTTAGCTACAAGAGGATATTGGTAATGATATCACATTCCCAGGATTTCCTCAATGGAGTGTGTACCAACATCATCCACATGCACAAGGGAAAACTTGTGTATTATGGGGTAAGAAAATGGTTATATGTATGTTTGCGTCTTGACTGAATGTGTTGTTCCAGGAAATTATCAACCACCCCTCCTCCCAAAAGCCTTTCTTTTCTTTGCTGGAATACATCCTACACCCTTAAGAAATTGCAATTTACAGTGTAACCTTGCACTTTGCCTTTGCCTCCACCACCCCCTTAGAATTTCCAATGGCCTTCCTTTGTAGTTGGAGGGATAGGGGGTGGGGTACGGGATGGGGGTGGTGAAAACCTCCAGGTACCCATACCCTGTTGGTCTACTTTCAATACCTTTTCCTCTCACCCTTTTTGTGTTACTCACCCCTCCCACCCTTTTAGAGCTTGTGTACCCCTCCCGTCCCCTTTTCTCCCAGGTTTCCACCCCAAGCCTCCATCCCAAGTTGGGAGGTACATCAGGGCTGTGCTCTAGCAGTGCCCGGTGGCCCCTGGCAACTTACTTTTGCCTTAGTTTTTGCACCAAATTACTATGCTGAATTTCAAAGGTTCAGAGGTTAGGGCTCCCAAAAAAATTCCTTGGAGCACAGCAGCCTTATACATGTATGCCTATTTCTGGAACCACATAATAGCATTTTTAAGCTACTGTTAGTTGTTTTGCTAGTTCAATTGCATTTCATTGTTATGTTTTCTGAAGGGTAATTATGATTCCTATATCAAAACACGAGCTGAGCTGGAGGAAAATCAGATGAAACAGTACAGCAGAGAACAAGAACAAATAAAACACATGAAGGTAAAGAAATCGGCAATGTATTGTTGATGAAACAACTTTCCATCATGAGAATACAGGGAATGATCATTGCAGACAGACTGTCTCAATTTTTAAGCAAGAACTTCTCTGTGCAAAAACCAATACACAAAGGCTAGAGAGCTGAATAGTGTGGCATACAGTGGCTGAATCAAGGTTGAAAGTTTAGCCATGCAGTCCTCATAATACTTACAATGTATCAACACAATCAGCTAAGGCAAAAATGAAGTAATACAGTATTAAGGGTTTTTTTGTTATCCTCCTTTTGTTTTTGTCTTTGACTTCTTGTAATACACATATACACAATAAATAGTTTAAACCAAGGAAAACATTGAACCACAACATTGACACAATATCTTATTTGTACAGTATGTATTAAGATTGTCAAGTCATACATGTTGATCATTCCTTTTCATTCTTACAAATGCTTGCCTCTCCAATATACACTTACATGTACTTGATTGTAAAAAGATAGAATGGAACAGATACTGGGTTTGACAAGTCAAAGAGGTTAAAATTAATTATGTGAAAATTAATTTACAATCTATGGTAAATAATTATCTGATTATTTTAAAATGCAAATTTTAGAAGAGTTGTGCAAGGTCAGTGAATGCAGCAGAAAGGTCTATCTTGTAGTGAATTTCAGGCGTAATAAGCTCCTCTGCAGCTGTTAAAATTTGCAACTTATTTATGTTCCACCTGCCTGTTCATGTTGACTCTTCTTCTTCATTATATATTTCTGGCTTAAGAAGAATGATGACCTAAAAGGCCGAGTTTTAGCAGCTCTCAGTTCTGCTGAGTCGCTGCAATGGACACAACGCCTGAAGCGATTAACAAAAAGATTGCTGACTTCTTAAAGCCAGATGTGTGCACCACTTTCCTAAACTTAATGAGTCCCTGTAGTTAATTGCCTTTCCTTTGTCTTATACTCTTTGTGATTAAATTTTATGCAGTGGAAGTCCAGACACTGCCAATGCTGTACAGTACAGCTCGGAGATAAGCAAACTACGCAGACGCAAAATATACTCAAGTTTTTTGCATATAAAAATTTTTTTTTGACCCGTCTAAAATTGCATATCCTATACGTGTCTGGCCTTTGTTATTCATAACCATAAGTTCTCTTTGTGTGTAATTGTTTTCGGAAACAAAACAATTAATACCAGTCCCAAACCTTTACCAGCCCCCAAGAAGCAAAAAGTCTGCATAATCTCGAAGATGTCAGTGTGCCGGTGAGTGTGAATAATTGTGCTGTCACAACAAACAAAAATGTGACATATCTGGTTCTACAAGACGCACAGAGACGATTAAAAACGCTAAAATACTCTGTCTTAAATGCTGAATTTTGTTATTGAAGTGCTTGTGACGTGCCGTTTATTGACGAGTTGTTTCTTCAAAAGCAAAGTTTCTAATCAGTGTTTCATTCCCGTGCCGGCGAGCGTGAATAATTAGAGAGTTTAAGCATAATGTTAATGGCAGACAGCAAACGGCAAAGAGTACCTCTGATTTTTTTCTTCTCTTCTTGTAATCCTTAAATAAGTCACCCAAAAATGGACAAATGTCTCCTACTATTCACGGCAAATAAAAATATTTTCACTCTACTGTACAGACAGCTGAAGACAGACGGCAAAAGTTTCATTTTTGCTGTTTGCCCTTTAATGTAATGTCATGCTTAATCTCTTTATCGTCCCATCACAACAAACAAAATTTTGATATCACTGGTTTTACAAGGCGCACATAGACGATTGAAATGCAAAATACTCTGTCTTAAATGCTGAATTTCGTTTCTGAAGTGCTTATGGCGCGTCGTTCTTTGACGAGTTGTTCCTTTGAAAGCAAAATTTTTTAAGTGTTTCTCTTTTCATCGCACACTGGCAAGTGTGAATAATTGTGCAATCACAACAAACAAAAATGTGGCATCTGGTTATACAAGACACACAGAGATGATTGAAGCAACAAAATACTCTGTCTTAAACGCTGAATTTCATTAGAAAAGTGCTTATGATTCGCCAGTTATTGACGAGTTGTTTCTTTCAAAGCAAAGTGTTTATAAAGTGTTTTCTCTTTTCATCACGCACCGCCGAGCGTGAATTGTGCTGTCACAACAAACAAAAATGTGGCATCTCTGGTTCAAAAAGATACTGAGACGATTAAAGTGACAAAATACTGTCTTAAACGCTGAATTCCGTTTGAAATGTTCTTGTGATGCGTCATTTATTGAAGAGTAATTAGCATAGTTTATAGAAGTTATTTATTTAGCATGCGCCGATGAGCATGAATTCACAACGAACATAAATTATGTTCTACAAGGCACTTCGAGTGAAACTGCAAAAATGCTGTCATTAACTTGAATATTCGGTGTATACTGTAGTAACTCTTGCTATTCAGACTATTCAAAATTAACAATGACTCAACAACAAAAGGAAGACAACGAGTAAGCTCATACGTACTAATGAGCCATTTTGCACTTGTGATAGACGCGTATATAAATTGTCACCACACCATGAATAACAGAAAATGTAGCAAGTGTGTCAGAATCCACCAATCATAGAATGCAATTTATTTATTTAAAAATATTTTTTTTTTTTTTTTTTTTGAGACATACAATTGTAACTGTTGATTAAGTTTACTGCTTTTAAACCAGGTCTATTTGTGTTAATGCTGACTGCTCACTAATATTTACCTGCACACTCTATGCACAATCACAATGTACACCTTCAACATGAAGCTGAGGAATTTCTGCATTTCATTCATCCAGTAAAGTGATATGTACAAGATAATCTGTACTAGGCACTCGCCAGAATCAAAGTACCCAATACAGCAATGCTCATTAGAAGTACAGGGTCAATACACTGTCAGCGAGAAAGAACAATGCTGCTGGGCCTTAAATCAATGTAGTTACATGTACAGGTAGTCAATGTCTATAAGCTTAACTATCACTTTATAGCAGATTAGGTACTTAACATAGAACTTAATTTAACTGCACTAGCCACACACCACAAAAGCTGCTTTCCAGGTAGGGAGTAAATAGACTGTATTAGAACATTAGTCAAAAATATGTACTTGCAAGGGACTGTAAGAGATATGGTCGTGAGGAATCAGTATGACCCAGCAGAAGGCAAGTAGGCAAGTTTGAGTTTAAACTCTGAAAGCAATTGCATGGTCAGCAGAATAACTTTAGACTAAAGGTTAATGGGCTTTTTGATTGCAGGACTATATTGCAAGGTTTGGTCATGGTAGTGCTAAACTGGCAAGGCAAGCACAGAGTAAGGAGAAAGTGCTCAGTAAAATGGTGGCCAATGGACTCACAGAAAAGGTTGTCAGGGATAAGGTAAGAACTTCAGTAATATTTCCACTGGCTGGTGACGAATGACATTCATTTAAGAACTTCTCTGTGCAAAAGCCAATACTCAAAGGCTAGAGAGCTGAATAGTGTGGCAGACAGTGGCTGAATCAAGGTTGAAAGTTTAGCCATGCAGTCCTCATAATACTTACAATGTATCAACACAATCAGCTAAGGCAAAAATGAAGTAATACAGTATTAAGGTTGTTTTTGTTATCCTCCCTTTTTTTTGTCTTTGACTTCTTGTAATGCACATATATACAATAAATGAAGGCCTCGGAGCATAACCATCTTATTTCGAATTTTGAGTCGTTTTTCGATTTTGTTTGGATTTGTCTGAATTTCTGCATGTGAACTGTAATTCGATGGAAAAACATTGTATGGTATTCTTTTGACTGATTCATCCAGAATCCAGAAATGAATTTTTTTCTTACATACACCAAGAAACCAACCTTCCATGGGAGTGGTTTGCAAGTTGCATTACATCTTCTTTCAATCGAATTGCAGTTTACATGCAACAATTCGGGCAAATCCAGGCAAAATCGAAAAACAACTCAAAATTCGACATAGGATGGTTATGCTCCGAGGCCTTCAAATAGTTTAAACCAAGGAAAACATTGAACCACAACATTGACACAATATCTTATTTGTACAGTATGTATCAAGATTATCAAGTCATACATGTTGATCATTCCTTTTCATTCTTTAAAATGCTTGCCTCTCCAATATACATCTGTACACTTACACGTACTTGATAGTAAAAATTAAGATAGAATGGAAGAGACACTAGGGTTGACAAGTCAAACAGGTTAAATTATGTGAAAACTGATTTACAATCTATTGTAAATATGTAGCTGATAATTTTTGAAAATGAAAATTTGAGTAGAGTTGTGCAAGCTGGTCAGTGAATGCCGCAGAAAGGTCTTCTTGTAGTTTTCAGGCAGTAATAAGCTCCTCTGCAGCTGTTAAAGTTAGCTACTTTTTTATGTTCCACCCGCCTGTTCATGTCAACTCTCCTTCTTTATGTGTTTCTGGCTGTAGAAGAATGATGACCTAAAAGGCCGAGTTTTAGCAGCTCTCAGTTCTGCTGAGTCGCTGCCATGGACACAACGCCTGAAGCGATTAACAAAAAGATTGCTGACTTCTTAAAGCCAGATGTGTGTACCACTTTCCTTAACTTAACGAGTCCCTGTAGTTAATTGCCTTTCCTTTGTCTTGTACTCTTTGTGATTAAATTATATGCAGTGGAAGTCCAGACACTGCCAATGCTGTACAGTACAGCTCGGAGATAAGCCAACTATGCAGATGCAAAATATACGCATGTTTTTTGAGTATAAGTGTATTTCCTTCTTGGGCTGTTATTAAGGACCAGGGTCTGGAGATTTTCATTCATTCATTAGGAAGGAAAGTTCTTCAGATTCATTGCTACATGTACACCTGACTTTCTGTTTGTCTTTATCAACAGGTTCTAACATTCTGTTTTCCTGACTGTGGGAAACTTGCACCTCCTGTTGTCCAGGTTCAGACAATGAGCTTCAAATATGGACAAGACAAGGTAACAAGTATTGTTTATGGTACAGTGCAGTTTCAACAGATTTGATCATCTACACGGATGATTCGTGTTCTTTCAAAAGCTTCTTTTGTATCAAGGGCGTAGCGAGGGGGGTCCTGGGGTGCCCGTGACCTCCCCTTTGTAATCCTTTTTTTAAGCAAACAACCTACAATATTCAGGTGGCAGTCTGGTGAGTACGGACCTCTCTTTGACTCAGTTTGACCCCCCCCCCCCCCCCCTTTTTGAAAAATCCTGGCTACACCCCTGTGTATTCATTTGTAGTTGAACTTACACAGACTATGCTCTTGCCAAATCAGTATCCCAAACTCAGTTCAAACTTTGTTCAGTCTTGCATCACAAGTTGAGTATGCTTAAATGCGGGAGTCACACACTGTCTGCCATGCCAAGCCTCTTCAACATCAACATCTATACTCTCCTGACTGGCTCCCATATACTTCTTATGTGTATGGTTGGGGGAATTTGTTTTAACATGAATCATCCATGATTTGTATTCAACTGCAAAGGATTAGTCACTTTGTCTTGATAATGATGATAGCATCGTCAAAACATTGGACAGCTTTAATTTTGTTTTGCTTCAAATGAAAAATTCAAAGCTGCTATTGTGGCAGCTTTTAATATATTAAACATCTCCAAAAGTAATTTCAACTTTTAATCCACCAATTTATTGCTCAATCTAAAGATGCACATGGAAAGTTCAACTATCAAGTGAGTTCCCTTTGAAGTGCCATGGAGAGCTCATTGGCCCCTGACAAACCAATATCAATGATATTATTATTTGCTTAATCTGTCAGGATTCAGTAGCTGTTGGGGACTATTTCCCTTGCTTTATTAACTGAAAAAACTTTTTTTTTGTTGTTTTTGTAGCCTGCCATATACCAGAATGTAGACTTTGGAATTGACTTAGAATCCAGAATAGCCTTGGTAGGACCCAACGGTGCTGGAAAATCCACACTACTAAAACTGCTGGATGGAACATTGACACCTTCTGATGGGCTTATACGAAGGCATAATCACTTGAAGATCTGTCGCTATCACCAGGTTTGATTCTAGTTGGTAGTTTTGATACAAAGTAATATTTCAAGAAAACTAACTACAATTTTTGTATTTTAATTTCTCTGAGTTTGGCATGAAAAGAAATATGTGGTATAATCATACAATATGTTTGGCAGGGTGCTACAAAACCTCTGTCCGATTGTCCGGGACAAGTAGAAATTTGATTTGGACAAGTAAATCTTTGACATGACTTGCCCGAGGGACAAGCACATTTCTCTTTGCCCACAAATAATAAAACAAAATAATGAAAATTGACACAAAACTTTGCTAAGATATAAATTTATCCATTCATGAAAAAATGAAGGTTTTTACTTTACAAAAGAAGCATAAAGAGTTCAACAAAAAAAAAATTTCAACACTTTGAAGCCATGCTTTGTTTCTCTAAGTAAACTGGAGAGTGGCTGAACCTCATCTGAGCACTTTGTTTAATTTTATTCCAAAACAAAATAAGAACGGAAGCATCTCTAATTCTAAGAAGGATAAAACTGAGATATCTTCTTTGTTATTGTTTAAAACATTTTGGATAAGCACATTTGGGCTTTGGACAACCAAGTTCTTCCTGATGGTTGTCCAAAGGACAAGTGAATCATGAAGTTTTTGTCGCACCCTGTTTGAGTAGCTGATTATAGAGTGAACTTGACTGTTAAGTATTCAAAACTTTACTTTCATTATTGCTAAAACCACTGTAAATTCTATAGTGACATTAGCAAATGATATAGCTAGAATTATATAAGCCGCACCCTCATCAGCTATCACGTGATAGAAATCTTGAGCTCATAATCTAATTGTTAAATATTTTTGCCAAGTATACATGTGATACATGCAACCTCGTTCCCATGGTCCTCTCTCTTCCTCCCTCGAGAAAGTACCCTGGTTATGGCTGGTCACGTGTCCATGTGTACAAATCAAATACACACGGTGGGTGGGTCCTCGACATAGTGGAGACAATCTTGAACTTTGCTGCCCCTCCCTTCAATCATTTGTCTGGAATCTGCAAATCAAATACGCACGGTGGGTGGGTTCTCGACTTAGTGGAGACAATCTTGAACTTTGCTGCCCCTCCCTTCAATCATTTGTCTGGAATCTGCAAAAATCTGGCAGACACGTGACCAGACGCAACCAGGGTACTTTCTCGAGGGAGGAAGAGAGAGGAACCTGGGAACAAGGTTGGTGATACATGTAGTATATAAAAATTCCGTCTTTCAAAATTGGTACCGTTACTGACTCTGGCACTCTGCTCTCTCTCACAGCATCTTCAAGACATGTTGGAGTTGGACATGTCAGCCCTGGCTTTCATGATGAAGTGTTTTCCTGAAGTCAAGGAGGTGGAGGACATGCGCAAATCAATAGGCAGATATGGCTTGACAGGAAAACAACAGGTTTGAACAAGTTATTGTGGTCACATTCTGGTATCAGTTTACACAAAATTAATGGTTATTTTAACTTGTGATAATTTTTAAGTTCTTCATAGACTTGTACTACAATATCGAATCAGGGTTTTAGCTAAAGGAGGAAAAGAAAGCCCTGCAGGATCTTTGAAACTTGAAAAGAATCTGCAAACAAAGTTTTAGCTGTGCAATTCTCCCTGGCCTTCTGCCACATTTTAACAATTCAAGTGATTTCCTGTTAGGTTTCAATAGTAACCTGTATTTAAAAATGTTTTCATTATCCAGTGTACTATAGTGATGTTTTTCGTGACGTCACCCATTGTTATTAATATGCCAACCAGAACCTAATTGGCTGTTGAAACAAGGACTTCTTTTGTTCCATGGTTGGCAAATTTGAATATGAAAAGAAATGTGATGTCAATGTTTGTAAACAAGAAACATCGCTATTGATTCAACAGCACCTCAAACAATTCTTGCCAGGACTACTCTCTCCCAGTTGATCTTACTTTTCTAAGTTACCAAGCATAATATTAAACGTGACAATTTAGTAAAGGAACTGGCGCTGATCACCCCAAGTTAAAATTTCTTGAAGTTTTAAAAAATAGCCATTTTACAGTCGAACGTGTATTAAGCGACACCATATTAAGCAGTCACCCTCTAGTAAGCGGTCAGTTGTCCAAGTCCCAAAAATTACTGTAATCTTGACCTCTATCAAGTGGTCACTTCTAATAATTAAGCGGTCGCAGTCACCCTCTATTAAATCCCAACGAGCTGTTTCTATTGTCTTGACAGGTATGAAACGGTCACTTTCTAAAAAGAAATCACTCAAATACAACACCTATACTGACTGTAGGAACTTGTGTTGCTGTTTTATTGGTTAATTTTTACACTGTTCTACTTAATTTTCATACCATTTAATTCAGTGCAGGAGATCTTAACCGAGTAATTTTTTGAGGGCCTTTGACCATAAACTGTTACAAAATGATGTTTCTGTGTTTGACGTGTATTCTGTGCAACCTGTGTTAAGCGGTCAGTCTGTTTTAAGCGGTCACTAAACCTTACCCAATGGGTGACCTCTTAATACAGGTTTGAGTGCAGTACAATGAAGACCAGGGTGGAAATTTAGCTTTTTCTAAACTTGGCACATGACCAATACAATCTGGGTATCCCACTGTCTAATTTCACGTGTCTCTGGTCAGAGTTGAACACCTTAGTATTAAGTAACTGCTTTTTCACAGATCTGTCCAATGCGCAACTTGTCCGATGGTCAGCGTTGTCGTGTGGTGTTTGCTTGGCTGGCGTTCCAGGCCCCTCACCTGTTGTTACTTGACGAACCCACAAATCACTTGGACATGGAGACAATTGACGCTCTGGCTGATGCCATCAATGACTTTGAAGGGGGTATGGTGCTTGTTAGTCACGACTTCAGACTTATCAATCAGGTGGGAATAATAAAAACTCCCTTGATTTATCTCGGGGCTGTCAGAATTTGAAAGTGGCTTAAAGACCATAAGAACTCGTGGGATACTTTTGCTTTTGCCGGGTCAACCTAGTGGTTGCTTTTGGAGCCAGCTGTACCAAGGCTCAATGACTGCCCTGTTATCATCCACAAATAGGACAGTCTTCAACTGAGTTGTGACAAAAAGAGAAACGCTAACCAATACGTCTGTAGCGCTGTTGTCACGGAACGGGCCTATTTTGACCCTGGTCCTTCCAGTATGCGAGTACGGCTCCTTAGCCTGGATCCCATATACACAAAAAGGCATAAGATGTGTTAAATCCGTCCAGCTTCGAGCAGCGTTAATACGATGTTATCGAACTTGGGGTGTCAAGATCTTGAGACACGGTAATCTTTCTTCCTATCTCAAGATCTTGCCATCCCAAGTTCGATAACATTGTATTAACGCTGCCGGTACGACTGTAATCGTTACAAACAAAGAGTGTCGTTCGAAGCTGAACGGGTGCAACACAGTTAATGGACTGCCCCTACTCGACACGAGCTAGTGCACAACACCCATTCCAGTTCCAGCGTTGCTCATCTACCGTTAACGCGCATAAGTATTCTTTTTTCGTAAGAACTGCCCCCGTTTGGAATGCTTTGCCTTCTGCTTCCGTATGCGCTGACTCTGTTGCTGCGGTTGATTCATGTATTTTCATGTATTGACAATTTTTTTTTCATATGACTAAAGTAACTTTCTTTCTTTCTTTCTTTCTTTCTTTCTTTCTTTCTTTATTTATTTATTTATTTATTTATTTATTTATTTATTTATTCATTTATTCATTTGTTATTCGAAACTTCGTTGTCAACGCCATGAGGTACCGTGTACTGACCGTCCAATGCGTCCATTGCCAGATTAGCTTGCTAGAGGCAATTATGTTAATTAAAGGTTAAAGATTTCGAGATATTCGTAAGCTACTCCGTCCTCTGACCCTAAAACTTTGAGTTCGGTAATTTCACTTTGTTTTGCCGAAAACGGCAAAAAACCGCAGTAAAAATGTGTAACACACATAGAGCGACTCTTTTGTTGTAACATACATGATAAAAGCATTGTTACGACCAAGCAGCTACCGCTAACGTCTGTTCTTCTCTAAGTTAAGCAGTATAAGATTATCTTTAGTAAATTGTGTTCTTTTTCATTTCTTCAGGTTGCACAGGAAATTTGGATATGTGAGAAAAAGACAATCACTCCATGGAAGGGCGATATTCTTTCATACAAGGAAGAGCTCAAGAAAAAAGTTTCCAAGAAGCACAAGACTTTATAAAATCATCAATTCATAAATATTTATTATTATTAGAGTCCAGAGTATGGTTTGCACAACTGCATTTCATCATGGAATGCTCTATGTATTGTCAGCTGTTAATCTGTTTTGTTTCACCTGTGGAAAGTGGACAATTAGCAGAATTTGTGCCTCCCAAATGTAATTAAGTACAAACCCCTGTTGTAAGGCTTGCTACGGTGCAGCTTGCCAGCCCAGTATGCGTGTTAGCCCAATATTTTGCCCTTCTGTTTTTGCTGCGATCACAGAGGGTACGAGGCTCTCTGAACATGTGTACGGACCGTTTGTTTTGTTTCTTGGAGTTCCTCGGAGCTTTATCATCAACCGGTTGATATTTATTTTGAATTTAATTGCAACGTCACGAAAGTGTTACCTAGAAAGTGTCGCCGAATCAACATTAAATGTTACGCACTTGGAGTCAGATGACATCTAGGGCCCGTTTCTCGAAAGTCCCGGTAACTTAACTGGCCCGAAACCACATTTTGAAATCAAAATCTTAAGAAAACTAGACTGCGTTCTGATCTCTAATGAAGTCCATTTTGTTTCTTTACTGTATAATTTTCAAGACTTGAAACCCCCATCTGGAATGGAAAACAAAACAGCTTAAAGGGCCCTGTAATTACCGGGAGCTTGAAGAAACGGCCCCAGTAAAGGCACTTACATTTGCATCTGGGTTGTGGAGATTTATTCTTCTGCTTTATTTAGAGCGCCGGCGAATCTCAGTTTCGTAATCGCACAAGATGTTAAAAAGTTGAAAGCGCTGAGTGCGTTATTTAGCACATGGGAATAGGGAGTTTAAGAAACGGGGATGGGAACGTCAACAAGAACGCCACAAAACAATAGGTTTAATGAGCAAAAACAATGGTTCTGCGCGTGCGTTTTACATTTTGGTACATTTCTTTGCCGTCCTCTGCAGGTTGTGGCGAGAACGTGTGCACATGATTGCACATTTTTTCTTTCTTTTTCTTTACGTTAACGCCGTTCATAGAAGTTTAGTGCCTGGATAGTTCGCCGACATTTTACAAGTTGAACAAACTGGAATGATAGCGAACGTGCTACAATAACGAGAAGTTATATTTTGAAATGACGTTTTCGTTGCCGACGCCGTCCTCGTTTCTTAAACTCCTTAATAACGCGTATGTATAACTGAGCAATGTACAAGAAGCACTTTTATTCTCATTGGTTCTTTGTTAAAATGTGCCAGGATTTGGTCGCTTTTGTCAAACTCCTTAATAACCCGTATGTATAACTGAGCAATGTACAAGAAGCACTTTTATTCTCATTGGTTCTTTGATAAAATGTGCCAGGATTTGGTCGCTTTTGTCAAACTCCTTAATAACCCGTATGTATAACTGAGCAATGTACAAGAAGCACTTTTATTCTCATTGGTTCTTTGATAAAATGTGCCAGGATTTGGTCGCTTTTGTCAAACTCCTTAATAACCCGTATGTATAACTGAGCAATGTACAAGAAGCACTTTTATTCTCATTGGTTCTTTGATAAAATGTGCCAGGATTTGGTCGCTTTTGTCAAACTCCTTAATAACCCGTATGTATAACTGAGCAATGTACAAGAAGCACTTTTATTCTCATTGGTTCTTTGATAAAATGTGCCAGGATTTGGTCGCTTTTGTCAAACTCCTTAATAACCCGTATGTATAACTGAGCAATGTACAAGAAGCACTTTTATTCTCATTGGTTCTTTGTTAAAATGTGCCAGGATTTGGTCGCTTTTGTCAAACTCCTTAATAACCCGTATGTATAACTGAGCAATGTACAAGAAGCACTTTTATGCTCATTGGTTCTTTGTTAAAATGTGCCAGGATTTGGTCGCTTTTGTCAAACTCCTTAATAACCCGTATGTATAACTGAGCAATGTACAAGAAGCACTTTTATTCTCATTGGTTCTTTGTTAAAATGTGCCAGGATTTGGTCGCTTTTGTCAAACTCCTTAATAACCCGTATGTATAACTGAGCAATGTACAAGAAGCACTTTTATTCTCATTGGTTCTTTGTTAAAATGTGCCAGGATTTGGTCGCTTTTGTCAAACTCCTTAATAACCCGTATGTATAACAGCAATGTACAAGAAGCACTTTTATTCTCATTGGTTCTTTGCTAAAATGTGCCAGGATTTGGTCGCTTTTGTCAAACTCTTACGCTATTAGTTCAAACGTTGTGATGCTCCAGCCCACTTTGATTATGGATACAATGTTTTTTCATTTCTAGGGATTGTTTCTTTTATAACGTGTCCTAGTGTTTGCGAGTACATTCGACATACAACATTGCCTGCTGGCGTGGTAACTCAATGACGCCCTGCGAATCAAGGTGCTTGTGTGAACGAGATTCAACCAACAATGACGTGCCATCAGGAGCACCCAACGAGCCAAATCAACCAAACGCTGTAGAAAGGCATTTTAAGTACGTTGTGGTATTTGAAGTCTATTAAAGTGATGTTTTCATAAGCTAGAAAAAGTTCATCTGTTCGGATTCCCTAGCTGAAAGTTTAATTGACCGAAAATGTTAGAGAACAAAATCTTCCTTTGAGAAAATGCAAGCTGAAATGAACTTTCCACGAGCTTTCTAGGGAACTATTTTCTTTTCGAAAAAACTAGCTGACGTCTTTGACTGCCAAAAACAGCAACTACGACCTTTCCGAAAATCTCAGGGGCTATGATTTCCCGAATCTTTTAGGCCACGTTTTAGTTACCAAAATCCGAGTGCAAGTACTCTTTAATCGGGCGCCGAAAGCCCAAAGCGAATTACCCTCCGCCGAACAAATATCTACCGAAACCTGTCGTTGAGTGCCCCTGGTGCCATTTCCTGGAACATTTTATAATACCATTCAATATTGGAAGGAAGTGAAAGCATTTCATTTTTTCTGTCTTTATTATTGTCATATATTAGTTTGATCTCCACTACTACTAGTCGATGCTTGTGTAAGCAAAAACGTATGAAACTCTTAACGTAATAATCAGAGAATAAAATTTTCTATGTTACCTGTCAAAGATGACAAGAATAAATGCAACAAAAGTCTTTGCTGTTGCTTAAATCTGTTGTTTGTAAAGTATGATCAGAAAACGAGATTGTTTTTAGCTTCCCGTTGTCACCGAGGTGTTACAAGATAGTTTCTCTTAGTCGTGAAAATCTCGCACTTTCGATTAAACCATTTCAGGAGAACCTACTAATTGGCCAGGTATTGTCTTCTTGAATATGAGCTTTACATGAGAAATAGACAACAGTTTATTTCCTCTAAGCTTATCTTGATTATATCTTACAAGTTTCATCTTGATGAGTTTGAACGTTTGAGTATGGTGGCCAAGTAAACCATTCGGCTTTCCGGCTATGTTTAGTTGTTTCCTCTGTTATGCTCCTTTTGATTCCTCGCCGAATTAACAGAGAGGAAACATAACTACTGTCAGTAATAAATAAGTAGAACTGAAAAGAGGACAGTTAGACAAGTT
>JAEMWC010001150.1:100000-115000 GCA_016490735.1 Pachyseris speciosa | reverse complement strand
AAAGTGTTCCACTTAACGGTAGCTAAAACATCAACCGTTGGCATGTCCGGTGAAAAACCAAAAATAATTCTAGCAGCACGGCAGTGTTGTCTTTCTAATGTTTTTGTAATACATGTATGTCAAAGGTGGTAAAGACAGCCATTGCCAAGGTGATAAAGCAGGCCTAGCCGGGCGGTCAAAGGTATTAATTACGTTATTGATTAATATCAAAATTAGCCTGTGTAGTACGCGCTAAAGCCTGGTTTTCACTAGCGATGCAAGCACAAGAGCGCTTATTTCACCGTGAAAACGAGCTTAACGCAAGCATAAGCACAGGGATCAAAATTTTTATTTTCCTTGTTCTTGCGCTAATGCGTACGTTCGATTACGTACGGTGAAAACGACGTTCGTTTTCACTTGGCATAAGCTACTTATGCTTGCGTTTGTGCTTGTGTCGCTAGTGAAACCAGGCTTTAAAAGGGAAAGGGAAGGGGGAAAGCAAAATCGGCATAAAAAGTGATCGGGTCCCTCGGTGGGGAGGGGGACAAGTCCACTGGGGGGTCTCCCGGGGAAGGGGGCAGTCCATTAGGGCCCTTGGGGGGGGGGAAGTCCACTGGGGTCTCCCGAGGATGGCGGACAAGTCGGCTGGGTTCTCTTGGTGGAGAGGGACAAATCCACTGAGGTCTCCTTCCTCAGCAGAGCTGGTAACTGCGATCGAATGTGATGTTTTACGAAAGGGATCAGTCTTCAAATACTTCAGTGGTTGCTATGGAAACCAAAACGGATCTACTGTTTAGCAAGGGTTTACACTACACTCAGCATCGTTGGCACAAACGACTCGACCTTACCCATGAAGATGGTATTTTACCATAGAACTCCAGGGTTTTCATACCAGAGTCACTGCGTAGACTTCTACTCAAGAACTTACATGCTGAATACCTTGGTACAGAAACAACTCAGTGGCACGAAAGTATTTTTGGTGGCGCGGACTGGACAGTTTCAGTTTCAGTTTATTTTTGCCAATTATTGTTATTTTAAATTACAAAATAAATATACATTAAACTACCAGAGATATTAAATAATCGATAAAGGAAAAGCATTAGGCGAGGATGCTCATATAGAAACCATTAGGGCTTATTCGGGCTACAGGCACCTCAAGAAAAATACAAAGAAAAATACAACCAACATTTGATTTCATTTGATTTATTTAGAGTTGATTTGATTTAGTCTCCCCAATTAGTAGAGCATCTGTGCTCGGCTAAATACATTTGAGACTTAAATAAAGTGATTATTATTATTATTATTATTATTATTATTATTATTATTATTATTATTATTATTATTATTATTATTATTATTAATTTAGACTTAAATTGAGAAAAACTGTCAGCATTCTGAATTTCTGTATTGAAAGAATTAAACAATTTAGGTCCTTGAAAGCGTATTTCAAACTGTCGGATATTTTTTCTACAAGAAAATAAGTAAAAGGCATAGGAGTTTCTAGTATTATAATGATGAATTTGATTAGTCAGCAAAAACATTTCATTGAATGCATCAGGAAGGAGGCCTTTCTTAAAAAAACATAAACTTGCCAATTTGAGATCGATAAATATCACTGAGTTTCAGAAATTTCAGCTGTTTAAATATTGGTTCAGTATGAGCATCGAATGCGCTTCTTGATATGATTCTTAAAGCCTTTTTCTGAGGTAAAAAAATGCGATTAGATTAGAAGGATAGGTCGTGGATCCCCATACTGATATGCAGTAAACAAGGTAAGGATTAACTAAGCTAAAATACAAGGTGCACGAAGAGGAGGTGGGAAGGCAAAAACTTGCTTTATAAATTATGCCAATAGATTTTGATGTTTTTCTAGCCACATTAGCAATGTGTGGTTTCCACGTTAAACTTTCCTCAAGAATAACACCTAAAAACACGGTTTCTTTTACTCGTCCAATGGCATTTTTACCACAATTGCTAGCAATCTCGCAATCTGATTGTCTAATTTTAAGGGTGCGTTCCTTTGGGGTGATCCGAGTTCGGATCAGTGATCCAAGATCTGTCTGGATCTGTCTGGATCATGGTGCATCAAAGGAACCGGCGAATCCGTGACCAGAGTGGATTCGCCGGTTCCTTTGATGCACCATGATCCAGACAGATCCAGACAGATCTTGGATCACTGATCCGAACTCGGATCACCCCAAAGGAACGCACCCTTAACAAATAAAGAAGCCTCGCCTGTGATCTGTTCTGTTGTAAGGCACTTAAGGCCATGTTACACGAGGCAATTTTTCTTGCAACTCGCAACGCAACGATGACGAATAAAAAACCTTTCAAGTTGCAGAGGGTATGTTACACGTTGGCAACTTTTTTCGCAACTTGCAACGCGTACAATAACAAACAAGATGGCGGACGCCATCTTGAAATCTCGCGCTAGCGAAAGATGAGCTCTGATTGGCCCATTCTGACAAAATTTGTTGTTGCGAGTTGCAGAGGGGATGTCACACGCAAGCAACTTGTCTCGCAACGTTGCGAAAAGTAGAGAGTCGTTCTACTTTTCTCGCAACTCGCAACGCAACAATTGCAGTTGCAAAATGGGGTGTTACACGTGAATTTTTTCTCGCAACTTGCAACGCAACGTTTGTTGCGTTGCGAGTTGCAAGAAAAATTGCCTCGTGTAACATGGCCTTTAGGAAGCGGATAGAGCACGAAAGAAGTGTAGGGGAAACACGAGACGTAGTCGAGTGTTTTCCCTACTTCTTGAATGCTCTATCCGCTTCCTAAGTGCTTTACAACAGAACAGATCACAGGCGAGGCTTCTTTATTTGTTTTATAATAAAGAATTTCTTAATTTCCCCACGCATTCGGCTAAATTTTTCGGAAAACTTTATTTTCCAAATCGTACAAGTGGCGTCAGCCGTACACCCTCCGTACATCTGTACTCTGATAAGGTACGCTAAAACAGACCAATCACAATCCTTGTTAGAATGGTTCAAAACATTTTATTGGTTGAAACAGACCAAACCTGTCAAAATGTCAAATCATCAAAGTTCAGAAACCATCAAAGTGCGAGTAGTCGCGAGTAGTTTTTTGGCATAAAATCGGGATCGAAAAGCAAATTGTTCAGTAAAATCCAGCTGAAATTCGCTAAAAAAAAGCTGTAAAGATCAAGAGCTAGATTTAAAAGTTACTCAGGAAGATGAATTTCCGAGTGATAAACGGAATAGCAAAAGAGGTTTCACGTGAAAAGCTTGGATCGACTTCGATGGAGCCCGGCGTAGCTGAATTTCCATTTTTCGATTTCCATTTCCATTTATTTGCCATTAACCACATAAAAATACAAAATTTAAAAATACGAAACACAAGAAATTTATAATAACTTAAACTTAAGACAACAGAATACAAATGTTTAAGGTGGTAATGACAAGAAAGCCTATATAGAAGCCGGGGGCTTATGAACTATAGGCTTCCTGACAATATAGGATACATCATACGAATTGCGGGGACAGCATGAAATATGAAATGTATTATTTTAAAAGGAAAAGAGAAAAAAAAAAAAGAAAAAGAAGAAGTAAGTAGCTCAACAATGAGTATATTTACCTAAGAAAGAAGGAATTTTTTAAGTCTTTTCCCAAACAAACGGATGCTTTCACTGTTTTGAATGTCATGACTTAACGAGTTGAAAAACGTAGGTCCTTGAAACCGAATTGAAAAGTTTCGAATATTAGTTCGGCAGGGAGGTATGTAAAAAAGGTTGCAATTTCTAGTATAATGCGAATGTAACTGGCTTGCGAGAGTAAACATATCACGAAAATAATTAGGAAGTAAACCTCTTTTGAATAGATACATGAATTTACCTATCTGGTATAAATAAATGTCAGAGAATTTCAAAATCTCCTTTTCTTTGAAAAGAACATCAGTGTGGGAATCGAAAGGAACTTTAGATATTATTCTTATTATCTTCTTTTGCAGAAGAATAACGCGATTTAAATTACTCTGATATGTCGATCCCCAAACTGAAACACAATATATTAAGTAAGGGTAAACTAGACTATAGTACAAACAGTGTAAGGAAGTTTTGGGAAGGCAAAAACTTGACTTATGAATAATGCCTATGGATTTTGATATTTTTCTAGAGACACTAAGAATGTGAGGCTTCCATGACAAATGCTCATCAAGGATAACACCTAAAAATACTGTTTCTTTCACACAATCAATCTTATTGTTGTCAATTTGAATAGATAGATCAAGTGTTTGCCTCCTTTGGCGTGGTCTAAAAACCATAAAATTCGATTTTTTAAAGTTAATTGACAGCTTATTAGCTCGACACCACTGTGTTAGGCTATGTCTACACTATACCGGATAGCTCTTGTGCCGGCACGAAAACCATACCGGATAGGGCTTTTGTTCACATTCAAAACGATGATTTCGACACGATTTTTGCGTCGGAGCGATGCTGGGCCGCTGCGGTCTTGAAAGTGAATCGTCACATATCGGATAGGTTTTCGTGACACTTTCTGGTGTAGTGTGAACAGAGAATCGAACCGAAACGGAAATCAACAACGAGGAGCAAGGATTGGATTCTAGTGGAAAGATGGCGGCGGTTTTGGGCCACTGCCGTTCACACCACGCCGTAGTATTTTTCACAACGGCATAAAATGCTATCCGGCATAGTGTAGACATAGCCTTAATTTACACATTTCAGAATTTATGGTTTCGGAAAGTAAATTAAAATCTTTGTGAGAAAAAAATATGTTAGTGTCATCAGCAAAAAGAATAAAGTCCACCACCTTTGACACATTACACAGATCATTTATATAGAGCAGAAAGAGGAGGGGGCCTAGTATAGAGCCCTGAGGCACCCCACACTTTATTTGGCAAGAATCCGAACAAATACCATTAAATTCTACATATTGTTGTCTATCGCTTAGATAGCTTTCAAACCATCTAAGTGCAGTGCCTCGAACACCATAATGCTCTAGTTTTGAAATTAAAATTTGATGATCAACGGTGTCAAAGGCTTTAGACAAGTCTATAAAAATACCAACTGTATATTCCTTATTTTCAATAGCGGAAGAGATTTTGTCATACAAACAAGCTAGAGCATAGGCAGTGGAGTGATGTTTGCGAAAACCATACTGATTATCAGAGAGAATTTTATAGACATTAAGAAACCTTAAAAGACGATTGTACATGACTCTCTCTAGAATTTTAGATAATGCAGGTAAAACAGACACGGGTCTGTAATTTGTAAATATATCCTGTTCACCAGATTTAAATAAAGGAATAACTCGAGCAATTTTTAATTGATTTGGCACAATACCAGAGGTGATGGATAAGTTAATCAAGCTAGTAACAGGGGAGATTATTATATCAATAGTATCTTTAATTAAGTTCATAGAAATATTGTCATGACCTACAGCATTACCTGAACGACAAGTACGACATATTTCAATAATTTCTTCCTCATTTGCAACTTCAAGAAATATTGAATTGACTAGTCTGGGGGGTAAAAAAGAACTATGCGACTTTTCTGATGCAGGAATTTTGCTAGCTAAATTAGGGCCAATGTTAGTAAAATATTTACAAAAAAGATTAGCTATTTCCTTTGGATCGGAAATTTCACGAGAATCTGCCCTAAATACGGATGGTAGACCACGCTTACCTTTATTTCTATTAAGAATTTCATTGAGAACTTTCCAAATGGCCTTAACATTTGATTTTAGTTTCTCAATTTGTTTTTCATAATATAAACGCTTAGCAACTCGAAGATAATGGGTGAGTTTGTTTATGTAAGACTTGTATGCATTTTCATTAGAAGAGTTAGGGTTATTAAGAAAACACTTACACAACATATTTTTCTCCTCTTAACGGAATTAGCAAGACCTTTAGTAAACCAAGGCTTACGAGAATTGAACCGCTTCACTTTCTTTTTTTTGAGTGGAAAACACCGATCATAAATTGAAACAAACTTTTCAATAAAGATTTTATAAGCGCAAGATGGATCATCTAAACCAGGTATTTCAGCCCAGTTTATCCTACCTAAGTCATCTTAAAATGCACTTAGATTATGCGCATTTTTTTCACGAAAGATTACGTATTTGTCCTTGTCACTGGTGCTATTATTATTCAAAACAAGTGAAAAAATCGGTAAATGGTCAGATATATCATTGAGAAAAAGACCACTTATTGAAGGACAAAGTGGATCGTTCGTGAAAATGTTATCTATCAGTGAAGCTTTGTTCGCCGTAATTCTAGTGGGACGTGTAATGAGTGGGAAAAGCATCCTAGAGTACAACAAATCCAAGAAGTCACTTGTCGCTTTATGGCAATGGTGATTAATTAGATTTAAAGTACAGTCACCCATTAAAAATACAAGCTTATTTTCTTTGGTAATTTTTCCCAGTACTAGGTCCAAATCAGACAGAAATTCATTTAACAGTGAGTCGGGTGGTCGATAAATAATGCCGACAATTACATTCTTTCCTTTTGTCCTATTAATTTCAACAAACAAAGATTCAGCACTCTCGTCGACAGGGAACGCTAGATCAGGACGTTGTTTGTAATTCAAATGCTCACCAATGTAAAGGCCAACACCTCCACCAACGCGAGTGACTCTGGGTTTATGCAAAAAATTGTAACCCGCGATGTCGCAAAAATGATAACATTCATCAAGCCAAGTCTCAGAAATCCCAACAATAGGAAGTTTCAATCGAAGTTGGCCTAGAAAATTTGAAAGCTTATCAAATTTATTAGATATACTACAAATGTTCATATGGAGGAAAGAAAGGCCTGATTCAAGGCTACTGCAGTTTAAGTTTAGGCGACTTTGCTCTTCGGCTAACATGTTGTTAAAACTATCTTCGGTATAGTACTCACAGCTACTGTGTTCTAAATAAAAATTTATGTCTGGATCATTGTCTTTACAAAGACTAAAATTTTTATAGGACTCACATAGCAAAGGATTAAACTTTAACTGAGCTAATCTATCAGGATCAAAATTAATAGTACCGCCATTCATGAATTCAAACAGAGTTAGCCGAAATTGATCATCGTCTAAATTATAAAATGGTAAGGATGATAAACTATTCACTTGCAGGTTTATCACGAATAACTAAGCGATCGAGGACAAAATATGCAATCTTACCCGCCTGTTTGGCAGCTTTAAGTTTAGGAATTTGACACTCTCTTTTCTGTAGAGTTGCTGGCGATAGATCTTCGCTGATATAAAGATCGGTAGGCTTCTCCCGCCTAGCTTTGCGCAAAACCTGCTCCCTCTGTTTCCAATCTCTTAATCTGCACACGATGGTTCTCGGTTGATTCCGGTTTGCTTGCCCCGACTTGGTTATCCGCCTTTCCACCCGGTCGAATTGTGTGGTTGAAAAAGAAAATGATTCAACGCCTCAAGGGCGGTTTGTTGTTTACGGAGGCCTGTTTTTAAGTGGATGTGTATTTTCAAGTGGTGGAACCTCAGTCTACAGCGCAGGTAAATAAATTGAAGCTTTGAACATTTGGTTTGATCTTTGTTACTTTTGTTCAGGACTGAAACTCATATTTATCTCTCGACTGGATGTAAATAATAATCATCTACACTCGTTTTGGACGCAAATTAAAAAGTAGTTGAGTTGTTTGTTTGTTGTTTGGCTTGCGAAGGAAAGTGTTTTTACTTCGCTTGGCTGACTGTTTTTCGACGTGCCTCGGCATTGTTGAGAAAAATTTACCCTTCTGTTTTTAACACGTAATTGGAATGAGTCCTCGTGAAATTAAGGGTTAATATCACTTGTGTTTCCAGAGGTTGCTGAAATTGCTCTTGTCGCTGCGCGACTCGCACAATTTCAGCAACTTCTAATTCTGAAAACACCCGTGATATTAATATCATGCTGTTATTTGTGGTGTTACTCGCAGAAGCATCTTCCAAATCCATTGAGGCTAAGAGCTCGTTTTCATACTCGATTTCTGGGTCGTATAAGACGCCTCACTCAAAATAAAAACCGAAGGAAAAATTCAGAAACTGGTCGGCCACTTTTCATTTGGGTCGACTCGATTTGCGTGAGACCGTAGCCGGCCGTGCATCTGTACTCTGATAAAGTACGCTGTTTTAACCAATCAGAGCGCGCGATATATCAAAACTTTATTATAATTTACCGTTGTCGATAAGAGTCTAGACAACGCTGCTCGCTTCAACGTGTCGCGCAATGCCTTTTTTCAGCGCGCGCTCTGAAATTAACATTTTCTTTGACGCTGATATTGTGGTAAATTTATTAAATCGACTAATCTCTAGATTGATGTCAAGTGTTTGCCTTTTTTGCCTGGGTTTAAATACATTAAAAGTAGTTTTTTTTTTTTTTTTATTTTTATTTATGGAAAGCTTATTGGCTTGGCACCAGTCTGTTAGGTTAGATAATTCTTCATTGAAGGTTTTTTCAATAACATTTACATTTTTGTGTGAAAAGAAGATATTAGTGTCGTCAGCGAATAGAATGAAGTCTAAAACTTTTGACACATCACACATATCATTAATGTAAATTAGGACAAGAAGAGGACCAAGAATGGAGCCTTGAGGGACACCACACTTGATAAGGAATAGAGGAAACTTTCAAATGTGTACTGCTTGTCATGAAGCCGCCAAATCACCAATCTCGTTCCCAGAGGCTGCGATCCCTTTGGCCAGCGCCAAGGATACGAACCTCTAGTCGAATCCAGAAAAGGACACTTCTGATTGGCTGGTAAAAACAAAGCAATAAACATGACCGGATCAACCGCATCGGAAGTGTCAGGCAATACACCGATTGCAAATATGGCGGCTCCTGCGCGAAAGCGAGGCTTTTCGGTGGTAACGGTTGCTAAGGACCGATTTACTCTCATTTTTCTATGCCACATTCACTTGAATTGTAAGTCCTCCGAGTTCTTTTCAGGAAAACTGAAGTTTTAATTAAAAGGTAATGGCTAGGCCACTGGACAAAATGCATGTGAACGAGTTGAGACAGTTTCTTCAAGACCACAATGCGAGCCTGAAAGGTTTGACAGTAAAAGCGCAGCTCGTCGCGAGGTAAAGGAAATTGTTTTATTAAACTGTGAAGCCTTGGGACTTTAATTGTGCTATTTATATGGATTTATACTGATGGCGACAGCATTAAAATGCCTTTTCTTTCATTGTCTACTCTAGAGCAAAGGAAATCCTACATGCAAACAAAATTACAGCAGACAAAACTACCGCATAAGCGCAGCCGGCATGTTCTCGTACGCAAACAAGCGACGCCGAACTTGTCAGAGCAAACGAAGAAAAATTTAAATTTTGCCCTTCTGAGAAAGACATGAATAAATGCTTGGACGGCCTTCCACCATTCACATACACTTCAATAGTAAAATACATCCGCACATCGGGTAAAAATATTCCGCAGCAATCACCGGACTACATGGTTATGAAACCGTTTGAACGAGGCGTGAATTTCTTTATGGAAGGATATTTACACAACGTGATAGCTCATCGTCATGTTGAAAGCGAAACATTTTACTTAAGAGCACTTTGTTATAGAAGCCTGAGAAAAAGTGAACCACCTCATAAACTCAGACTTGCAATTTCTACCAGGCAGCCAAATTTTGATGTCCTAGGATCGTCTTGCACTTGTGTCGCTGGAACTCTCGGGTTTTGCAACCATGCTATCGGGTTGATGTATCTAGTTTCACATTTTTTCATGACCAAAATGACGGTAATCCCAGATGACTTGGCTTGCACTTCGCTTCCCCAACAGTGGCACAAACCAAGGGGAAAACAATTTCTTCAGAACCACTGATGGATATGGTTTTTAAAAAGGCAAAGCTAGACCAAGCTACTGCGAATCCAAATGTACGTTCTTCCGGGATTTCTTGTTCATTATATCCTGCAGTCAAGATAATACCTAACAGAACTGAGATAGAAAACTTCAAAAGTCACTTGCAAGAAATCAATGGGAAGTTTGGTTTAAGTCTCTACATGACAGCAGGCTCGGAAATGGTGCCCACCAAAGTTGGACCTGCACCCTTAGGAGGCTACCTCAGCTATCAGCTGGCACCTACTGAGGGCAACTTTGAAGTCCGATGCACTGTTGATTTCTCAAGAGGGCGCCGGAATGATGTTGCCCGGCTAGCAACCTACCCACATTTTCCACTGTCTTTAGTACTCCCGTTGTTCACAATTACACAGTGCCCAAGAGAGCATCAACAGTTTCTAGAATCACTGGAACTCAGTGAAAATGATGCCACCTCACTTGAAAAGGACACTGTTTCACAGCGCAGTAGTGACCGATGGTGGAATGAGAGAAGACCAAGGATTACCGCATCTCAATTTGGTGATATTCTGGTTCGAAAGTCAGTAACAAACGCTTTTCTAGAAAGACTTGTGAGTGGCCACAACACAAACAGTTCTGGTAATTTACCAGAGCCATTAAAGCATGGTATTCAACACGAAAGTGTAGCTCTGCAACAGTATACTAATTATATGAAAAACAGTGGCCACCCCATCAAGGTTTTTCCCTCAGGTTTCATTGTAAACCCTTCCTTTCCATTCATTGGTTGCTCTCCAGATGGCAAGGTGATTGATGAGAATGAGGACAGCCCTTATGGGATCCTTGAAATTAAATGCCCCTACAAACACAGAAATGTTACCCCTCAAACAGCATGCTCTGGTGATAGTCAGTTCCACCTTGAAATGATAGATGGCTTTCCAATGCTCAAGAAAATCCACAAATACTATCAGCAGGTTCAAGGTCAAATGGGTATTTCTGGGGCAAAATGGTGTGACTTTATAACATACACATTTAAAGGGATGATAATTGAGCGCATTTATTTTGACACAGACTTTTTTGCAAGCATGCTACTAAAATTGGAACAGTTTTTCTTTAAGCATTTTGCAAAATACTTCAAGGCTAAAGCAGCCCCTGCATGTAATGTGATGTCAACCTGTACAGCAACTACTAGCACATCAACTGTTACTGTCATGGTTAGTGACATAGCCAGAAGTTGAACTTCAAATAATTCTGTAATAGTACCTATTCACTGTGGTGGAGTTCAGTAAGGAACAAGTCTTACAACATGTATGTTACATTCAGTACATGAAACAATAAGCCAACAATCAGGACTGGTGTAATATGCCTATATTCTGACAGCTTCTTCATGATCAGTAAATTTGCATACACACAAGGAAAACTTTTTGGCTTAACAAGCATTGGTATGTTTATAAGAGTTGTTAAGAAACCCATCTTGCTAAAATACTGGAACCTGCAGGGGCCAGATTCACAAAGCCCTCCTGAGTTAAGATGTATCCTAAGTATTGTTTTCTAACAATAGTCTACTGATATCAAAACAATGGGCAATTGTGAGAAAACGACACTCAAGATCCATCTTAACTTAAGAGGGCTTCATGAATCTGGCCCCTGCTTCCCAAGTCATATAAGTATGCAACTTTAACATGATTTTATGATTTTACAGGTGTATATCTATTTCACTTAGTAGGAATGGTAAGTTTGGTATTTAGAAATTAATATTGGCAGTTAAGATATAATTGGATTCTGCAGGTTTGTCAGAATAGCAGAAACTGTCCACATTTGATTGAGACTTCCAGCTAAGGACAATGGAATTACTTGATTAAAAATCTGGAAGTTCTTAATTTTGTTTATAGCTCTTTCAACATGAATTCTTTCAGATGCAATTTCTTGTGTAGCAATAACTTCAGAGGGGTTGTGTTGACTTCTTGAACCAACAAATGGGGGAATATTGAGGCCAACGCTCATGGGCTCAAGAAGATCAGAAATAGTGAACCCCTTGTCAGCCATAACAATGTCTCCAGCTGCAAAGGGTAGCTTGAGGAACCCGGACCTAACTGTGATTTCCCTGTCCGAAATGCTGCCAGCATACAGTTGCGAGGTAAATGTTATGTGACCACTGGGGGAAATTCCAATTAGACCCTTGAAAGTTGTGTGGCTTTTGTAGGAGGAAAAGGTTTCACTGTTTAGAACCAGTGAAGATGGAGTTTGGCACTTGATTTCAGTTCCGTCAATAATAACCCTTGTTTTGGGAAACTTATCCTTAAATGATTGGGGCATTGCTTTATCTATTGCCTCTCTATCTGGCCATATGTTGAGGTACCCAAATTTCAGGTACATAAAATTTATCCATGAAATGCAGATCCTGTTGACTGAAGACACATGCACGTTGAATCTCTCAGCTAAGTCACGTTCAAACAAACCAAGCCTTAGCCTCACAAGAACCATGAAATATTCGTCCAACGTACTAAGTTTTCGCCGCTTGCCAACTTTATTTCCCTTGATCTCAACACTTGAAAAACATGTGAAGTCTACTTCATCCGTTATGCTGGAAACGTAAGTAATGTTTTCTCCGTTGCTACCAGGATTGAGAAAATTATAACAGGCTAGGAGGGTCTGATAATTTGGGAATCCAGTAAAAAAGTTTATGTCTGAGTCTGATTCTTTAAATTTAAGAATACCGAACTGGTTTCTGAGTCGGTCATCGAGAGATTTCACAACATCGTTGTTGATTTCTCGGAGACGTAAATTTTCCTCCTGTAGTTGGTTAATTTGTGCTCTCAAATCGGCGATTTCGTCGTCTTGACTTTTACCGTCGTCGTTGTTAGTAGTTGTCAAATTTTCCATGGTAGTAGTCGTCAAATTATCCATCGTTGGACAGGACGAGGGCATCTCAACAATATTTTGCCTTTTTCGAGGCGATTTTCTTGAAGACACTACCGACGACCATGCAAATATGGTTGGAACAGCGTCGTCTTTAAGGCGGCGCCGGCCGTTTAAAGTGCGACGAAAATCTGAAGCTTTGAAGTGCAGTGAGCATATTTTCGTTCGCTTGGTCAGCTTGAAATGCTTGGAGGGAACTCTGCGGATTTTTGCCAGCCAAGTCTAAAAACGTAATGATTCAATGGAAAAGAACGTTCAACGTCAACCGGACCTTACTGAAGAAAGATCCATTAAGAATGGTTTTTAGTTCAGTTACCTCACAGGCTTCCCAAGCTCAAAATTCGACTCTGCATCAGCTTGTTTATATAGAGAATTGTATGGGAAAGTCGGCGGTTTGTAAAAAAAATGTGTAAATAACTATCTAATCAGAAATAAAGTTTTCCTACCTCAAATATGTTGCGTACTTGTCTCTTGTGCCGATTTTGAAGCCATTCTGACGCCGTTTAGTGAAGTTTTTCGAAATCGTTGTCTCTCCTTCTAAAAGAAGTAGAAGGCAGACCACTTTATCGATCGCATCAATCGCTAGCCAGACGTCACTCCACAAATCGCTCTCTCCTCGAAAGGAAGAGTCCCGAACCGCGATAAAACCAACAGTTCCATAAAGCCCAATAAATTTCACTCCATCTACGTGTGCTTCGGCGGTCAAAAGACTCGTGAAGAACGAAAAATTTGGCTTGAAGTTCGCCTCTTCGGCTTTCCTGATATGCTTGTGACCGACCTCGCGACAACGGCCGTTAACGCAAGGTCAAGTAGCTGGTTTCTGATTGGTCCATTTGAATTAAGTCACGCGCTGACAACACGACCCTCCACCGGAGGGAAAGGTACATTTTGTCGCGAATCAAGTGTCACGCTAGGGCTGCAGCTGGTTTGTAACCGTGACAGAGTTCACAACTATCAAGCAAATTTAGAACGATAAGATTAGATTTTCAGCATAAGATAGTTATCGTTCTAAATTTGCTTGATAGTTGTGAACTCTGTAACGGTTACAAACCAGCTGCAGCCCTAGTGTGACACTTGATTCGCGACAAAATGTACCTTTCCCTCCGGTGGAGGGTCGTGTTGTCAGCGCGTGATTTAATTCAAATGGACCAATCAGAAACCAGCTACTTGACCTTGCTTTAACGGCCGTTGTCGCGAGGTCGGTCACAAGCATATCAGGAAAGCCGAAGAGGCGAACTTCAAGCCAAATTTTTCGTTCTTCACGAGTCTTTTGACCGCCGAAGCACACGTAGATGGAGTGAAATTTATTGGGCCTTATGGAACTGTTGGTTTTATTGCGATTCGGGACTCTTCCTTTCGAGGAGAGGGCGATTTGTGGAGTGACGTCTGGCCAGCGATTGATGCGATCGATAGAGTGGTCTGCCTTCTACTTCTTTTAGAAGGAGAGACAACGATTTCGAAAAACTTCACTAAACGGCGTCAGAATGGCTTCAAAATCGGCACAAGAGACAAGTACGCGACATATTTGAGGTAGGAAAACTTTATTTCTGATTAGATAGTTATTTACACATTTTTTTTACAAACCGCCGACTTTCCAATACAATTCTCTATATAAACAAGCTATGCAGAGTCGAATTTTGAGCTTGGGAAGCCTGTGGTTACCTTCAGCCTTTTGCGATCTTTTAGGGGAAGATCGTGGTAAGTGACCTTTCCGCCATCTGAATTAATTCTGTATCCTGTCTTGCAACACAAAGGTACGCAGCAATTATCCGGCATTCTTTAATGAATTAAAAAAACGACTTTCCTTGACTAATACTTCGTTTGCAAACTACTTTTTCAATCGAGTTAATGTCGCATTTCAGTGCGAACACTCTCCTTTGGTCAAAGGAAAGGCCCTTAGCAACCGTTACCACCGAAAAGCCTCGCTTTCGTGCAGGGGCCGCCATATTTGCAATCGGTGTATTGCGGAACGAAAGCTACAGAAATGATAACAAGCAAAGGAAAATTACTGTCGTTGTAATAATGCGGTTAGAAACCACCGCGCTTAAGTTTGTAGAGATAAGGCGAAATTAGATGGAATCTTAATAGCTCTCAAACAGCTTACAGATGTCGATTTACAACATGTACTCCGACCAATGTTCAAGGTATAAAACTTTCCACATCAAAACCAATGATAAAGGAGTTGAAATATCTTGTTGAAGAGTTAGAGTAGGCGAGGCAATGTGCAGGTCATGTTCAAAGAGGGCGTAAGTTAGACGAGGAATGTGGTAGTCGAATTTCGCAACAATATGGTTTCCGTGCACAGAAATTGACAGTGAATTGATTCAATATATAAACAGAA
>JAEMWC010001150.1:82500-95000 GCA_016490735.1 Pachyseris speciosa | reverse complement strand
CTGTGCAGGCTGAGCTTGGGATACTGGAAAAGACACTTGCATGTAGAAAGTGTTTTCCATGCATGGCCAGAACTTGGGAAGAATATTGCCAAAAATTAATACATTTTAGCACATAAATGTACAGGATTTTTCAGAATTCTAATAGCCAGGTGTGAGGGTCAGCTATATATTCTATTTTCAGGATTTTCATTTGTTCATAAATAGATGTGTTACAAAAACTGTGTTGTGGCATAATAAATAGGCAATCCCCCCTCCCCACACAGTAATTTTCAAAGAGTTATTTTAACTCCTGAAGTGGGGTTAAACTAACTCCTCAAGGTGGAGTTATTTTTGTTCGGAGTTACTTTAACTCGAAAAAGAGTTATTTTAACTCCAGCAAAAGAGTTTTCTCTTCAACTGGGGAGTAAATTTAACTCCTAAATTGGAGTTACGCTGTGGGAGTTATTGTAACTCTGAATTGGAGTTAAAGTTAACTCCCTGTGGAGTTAAATTAACTCGTTTGTGGAGTTAAATTAACTCCTTTTGTGGAGTCATTTTTAAGGGGTTAGTATAACTCCCCTTAGGGAGTAATTATGGAGTAATCGCAACTCTCCAAGAAGAGTTAAAACAACTCTATTTGGGGAATTATTTTCATAGAGTTACTTTACCTCTGCAAAGGGAGTGGATATAACTCCTCGTTTAGAGTCATTAATTAATTAGGAGCTGGCATAACTGAAACTAAACAGAGTCATTACTTTACTGTTGTTATTTTTAACTCTGTTCAAAGGCTCGTGGGATAAAGAACATGAAAGCTTGGACCACTCGCATGACAAAAACGTTGCAGCGGCATGCCATAGTCGTCCCCTTTTGCAATTCACAATTGGCTCGCTGAAACAAAAGAGCTTTTGTAATGCATCGTTTTCGGTGGAAAAAGCGGCTTCCCAAAGGTCATGCTGTTTATCTCTTCCTTCCCCACCCCGGAAAGCTTCTGAAGCTTTCCTTCCCTTCCATTGTATCTAGGGAATACAGGTTTGAGAAGAAGGGAAAGTTCGAGAAAAATAATCCCACGGATCGAAGGATAAATGGATGAAGTATTGGCAGTACAATGTAATCACAAAAGGTCACTCTCTTATCACTGGTCACGCTCCCTACCCTACAAGAAAATGATTAGAACACGTGATGTAACACGTGAGCGATCTCGCGTTCAAAGGTTTGCGCCAGTGGCGGTTGGTATTGAAAATTGTACTGAATCGGCGTGAATTTATCTTCATTTTTGGATCTTTAAGTACGAAAGAAACTCTATCAGGTAAGTGTTTTAGAGACTTGTGTTTCGTTTTAGTCGATTTGTCTCGCTTTAACAGTTTATTTATAAGAATACTGACAAAGGAGACGGTGGTGAATGCTGCATGTAAGATCATGTAACTTGTTACAGTGTAGCTTAACGGTTGTGATTTTGCTCCCGTAAACCTTTCCGAAAATCACGATTAAATGCCTTCATTCAGTGCTCCTCCATCGAAGACCAAGAGAAATATATTAATTCAAGTGAATTTTCGCAGAAACAGCAAACCACAGCGAGTTATTGAGTGATTTTTGTAGCAAAATACAAGCACAAAACTTCGAAGCGTTCACGTTGTAATCCATCTCCATCCGTTCTAAAGAAGATTATTCAGTCTCAACTTAACTAAATAGTTTGAAGTTTCACTGAATTAGTATGGCGTCCGAACAAGAAATTAACAATTATTTTCGGAAGTTTTCATGTATGTAATGTCTGTCAACTTATCAAAGTCTTGCATTGCTAACGCGAGGAAAATAAGCTTGTTATTTGTGTTATTTGTCTTAGATAACCATGGATGAAGAGTTAGCAAGATTTCTCAATACAGTCTGCAGTTGATATAAGCAAGAGTCCATTGATAATCTTATAAATGACGAGGTAAGTTTTGAGACAGTGGCATGGCTACATGATCATGTACAAAGTATAAGCATGCATCTTAATTTGAAGAAAGTCTGCTACAAATCCAAAATGGCAAAGAAATGAACCTTTCATAATTCAACTACAAATGCTGTGCTTGTTGGTTAGATGGCAAACATGGCTATTTGTTCCAAAGAATATTAATGAAGGAAAATTTTGTATACCTTGTTTCTTGCTGTGCAGGAAATATTTCTCAGGATGCAGGAATTGAAATATTTTTATTTGGGTGTTGCTAAATTTGGACAGTAAATCCTGTTAAACACAGCCACAAGTGAATTAATTGCAATGTTGTTGTTGCTGTTGTTATTGTTATTATTATTCACTTTATTCAGGGCCATTTGGCTGTGTGAGATTTATTTTTTTGAGTGTTTGACTACATGTAGGTGTTTTTTATGTAGCACCTCACATTCAAGATGTACGGTACTTGTAATCTCATGGAACTTCATTCATATCACACAGAACAAACTACAAGTTGTAGTCTTATTGATATGAGGCAGAAGCTTGCATAGTTAAATGTGTATATTTCCTTTCTTTTAACATGAAGGCTGAGTTTGATCAGTTCTTTGGCAACTATTTAGGATAATAGTAAATGCTTCCTCTAAAATAATAATCATGGGTGATCATAACTTCAAGCAGATTATATATTTGAGTTGCCTTTTTTTTTTTTTTGCACTGAAATGGACATGGCAGTTTTGTTTGTTTGCATCATAACATCTATGTACCAGTGACTCTGACAGTGCAGTCTCCCAAACAGCCATTATTAGTGGTTGACACAACACTAAGGGAGCACCGTTGCATGATGACCACTAATAATGGCTGCCTCAGGTAGACCATGCAACAGTGGGGAATAATGACAACTTTTAAATTTCATATCTGGGGTCTACAATGCAGACATTTGCATAAAAAGATAATCATGCTGAAACTGACGTCTAGATACTCAAGTACTGAATACATTCTTTTTCTAGGATGTATGTAGAGTCCATTGATGTGGAAACAAGGAACACCAAAGCTCTCCAAGGATTATAGGCATTGGTAACTTAAGGACCTGGCCCCGGTTGTTCGAAAGACGATTAATGCTAACCCAGGATTAAGAGTTAACTGAAGTCTTAATCACACTCGTTGAGAAAGTTTTGTAAGTCAAATTGTACACTTAAAGTAAAGTTAAATTCCAATCAAAACTTAAGGATGAAAGTCTTTTTGAAATGTTTTTGTTGAACATTACCAGTATTTACAATGTAGACTGTACTCAAAGTTTGCTCCAACCCGTGATTACATAGCTTAATCATGCTTTGAACAACTGGGCCCTGCTGTGTATTGCGTTGGAGGGAGTTGAAGGGATTTCTCTGGGGACAAGCAACATGGCATTGTAGTGGGGTTTCATGTGGCTTGTTAAATATTTAAATATATACCCACACCGAGTGTGGCAATGTATTTCTATTTTGTGAAGACAGACGCCAAGAAGCAACAATGAGAGTGGCAGTGAACGAGTTCACCTCTGCCCTCTCATAATTTCAATGTTTCTTTAAGGGGCCACTGTCATGAGTTGACTTCAAAACATTCGACAACTCTTTTTTCCTCTCTTTTAAAGGAATCAAATATTCATGTTTGCCCAGAGTTTCTGAACTTTTTACTATAACCATTGCCAACTTGTCCATGCCATTTTAAATTTGGCACATCAAACTGAATTTTTCAAGTTTAAATTTGAGTAACTGGCAAATGTGCTTAAGTGATAGTGTCCTGTTAAGGCTTCAGCCAAAAACAAAGTTTAAAATGTTTTTAATGCACACATACCATGTGTATCTTGTTCCTGATAGAACCTTATGAAAATTAAATTATAAGCCAGTTATATTTTTTAAAGAAAAGATAGAGTTGTGTTCAAACAAACAGATTGAATTTTGTTGTATAGTCGTTTAAATTCAAATGTTCTTCAAATTTGACTTTCATACCTGGAAAGATTGTCATGTTTAAATGTTTTAATCATGCATACTTGCTCATTCTTTATTTATCAATATAATATTAGAAATTTACATTTCAAATGTCAATGATAATACAAAGTATGTAAGAAACTGGTGTTCAGATAGGAAAATGAAATCTGATTGAATTAAACATGTTACAGTCAATTTGTGTGATCTGTTGTTTTCATCTTAAAACTACATAGGGTGACTGTGCTGGAGTTACTTTACCTCTAATGCCGAAGTGACTATAACCCTGATTATGGAGTTGAAATAACTCTACTCCTTTATGGGGCAGAGTTAAAATGACTCCCTTGTTGGAGCTAATACAACTCCAAAATTGGAGTTAAAAATGGGAGTTAAAATGATCCCCCAAAAGGAGTTATATTTAACCTAACATTTTAACTCCACATTTGGAGTTACAGTAACTCCCTTATGGAGTTTAAATAACTCCTTTTGCAGAGTTAAAGTGACTCCCACACTGGAGTCATTATAACCCTTAAAAAGGAGTTAAAATAACCCCCAAAAAGGGGTTATATTTAACCTAAAATTTTAACTCCACTTTTGGAGTTAAAATAACTCTTTAAAAATTACTGTGCAGGTCAAGGACAAGTAAGGGGCCATGTTAAATGCCTTAGAGGTCACATTTATTTTTAGGGAACTCTTTATGGGTGAAAATATATTTCATGTAATATGTATACTTGAAAGATAAATGTATCTTTCATGAAACCATCCAACAGACAAGGTGGGGAATGGGATGGCAAGTTTTGAATAGAAAAGCTCAATGACCATATAGGATACAACCAAAAACTCCATCAATAATAATGAAACTTTATTTGCACTTAAAAATTACACAATGATGAGAAAAGGTACTGAAACACTGTCTCATTGTAAAAGTAAAAATAATACTAAAAAATATAATTATATCAGATAATCTTCAATTAAATTTGCCGAGTCAGTAGTCTACTTCATTACATCATTAAAAATCTTGTTCTCCAGATAGCAGCTACAGTAAGAACTTCTGGGTGGGCTAACAAAAAAGGATACTTCACAAATTAATGTGATCAAGTAAGCAGAAGCCACTCAAAAGGCACTAAGGCCACAAGGTAGCGGGCATTACCCCTTAAATCTACCAAAGCAAAGATTGAGCCCAAGCATAAGCAGCCATGGACAGCTGTTTCGGCCTTGTTAGGCCTCATAAGCATGGCATAGCTAATACTCAGGCTCAAGTACCCACACATCCATAAAACAAGCAATAAGAACGTAAAGCTTGTGGGATGTGGCTGGAGTGACAAGGATACTTCACAAATTAATGTGATCAAGTAAGCTGAAGCCACTCAAAAGGCACTAAGGCCACAAGGTAGCGGGCATTACCCCTTAAATCTACCAAAGCAAAGATTGAGCCCAAGCATTAGCAGTCATGGACAGCTGTTTCGGCCTTGTTAGGCCTCATCAGCATGGCATAGCTAATACTCAGGCTCAAGTACCAACATATCCATAAAACAAGCAATGAGAACGTAAAGCTTGTGGGATGTGGCTGGAGTGACAAGGATACTTCACAAATTAATGTGATCAAGTAAGCTGAAGCCACTCAAAAGGCACTAAGGCCACAAGGTAGCGGGCATTACCCCTTAAATCTACCAAAGCAAAGATTGAGCCCAAGCATTAGCAGCCATGGACAGCTGTTTCGGCCTTGTTAGGCCTCATCAGCATGGCATAGCTAATACTCAGGCTCAAGTACCACATATCAATAAAACAAGCAATGAGAACGTAAAGCTTGTGGGATGTGGCTGGAGTGACAAGGATACTTCACAAATTAATGGTACTTGACCCTGAGTATTAGCTATGCCATGCTGATGCCACTTAATTTTCCTTTGACACTGATATATGGTAACCTTGCAATAAACGCAGAGTGCAAGCAGTATGAGCCAATAGGAACTGCTCCTATTGCCAAATATAGAATGTTTTATTCAGTTTGATGCCCAGTTCCCGGATCACGAATGAGAAAAGAGTGTTGTACTCGTACCCCGAGTCAGATGTTTTGGCTGCACCATTATCACAACTTGACCTTGAAGGACACATTGCATAGAAAATGACAGAGGTCTCAAACAGCAGTATGATTAAAAATAGCTGGAGAAAGTAATTCAATAGTTGTCTATAACTTTATACCTTTTTACTATTGTCCTAACATTACCAAACATTGCTGCTCCAGTTTTAAACTTAGCCCAATTGCCTTCTCTCTAATAAGTGCAACCCTCCTCAAAAATAGATGGAAAAAATCAGCCTCTGAGGGAGTATTTTACGATATATGTATAAATTATTTATTACACAATGGATCAATCTCATTAAAGACGACTATATTCTGTTTATATATTGAATCAATTCACTGTCAATTTCTGTGCACGGAAACCATATTGTTGCGAAATTCGACTACCACATTCCTCGTCTAACTTACGCCCTCTTTGAACATGACCTGCACATTGCCTCGCCTACTCTAACTCTTCAACAAGATATTTCAACTCCTTTATCATTGGTTTTGATGTGGAAAGTTTTATACCTTGAACATTGGTCGGAGTACATGTTGTAAATCACATCTGTAAGCTGTTTGAGAGCTATTAAGATTCCATCTAATTTCGCCTTATCTCTACAAACTTAAGCGCGGTGGTTTCTAACCGCATTATTACAACGACAGTAATTTTCCTTTGCTTGTTATCATTTCTGTAGCTTTCGTTCCGCAATTGCCTGACACTTCCGATGCGGTTGATCCGGTCATATTTATTGCTTTGTTTTTACCAGCCAATCAGAAGTGTCCTTTTCTGGATTCGACCAGAGGTTCGTATCCTTGGCGCTGGCCAAAGGGATCGCAGCCTCTGGGAACGAGATTGGTTCCGGTTTTGGATTCTTCCGCCCGAGAGCGTCCGTTACCCGTTCCGCTGGACAAGGGTAACGTAGGCTCTGGGGACGAGATTGCCAAATCACCAGCATCATTCCAACCATATTCAAGGTCGGGTGGACCATTGAAGCGGCTGCACTTAGACTTTGCCCGACCCTACCAGTTAGGAAAGACATTCTTTGTTATAGTGGATGCTCACTCTAAATTTTTAGAGGTAAGTCAAACCTCGATTATCCGGACCTCGATTATCCGCATTTTTCGATTATCCGGACTTGCTTCGCTGGTAACCCAGTTTTTCATGAATATTAATAATAGCCATATTTAAGATCCGCAGCAGAAAGTTTTCCCTTCAAATTAAGTAATGAAACTCCGGTTCAAACTGAACTTGTTTCGCTTAAAAACACAAATCTGTAAGCGTTTTGAGCTCACGCGCGCCATACCACTGCAATGCAGTTCAATGAGCACTGATTTGCTCAGCTGTTCTTTGTTTCTAAGTAAAATTCCACGCTCCACTTGTTCATTCAGATTTAGTTTTGGCTCATTAATATTCATATTTTCGATCATCCGAAGTCTCGATTATCCGGACTTTTCAGCTCAGTCCCAACGAGTCCGGATAATCGAGGTTCGACTGTTGTAGTACTGATTTTATCAGCCACTCCTGCTAACACCATTGCTGCTCTGAGGCATGTTTTTAGCTACTTTGGCTCGCCCGAACATCTTTTAATTGATCACAAGTGCAGGATTCCAGAAATTTCTCAGGGATGATGATATACCTCATACACTTACAGCCCTTAGACATCCTGCAACTAATGGACTAGCGGAACGCTATGTCGGAGAATTCAAGGATAAGCTCAACAGGACACACAGAGCCACGCCTACTTCATTGGGGAAGCCACCGTCAGGTTTGCTCATAAACAGACAACAAGAATTAGACTCGGTGCTTTACGAAGCAAAACCAAGATAACCTTGATAAATAAGCCAAAGTTTACGCCAGATCAGCCAGTTTTTGTGCGTAATTTCGGGAAGGAGCCAAATGGGTATACTGGAGGAACAGTCAGTCCTAGAAATTTTGATGTCCAAAGTTGGAGATACACTGTGAAAGCAATACGAAGAACAGCTTCGCCCAAGAGTCATACTTGCAACACAATACTCCGAACTTCTTCATGACTCCCAGATACTAGAGTTAGTGGAGAGGTCACCACACGAACTAGATAATGCACACACACTGACAATTACAGAGAAGGAGGCAAAGAAATCCACCTTACCAAAGGACATTCCAGTGTTGAACTCGGCGTCTGACGTCACTCTCACGTCTCAGGACATGCCCACCCAAGATTCTAAACCTAATAGTACTGGCTAAAATTTCCGCAGACAGAATAAATAGCTACGGTAACATGGGACAGCCTTGTCTAACTTTTAAACACGAAAATTTGGTTTATCAACGGAGTTAATAATACAGATTGACCACCGTACAGGGATTCGATTAGCTGACGTTTCGAGCGTTAGCCCTTCGTCGGGGCGAATCGAGGAATTGTGGGTTTGTGTATGGTTTATATACAGGAAATGGAGCTACGCTATTGGTGGTAACATGGTAACGTGATAAACAGGAATAAATTAATTGAATGAAAAGCGCTCGTTGATACCGTGGGGATTAAGAGTGCCGATTTGAAAAATCAATTTTTACTCGCGATTTTTACGGCTTTCTGTGGTACCTTGATGTAGGGAAAGGCCGGAGATCGACATGTGATGTTTGGAATGGCTAGGGAGACTAAAATGCCGAGCGACTGGTTTGGATGCATCTTTGTCATCTTTGTCAACATCACGAAGATGTTCTCGTGATCGGTCACCTAGTCGTCTTCCTGTTTCGCCGATGTATAACTTTTTGCATAATGTACAGGTTATGCAATAGATAACATTTGCGAAGGTACTCGTGAAACGATCAGTGATCTTAACAGAACGCTTAGGGCCCGATATTTTGACAGTGTTTTGAATGAAAGGACAAGTTTTGCATCGCGAGCGCGCGCATTTAAAAGTGCCAGGTCGTTCAGTTGTTTTGAATGCGCTTCTAACTAGAAAGTTACCTACATTTTTGTCGCGTTTGAATGAAATCAGTGGTGGTTGCGAAAAGATTCTAGCAGTTTCTGGATCATTTTTCATTTTAACTGGGTTATTATAAGGGTGAAATGTAAGGGTGAATGGAATTCTGTCATTCTTTTCCTTTTGTGATCTCTGTAGTGCTGACTGTTGATCAATCAGCTGTGCGTGGTGATGGCCCGATTTAACCACAGAATCGGGATAGCCACGTTTCTCGAAGATCTGGCACATTTCCTCTGATTTGTTGGAAATATCAGAGTCATCACTACATAGACGTCGAAGTCTAAGAAATTGAGAATAGGGAATGGCGTTTTTGGAATGAGATGGATGTGAAGATGAATACAACAAATAACTGTGAGAATCAGTCGGTTTGTAGTGCACACTGGTACATAAACCGTTGCCGCTGATAAAAGCTTTGATATCTAAAAAGGCCAGCGAAGTTTCCGAAATTTACCAGGTATATTTTAGGGCCGGATGAAAGGGATTAACGGCGGTTATAAATTGATTGATTTCCTCCTTGCTAGACGAAATTGCGCCGATGCAGTCGTCAATGTAGCGACCGTAGAGTTCAGGTTTAGGACCGTTGTACTGATTGAAGAATTGGTGCTCGACTTAACCTACAAAAAGATTGGCGTAGCTAGGTCCCATTTTTGTGCCCATCGCTACACCATTAATTTGTTTGTAATAGTTGCCAGTGAAAGAAAAACTGTTAAGTGTTAAAACTAGTTCAACTAGCCGGAGTAGCGTTTCCGAGCTTGGTTCTTTGACGGTGCGCCGCCCACTTTTCCAAAGAAAGGTTGGAAAATTTAGTGTCACAATTGAATTTTAGTTTTTGAACGTCACGACGGCATTTTTCGATGAAAAAATCTAAAGAGGCGAACTGACCATCTGGGGGAGTCCATTTTGATTTGCGAACACGAAATGTTTAAAAAATATCTTTGTCAGAGATGTTAGAATCATCTTCATTGTCGTGGAAAAAAGCTTTTAACTGAATGCGGCGAAGGAATTTTTCGACGTCTTGCTTAACTGAAAATGCGTTGGTACGTTTGGCAATTGGAACAAAATTAAGGCCCTTACTGAGAACAGATTTCTCTGAGTCAGTTAACAGAAGATTTTCTGGAATGGTAGCTACGGTATCATGGTTTCTTTAGAAACTAATCCTCTTTTTTCCCTTCAGCGTCTAGTTATATTTCGTGCATCAATTGCAGATAATTCTACATTTCACTCTTCTTAACACTTTTAAATGTGGCATCCGATGCGATGAGTCATCGTCCTCAGACTTGCAGCAGAGGCAATGACCAAGAGATGATCAAAGTCTTCCTTTCTTCATAGTCGAAGTACATCCATTAATTTCTGTTTTCAGGTTAAAAGAGAAAAAGATCGGAAATTAAATCAGAGTCTGCTTATCTCTCAGGTTCTCATTCAGGTTCTCATTGAAATACCTCGTACGGTGACTGTATAAACGTTAATCCCAAAACAATGAGCTGGTTACTAAGTGAGCTCGCCAAATATAATGTTGATGCTGATCCAGTCCCCGTGTTAAGGAGGCTCTTTTGGACCTATGATCAAAGTTTGTTTCTATTTGGTTTCCAAACAACAGCTGTTACCATAAAATTTTACACTATTTTTCTCTGTTCAAGGAATTGTCGTTGTTGTAGCAAAACATTTGAAGTTCACGTTGAGCCCCAGGTACCTGTGATTGTAAAATATTTGAGAGCACGAACAATTCAGAAAGCTCGTAATTCGCATAAATTATCCCATTTCGCACTTAAATACCTTACAGTCACAGCCACCTGGGAGCTCATTTTAAACTGAAAATGCTTTGCTGCTATGATAATTCTTTGAACAGAGCTTATAAAGCTTGAAGAAAAGTGCGGGAATGAACAAGACCGATCTTAAAAAGTTTATTTGCAGTTTATTCGAAAACGCTAGCTCTCTTACAAATTATATATATGGCCCAAATTATATATATGTCCTACAAGTTGTGGCACTTGAGTAGTTTACACCATTGAAGTTTCTTTATGAAGTGTCAGACTGGATTTCAAGATCATTGCTATGCTAACAGCTGTTGCTTGGAAATCAATGAGAAAATATACTTTTCTTGTATGTCGAAAAGTTGTTGTATTATCAAGGGAATCGAAGCTTGCCTTGTCCAGAAAAATTTTGATTTCAACAGGTTCACCTCTGAACCAAAAAATATAAAAAGTGATGCGAGCCTCGTTAAGATGACCAGAAACATTTAGAACTCAAGATAACAACAACATGCTTTATTTTCCCCATTTAGTGACATTACAAACGTACAATCATTGAAATAAAAAGAAAAAGAGGGGACTGGCTACCTGAAATAACCATAAAGTTAAAGAGGGCAGGCAGCCAGTTTAACAAAACTAATCATCTAATTTAGGTCGGTACACAAGCAGATACTAACATACATACACACATGTAACAAAACCGTGAGCAAAAATAAGGTTATGGAAAGAGAAAATACTATAAAATATATAGGAGAAGACTAGAGTTTAAAAAAGAAAAAAATACATAAAGTAAGCAAAGGGTATGGCATTTACATTTACAAAAAAAAACAATAAATAAAAAAAATAATTTTGAATTTAATTAACGTGTTTACTTCTTTGAGTCAATAAGAAAATAATGATTATATGTCTCTACAGTGTTAGTTTTCCCTGCTAATTTTGACATTTATAAGGTGTAACAATATCGATCAGCAGAATTTGAAAACGTTTTGCATGAATAAAAAAAATGTTACTGAATACCCACTTACTTTTACGATATCTGACAATTCGGCAAGCTTTTCGTGAACGACCTAACATCAACAGAAAATCAGTAAATCAGGCCAACCCAAACTTAAGTGATATTCCGTGAATGCTCCTAACAAGAAAACCTCATTAAGAGAATACAATGTCAATCAAAGGAAAGAAACAAGAGTTGACATGCTATTTGCCTTGAAATTATACAGCAACGAATTAGCAGCGTCGTTCTTTCTGATATTGTTGATAAACCCACTTTATTTTTACTTCTGAAATAACATCTAGGTTGAATAAATGATTATTAATTGCAAAGCAAGTGCATCAAAATGAAAGAAAATGGTTAAATGTATACTCGTTAAAGTTACACCCAAACGTCCCTCTTTCCTCAATCTTGATTCAATGGACACCTTAAACCCTTCTCAGGGGAACTGCATTTGCTCGTCACCGTTGTATCGTGGCTGTTTTCCAAGTAAATTATGATGTCCAAGACTTGGAACAAATGTTTCAGTCTTTCCCTCAAGTAAAACCGGTTTTTCCCTAGCCTAACAGGAATGAGTAGTATATAATATCTCAATTGAGGAAATGTCAGTAAAGATTTTACAGATATATTTTTAGCAATATGCCGACATAAATGCTGGAATTGTCAGAAGAAAAGAAACTGCTCTAGAAACCACTTTGATATAATTTGTTTCTATGGAACACTTAAAGCAACAAGAAATGATTCAAGAAATGATTCAATTCATATATCATTCACAAGAAATGCTTGGTTAGAATGAAGATTACTTGTTCTGTTATTATTGCACTTTCTGAGTTACAGAGTCAGAACAGACTAATTGATAAAATTTACGTTT
>JAEMWC010001150.1:35000-80000 GCA_016490735.1 Pachyseris speciosa | reverse complement strand
ACGCTGAATAAATCATCAATGTAACGAAAGGTGTTGCTAAATTGGAAGGCTATGGTTTTATCTCGTTAAATTGTTCTAAGCATGAAATCATACTCAAAGGTGTGAAGGAACAGATCAGCTAACAAACGTGAGCTGTTAGTGCCCATTTTTATACCAATAACTTGCCGAAAAACTGAGTTTCCGAAGCGAACGTAGATGTTGTCGATAAGAAAGTCAATAGCGAGGCACAGTTCCCTACATGAGAAGTAAGTGTATTTCGTAGACTTGCTATCATTAGCCCAGAGAGTGTGGAAATTATTGGTTGCTATGAAACTTTTTCCTCTGGTGTTGAAAACTCTTTCGAGCAGATCATGAAGTTGATGTTTAAGTTTGGCGTTTGGAAGGCTAGTATATCCCAAGTACCCATCTGATTGAGCGGAAGTTGTTTTTCCTCCAATGTGCGAATTACGTCCAACGAATTGTTTATAATCCACATACAGTTAACACCAGTTCTTTCCAAAATAGTCTTGCAGTACGAAGTACAGTGACTCTTGACTAGTTTAAGGCATTCGGTAATTAATTTGGAGATCTTAGTAGTGGTGCATGAACTCGAACCTGCAATAAATCTTGCTTTGTATGGTGTCTTGTGAAGTTTTGGTATCCAGTATATTTGTGGCAATTTTTTTCTTTCTGTTTCACGGTGATGTGGAACACGTTTTCCAATATCGTGGTGTGGGTCCATATAAACTCATCAACTGTGACATCTTGACTTTCGTATGTAGAATTAATAATACTACAGGAATTAATGCCAAGTTCTTCCATTAGGGTATGTAGGTAGTAACGCTTGCAAACAAAAATGATGTTATTGCCAGCTTTATCCGCAGGCACTAGTACATACTTATCTTGTAGTTCCGTCAGGTATGCCCTGACATGCCTGTCCTCTAAGCTCCGGGGGGTACTCCCTCAAATGGGCTATATAGGTATGTGCGGCCCCATAGGGTATGGTTTTTTAGCTGTTTAGGTCTGAAATAGGGTATCGATTTTGACCATTTTGGTCTGAAATAGGGTATGGTTTGTCCACTCTAGTCTTGAATTGGGTATGTTTCTTTGAAGAAGCTACTTTTTCACCATTAGGCGATAAGACCATCAACAAAAGCCCTTCTTTTTAGTCTTTTAATTATATTTATGCCAACCGTGTACGTGAAATTGGTCTGAAATAGGGTATCGAATTTTTGGTCAGGTCTGAAATAGGGTAGGGAAAATCGCAGATTTTGGTCTGAAATAGGGTAAGGGTTTGAGGAAGCGGGCCGCACACCCCCCCCCCCCCCACCCAATTTTTCTGGGAGTACCACCCCCCCCCCCCCCCGGGCCTCTAAGGTTTTGTGACAAGAACTATAATTACGACGTTGTAGGTTGTTAATTCTGTTCTGGATAATCAGTTTTATTGTCTCCGACCATTGTTCTAGTGTTGACACATGACAACCTTCACGTTTACTCCAGCTCTTAGCGTAATCATCTACCGCTTTCATCAATATCTTCTTGTTTAGGTGCCAGTCGATGGTATTCTGTTCTCTATACTTTGGACCTCTCTCCAGTAAACGCCTAAGTTTTCTATTCTTAAGAATGTGTTGGTCTCCAGTAATAACATGGCTGTGAGGCTCATAACGAAAAGCAGAAGAAGCGCAGTCACACGATGAAGACGTACCACTACAACCAGCCATATTAACGTTATGGAGGGTTTGATTGTAATTAAACACGCTCCTAGAAATGGTATTAGTGTACTTATAACTTACAAGTGGTGGATCCTGCTCCTGAAAAGAGATTGGTACTTTAGATTTAACGAGTTTGTTATGTAAAATGTTAGTTAGGTTAACACTATCTATCCCTTTATTGTGAAAATATATCTTCATAAAGCGCCGATGAGGTTTAACACTGGAGTTATTATCTGTACGTACTGGAAAAAATAACCTTTTGCAGCAGACGTCTAAAACAATCCTCCCGAAACGCTGATCCTGATTGGTTACGGTAAGCTGCTGACATTCATTGAAAAGCTTATGTAAATTTGTTAACCGGGTGCTATAGAGTGTTGTAAGGAGACGATAGAGGCCACCATGTCCGCCGTTGTACAAACTGCGAAGTTGGTCAAATGTGAGCTCGGAAGTATGTCTTGAGTTACGACGTCGTCCATGGCTTCTTTTACGGCGTTTATGACGATTAAAAAGATTAAAAACATTAAAACCGGACGTGAAATTTGAATTTGAAATGTTTCCAACATGTTGCAATCGATCATTGAGTCCGTAAGGATACACAGTGGCGAGCTCTAACATCCAAAAGCGTTCACGATCTAAGCGTCTAATGGAAACATCCTGCTCAGTCTCGCCAGGTCTCTGTGTGATATGTTCAATGGGTTGTATCCTGATATCAGCTATTGAATGTCCGGGTAAGTTGAAATGTCTTGCGATGAATGTGTATACATGCTTCTTAATAGATGAACGATGACCAGAAAGTCGCTCACTGACCTTCCTTTTCGTTTCTCCAACGTACTGATGGTCGCATTTGGCGCAGCTTATCAGATATACAACATTAGTAGAGGAGCAAGAGAGGCACGCTCGCTTTTAATGAAAAGATGCGCGAGCTATATTATAAATACTAGTTATGCAACGCTTTCGAGTGGTATACCTTGGAATATCCCACTCGTCACTTGTATTTTCTAGGTATACACACGAGCCTTTAGGCGAGTGTGTATACCAAGAAAATACAAGTGACGAGTGGGATATTCCACGGTATACCACGAGAAAGGGTTGCATAACTATTTTATACCATGCCATAGAAAATACAGTGGCCAGCAAGGCCAGCATGAGCGGGAATCTCAACGCACGATGGGAAGGTTGGGTGTGATACCGTTGAATTGCATTGATCGATGGGAAGGTTCGGTGGAATACTGACGAATATACAACGGCTTTCCTGCATTCTGATTGGCTGTATGTTCTATGGCATGGTATAAATATATATATATAACCCACTCAAGAAGTAGTTAAAAACAGCGGCTCGTGCTTCTTCCTACTTTTTTCGTGCTCTCGTCACTTCCTTGCGTGCCTTATAACAGAACAAAGCACGGTTAAGGCTTTTTTTATTTGTTAATTACAAGATAGCTCGCGCATATTCTCATTGAAATTGAGCGTGCCTTATGAGAGTACAAAGCACGCCGATGACGCCATTTGTCTGCGCGTGCAGTTTCAAAATCTTGACACATCTGGCATTTTTCACAATTAAAAAAAATTTACTTCTTGATTAAAATAGTACAGTCATACCATAGAACTGATGACACGAATTCTAATTGCTGCTTGTTTTAACTGAACGGTTTTAGCCGCTCGTTAAAAAGAATTTAACAACAAGACACAGTGTTGATCCAACATGTACGATCGCAAGTTGAGCATAAAATTTTCTCAGTTTTCTCACAAATTGACACGAATTTATCTTCAAATAGGGAAAAAAATTATTATAAAACAAATAAAAAAGTCTTGACCGTGGTTTGCTCGGTTATAAGGCACTCAAGGAAATTACGTGAGAACTCAAGAAGTGGTTAGAAGCACTCGCCTGTGGCTCGTGATTCTTCCTACTTCTTTCTTACTCTCGTCACTTCCTTGTTTGCTTTAGAACAGAACTGAAAGCAAGTTTAAAGGAGCACTGTCACCGGGATTTTTGCTGTTTTTGGTTCAATTCCGCCAAAATTACTGCCTTTTACCTGTTATCGTGCAAAAAATGCTCCTACAGAATCAGCAAGATGAATTCCAATGAAATTTTAGCAGGAAGACATAACCATAACAATTTTTTTGGTGATTTTTCAATGCATAGCTTGAAATTTTGAAAAAACTGGAATGTTTTTTCAAATTTCAATCCATTTCCATCCTCGTCATCTTACATGGAATACAGAATTTTATGGTGTCAATGTAGTACTACAGTCTTTGGCAACAAAACTAGACCATTATTTTAAGGTTTCCACTGATGCATTGGCAGTTTAAAGCTTTTTAAAGTGATGGTACAATAGCGTGACACTGCCCCTTTAAGGCTTGTTAATTGTATCCACTGAGGAATGTACTGGTGCCTGAATGCCTGAACTAGCTAAGAGGGAAACGGCACGAGTGCTCAAAATTACAAACCCTTCTGAGGCGATAACGTGAAAACTCACATTTACCATCAGCCACATACATTCTGTGGGTAAATGTCACAGCCATAGGCGCTTATTTCAAGTAAAAGAATAAATTTGAACTTCAATTGTAATCTCTCGACTTACCACGGTTGAAGGTGTCACTGAGGACGAGAGTTTTGAGTGCTTACCACTGTCGCCTATAGCACGGAGTAACTGAAATTACGATATGCGCTCCCTTTCATTAGATCTCATTCTCATTTCGTGCGAAATAGTAATCAAAACATCAGCTGCACTGTGAGCAGCTGTGAAAATAATGTAAAATATATTTATATTTTTATTGAAAATGCGTTCATCATATCCCGTGCCAAGAAACCTATTGGATCAGTTGAGACTGCGATTTGGCTTTCATTGCCATCTCTCCCCGGTTTAAAAAAAAAGCTTACCCCATCTTTTCAAAATAGGCTATGAAGACATTGAGACAAGTGGACGAAAACATTATGTGACCTAATTAAAACGTTTCATATTCAAACAGGTAATTATCAGAAACTTAATTACCCCGCTGGGCTTACTAAGTGCGCAATTTGGAATAATTTTGATACCAACAGGTAAACATTGAAAAGTACTCTTTACTGAAGGCGTTTAAATGGAGTTAAGATATGTTTCTCGTTTTAATTGAAATTTACTATATGTGAAATGCGTGCTATGATAGAAGTTCGTTTAGACATATTCTCTAGAAATCATCACGATTGTAAGAAATGATATAATTACCCAGTTTTGTTTACCAAGGAAAACTCATTATTTATTATTTGTGTAATTGCCAAAACAAATTGCCTATGGATGTGTTTTCAGTCCCATGATTTTCTACCTTTGTTTGAAGACTCATTTACTCCACAAGAAAAAAATTACATATCTTATGTTCCATTCCACCAATATGTCCCGGGTTCGATTCCCGGACTCGGCGTTATCCGGGCCAAGTTTGTTGGTTCTCTATTCTGCTCCGAGAGGTTTTTCTCCGGGTACTCCGGTTTCCCCCTCTCCCTCCAAACCAACATTTGATTTGATTTGATTCTACTTTATTTAGAGTTGATTTGATTTAGTCTCCTCAATCGTAGGGCTGCTGTACTCGGCTAGAAAGATTTGAGACTTTATAATAAAGTGATTATTAGCATTATTGGTATTTTGCGACAGAGAAATTCAAGGAACAGGTATATATATCATGCTGCCTTGGAAGTGTTCAGATCGATGACACCCTACGGATAGAAAAATAGAAGACTGTAAAACCAAATTCGCGGTGCCAAAATTAGCTGGTGCTGAAAAGAAAAATTCGACTCTTCTGGGGACAAGGTACAGTGTAGTTGCGTGATAGCAAAAATTGTCAAGACCGAGGTTTGTGTCATCCACCCCAGCCTTCGTTAAACCTCGCCCTTCAAAATTCTCGCTGTCAATGTAAACCCGATTTCAGTAACTGTTTTGTTATACATATATCAAGGCTTCAACGCTTGTTAAGACAAGAGCGTGCCCATCAATTTAACATCCTAAGGCATACCATATTCCAGGCCTTTCTCGCAAGCTTTGGCGGAAGCCCACCCCAGGAATTTGAATACTGATATACTTTGAAAAGAGCTCCTGAAAATCTCCAGCTAAAAACGGCTCATCTCGCATGTATGAAACTTATCAAAAACAGTGACAGCGGGAATAGAGTGTTCTTGTAGCCTATGAAAATGAATAGTGATCAAAGACCAAGCAAAGTGATAAAGCTTTCGTAGCAATAAAACAAGCTGAGAATTAACGTTAAGGCGCGGCTTAATTTGTACTAGAAACTGAGATGAAAGTAAGTTACAAATAATTCAAATCAAGAACTTTGCGTGTTACCTGAGCATAACTGGAGGAAGTCAACAGGAAAACACCAAAGCCAACAGGAAAAACAGGCGAAACATTTTTGCTTGGACTGCTCGGTATGAAACAGTTACTGAAATAAAGCAAAAATATAGAAAGTTTGCCATATTGTGCATCCCAACAATATTAGCTATATTACAGATTAACCAGATTTTGTATCCACTGAGGAATGTACTATTGACTGAAATAGCTAAGGGGGAAGCGTCATGAGCACTCGAAAATGCAAACCCCTCCGATGCCAGAACGTGAAAACGCGCACTTGCTATTGCCCACGTACATTCTGTGGGTAAATGAGACAACCATAGGCGCTTAAAATAAATTCGGACTTCAATTGTAATTTCTCAACTTACCAGGGTCTGAGGTGTCACTCAGGACGGGAGTTTATGGGTGCTTACGACTGTCGCATATAGCAATGAGTAGCTGAAATTAAGACTTAAGCGTGTCCTTTATTTCTGATTAGATTTCTCATTCCTCATTTCGTTCGAAATAGTAATCAAAACATCAACACTGAGAGCAGCCGCGAAAATTGGGTAAAATATATTTTTATTGAAAATGAGTAGATCGTGTGCTTAGTTTACCAAGACACCGACTGGATCGATTGAGAGGGCGATTAGGCTTTCATTGCTATCTTTCTCTTTTAGAAAAATAACTTTCCGAATCTTTTCAATATAGGCTATGAAGAAATTGAGACAAATCGACGAAAACATTGCATGACCTAATTCAGAGATTCTATATTTAAAAAGGCAATTATCAGATACTCAGTTGCTCAGCTGGGCCTACTAAGTACGAGGTGAGCATTCAAGTATGCGATAAAGTCAATAACTGTCTCATCAACAGAGAATTTACTGACACTTTCGAATTAATTTCGATTCCAACAGGAAAACACCATAAGGTACTCTTTACTGACGATTTTTAAACGGAGTTAACAAATTTTTTTTTCGTTTTAACTGAATGTACTATATAATGTGAAATGCGTTTTACGATAGAAGTTTGTTTAAATATATTCTCTTGAAATCATCACGATCGTTAGAAATGATATAATTACTCAGATGTATTTACAAAGGAAAACTCATTATTATTTATCATTTGTGTCGTTGCACAAAATTTTGGGTATGGAAGTATTTTCAGGAACATATTTTTTATTTGAAAATTTGTTTACTAAACAAGATACAAATTCCATAAGTCTTATGTTGCATTAATAAAAATATATAATGAACATAATTGAGCTAAAATAGTAACATACACATGAAAAATAGATTATAGCGCTAAAGTTTATTTAAAAATGAAACGATTAATATAACAATCCCAAAAGCGGTTTCTATTAACTGTTGGGGCGATGACAAAATTTATTTCTAAAATTTTATGTAGTGTTCTTCTTCTCAGGAATTAAATTCCCAAGGGGATGGAAATCCTGTTGTACTATGTTATTATATATTTTCGATCCTGTCCTCGGTTTCAAACAATGTCAGTAAAACTGATTTGAACACGGCAAAAATATTAGTTACTTGGGTGGATATACTTGTCAAGGTGGTACCTACCGTGTAGCACTTTTATTTTGCGAAGTTTAATTTTTGTGGGATTTTGCGGAAGGTCCTTCATTTGCAAAAATAAGTTCCAGCAGAAAAAAAAAAACACCAGCAAAATAAAAATCGCAAATTTTTTTCCCGGTAATGTAGTTAAAAATGATTTTTAATCCACTTGTGTTACTATATATTATCCATTGGGATAAAAAAGAACGTTTTTTTTTTTTTTTTTATATTTGCAGTAAGAAAAAGGAATCGGAGCTTGCTACAAACAAAACAAAACGATCAAAGGTTAAGACAATACTTTTCCAGTTGTTGTTGTACCAACCGGCCAGTCATTGACTGAAATGTCTGAGAAGTATCTGAGACTGTTGTTTTACCTAAAAATGTAATGTAAGTCAAAAATATTACATTTCCCTCCCTGTTGAAGTCTTGCTGTTTGAAAACAAAACTGCAAAAATTAGCTCCTAGCAGAAATTTAACTGAATTCGAGCCGAAAAAATTTCTTCCCGCAAACCTCAGAAATTCGCCAATCCGCAAAATAAAAGTCCCGCAAAAATTTCATGCCACACAGTATATAGTAATGTCAGAAAAAGACTGTCCCAAGAGACGAGGTCCTTAAAAACTATGAGCTAAAAATATTTGACGGTAAAAGAAGAAAGAGGATGCCGAAAAACGCTTAAAAGAGAAATTTACAAGAAAGAAATAATCATGAGGGTACACCTTTGCGTTGACGCCGTAGTCATCATTTGCTTGAATATTTACGTTTACGGAGACATAAAACACACTCTTTCCCGGCGCGTTGCTTCGTGTAACAGCAAGTGCTACGGTCAAAATAAGCTGACGGAATGCATTTCTTTCACCGAAAACCTGTCGGAGACGTGCAAAAAAGTGATCCGTTTCCGGTGTAACCGCAGAGACGGAAACATGAATGAGCGTCTCTTACACGTCAGCGGAAATGTTTCCGCAACGGTGTCACGTGTTTCGGCAATATTCTTTGTATTTTGTCCTTTGGTACGGAAACATGATTGTTCCACTCTCATAAGCAAAATTCAGTTTGTGCAAAATGTTGCAAGGAAAAACACATGAGCTATCGAAGGGCGCTAAAATATTATTCTAATATAGTTAGTTTTGAACCTATTCATGTTGAATGACACATACTGTTTGTTTTCCACGTTTACCTTGGCAAAAAAAGATGATCACGTCTATAATGAAGTCAAGAAAAAATATTCATAGAATATGTCAAGTTAAAGAGACAATGCTGATTATACATGATTTTTACTGGCTCATTACGGAAGAAAATTATGATAAAATTTGCCAGTAATATCGCTAGGTTATTCCAGCTGCCTGAAACTATCAAATTTGATTCTTATTGCGCACGAAATGTGAAAATAATGTTGTGTATAACACAATCCTAAACCGAAGATTCCGTGAGCTCTTTCATTCTTTTCTGCAAGGGACAGTCATAATTCACTGACTGGCTTTTATCGTGAGAGACATCTTAACAAACCTCTGAAAGTTTAGAATTTCGCTGATTTCTTAAACATAATTTTCTTAAAATTGTTGTTATTATTTCGTGGTCTCCTTCGTGACTTTTGATTGAATTTCAACCTTACAATCTGTTGGGAATGAAAAAAAAAACTGGGATCTTTCTATGAACTGTAAAGCAAAAAGACAATTCATACCTCATACAGTTCAGTTAATGAACAGTGAGACCATTCAGATTAAAAAGAAGTTGAGAAGTTAACTTTGCTTTACTCATGTTGATTCAAATTTTTCATTATTTATATTAAATGCTAGGGATGCCCAAAAATCATTGAGTTGTACATTTCTTTACAAGGTGGTTCTAGCTTTGAGTCCGACAATAAAATAACGCTAAATATTAAAGTGTGGTCATCAGATTGTCGAAAACAAAGCAGTATCGTCGCTTCGCTCCTCGGGTGCCGGGGTCGGTTGTATGTGTGGAGCACCGGACATATTACTCGCGAGGGAAGGCACACCAGCAGCACACCAACGATACCCCAATTAGAGGTTGGGGGAAAGTAGGTTATCTCACCGCTTGCTGTACAGCGGTGCGCAGAGGGAGCACCGTATTGAACAAGTGCTGCACCAAGGTACCAAACGTGCGCGTAATTTTTTTTTTCTTTTTATATGGCGCTCCCGCGAGAACGCCCTTTTAGAAAGACACACCAACGAAGTAATCCCTCGGGTGTTAATACTCTTGATAACTCCACCCTGGCAATCGAAGATCAACAAGCTCTTGAAGAGTTCTTAAACCAAGTTCTTGCAGAAATGCATCTACAACCTTTTGTGGATGTATTGGGGGGGGGGGGGGGGGACCATATCACAAAATGTGTTGGACACGCCCATCCTCGGGGAAACAAAAAAGCGTCTGTTAAAACCTTTAATGCCGCAGCCTTTCAGACCGCAGGCACCCCCGCGGAAGCGTAAAAAAGGCCAAACTAAACCAAGTTGGTTGAAGGGGTTTGACCCACTTTCTGTCGCAAAACCCACGTGAAAAACAAATCACAGAGAGCTTCTGCGGTTGTTAGAGGTGCCCGCTGAGGTTGAGGGAATAACAAGGGGCGGCGATTTATTCGTTGCCGAGTGAGTAACAACTTAAACACAAACCTCACACCAACATTTATGGAGAAAATTCGCAAAGAGGCTCGTACCGCTTTTTACATAAGGCATGTTTATTCATACTGGTTCAGAAATATTGAAAACGGAACTCTCATTTTGATGTAGAACAACGAGCGAAAAGGTTCCCCTTGGATTCACTGGCTAGCCGAAGCAGAAAGTTGGTTAAGGGAAAAAGAGGAGGCTCGTTTAAGTGTTGAGGCTGTTGAAAGACCAAACACGAAGTGGTTCTTCCACGGTTTTTCTGATGTTGATGCGAAGATTGTTCTTGACCGCGCCCCGCTGGTGGGAACAGGGCCCTTACCCAACTGGTTGTGCAACCTCGCTCACGGTCGGGCAATGATAACTCTTGATAGCTTTCAAGACAACCTTTGTTTGTGGCGCTGCATTGCGGTCATCAAGGCGCAAGACCAGATCGTTCCACACCAGCAGCCCGGCGGATTGTGCAGAGCTTCTTCGAAAGACCCCAACAAGTTTGCCCTAGAACATCACTCGATGAATTGGATAAGGTTGAGTGGCAACTCAATCATGGGAAGTCTTTCGATGAGTGGTTTGGTATTCGCGTTTATGAGCCAGAATTGTTAGAAACCAGTGAAGTAATTTGGCATCGCAGGCGAAACGCGCCAGCAAAGTTGAAAAACATTATGTCAATCGGTGTTTTCGAGGGGCATGCGTTTCTTATTAAGGATATTGAGAAGCTGGCAAAAGTGTGCGTGTGTGTTCACTGCCGTGGAAGATTTACACGAGCTACCACTCTTCAGCGACATACTCAAAGCTGCTCCAAAGGTGAGACACGAATTATCTGCCCAAATGTAAAAATTGAAGCACCACAAACATCCTTTGAGCAAACCTTCTTTCCCGATAAAACGATTTATGCTGCCCCTATCAACTGCTTGAAAGAGAAGCGAAACGAGGAAACATTCACATTCACCACGCGATGTGCGGGCATGGTGGAGAGTAGTGGATAACCGGTGCTCCTGTGGACGGTTTTCACCCCAACACAAACACAGTTTTCCAGTACTACGGTTGCTACTGGCACGGATGTCGAAAATGTTTTCCCGACCGTGAAACACTCATTGACTGCGGCAACAAAACACGCGAAGATCTTTTCCAAACCACCATGAAGCGAACAAAACCGGTTCGTGATGCGGGTTTTAAGGTCATTGAAGCATGGGCTTGTGAAGTTGAGCGCGATGCGCAGGAAGCGCGAACCTTCACAACAACCTTTCCACATGCGATTCTGTATGACTTTGAAGCGTTTGGCGACAAAAACGAGCGAAAGGAACCCACAGGTGCATTGACGTTGGAAAGCGCACACGTGCCAATTTCGGTGTCGATTGGTGACACATTGGAACGAACCCCAACCCACCTTTGTGAGCGCGAGCCCAAAGATTGATTCGTAAGTTTGTGGAAGAGTTGGAACGGCGAGGGAAAAACATTCGGGAAGGATGCGCGCGGAGTTTATACCGAGGACTTCTTAGACTGCCAAAAATTCGCCGCCGAAAAATCGAAGAATGGTGCGACCAAGTGCCGGTTCTCGGTTTCAACTCAGGTCGATAGGACCTTAACCTTATCAAAGAATATTTTGTGGAGCAAATCACTGAAACCGCTGGAAACATTAAAGTAAGAAAAACGCCAACAAAATCATATTCCTGCTAACGAAAGGGTTTCGTTTTCTGGATATTATCAACTATCTTGGACCGGGCACTGGTTACGATAAGTGGGTAAAAGCCTAGTACGATTGTACGGCCGAGAAATGTGGTTTCCGTACGAGTGGTTTGATTCACCCCAAAAGCTTGATTTCCCTGGGCTTCCGGATTATGTCTTTTGGTATTCCCGCTTGAAAGAAAAATACGTCCTTTCGATGAAAGAATTCAAGGAGTGCAAGCGCCTGTTTAAAACAAAGGGGATGCGCATGCACCTTTGCGGACTGGCTGCGTCACTACAACAACCTGGGTGTAGTTCCCGGGTTGGAAGCATTGGAAAAAATGCGAGGGTTTTACTCCGAAAAAGGGATGACATCCTCAAATACGAAGTGAGCATCCCTGGTGTATCCATGCATTATCTTATCTTATCTTAGAGCTTTGCGCAGCGCTTTCTTCTGCTATCTAGACGAAATCGGGGAAGATTATGAGTTGGAAAGCCGGAAACCAAGAATCACGATGAGAAGACCCTTTCAAGAGGGGATTGGTGTGTATCAACTGACTAAACCGCGGATGTTGGAGTTCTACTACGACTTCTTCGACAGGTTTATTGACCGCAGCGACTTCGAGCTCATCCAGATGGACACCGACAGCAATTACATGGCGATCAACGGTGAAAGTTTGGAAGATGTGATCAAACCAGAGCTGCGAGCAGAGTTCTAAGTTGAAAAGAAGCAGTGGCTGGCTTGGGACAAGTGGAGCAACCGCGAGCCGGGGCTTTTCAAACTGGAGTGTGTGGGTCAGCGCATGATAGCTCTCTGCTCAAAGTGTTACATCGTTGAAGAAGAGGAGAACGGGAAAAACAAACTCAGCTCAAAAGGAATGTCGAAGGCGCAAAACAGACTGACGGGCGCTACCAAGCGGCGCTGCACGGCGGCAAAGACTTGGCGACGAACATGGGATTTCGCATGCGAGACGGGCGGATGATGACTTACGAGCAGCAGAAACTGGGGCTGAGCGCTTATTATGACAAAAGGTGGGTGCTGCCGCATGGCATTCACACTGAACCCATCGAGTATCATCTTCCACGTTAGCTGGGATTGGTCGGCGGTAACTCAGTGTCTGGTGGAACAACCATTAATTCCTCACGCACAACTGCATTTCGGTCCGTTGTAAAGCCAATACAGGACAGGTTGGTTCGGTTTTATCATTTTGCGCTGCCAGCCAAGTTGATTGTTTGTTGAGAGCAGCAACAACTTGCGGAAGCCTCTGCACCCACACAACAGACCGCTGGCCTGCTGGCCGGTGCATTTCAACAGCGTATTGGTGGCCAAACAACCGCTCGGCAGGCGTGCGGTTGAACCGCTCGACAATTGCTTGGTCGCGGTGAATCTCAGGACGCCCACGTCGGATGGCTGTGCCATGACTTTCCATCGCTCGAGAGACAGAGCCCATGAACTCACGCCCTGGGTCAACTTGCAGCAGTTTTGGCCATCTGAGCGGCCCACGTTTGTAAATTTTCTCAAAACCACGAGCGACTTCATCAGAATTTTTCGAGGTTAAAGGCTCGGCGTCTTTGTAACGGCTGGCCACATTAACGACAGTCAGCGCGTATTTGAAAACCTTGCGCCCGACTTTGTCATGGAGCATGAGCAGCACGTCGGCTTGGTGCGCCCGTTGGGCGTGTGCACATCAAACTTCGGCCGAGGAATGCGCCTTAGCGCGGGGAAAAAATACTGCCAAAGAGCCTGTTTGGCCAACCATTTTTTTGCAACTTCTTCGGGAACTTTTGCGGCCTGGGGCAATTATTTCGTTGCAGCCCAACCTTTCCAGTAACCACGTGGGCTGTAATATATTTGGGAAAGTCGCTGTTCCCCTTTTGAAGGAACTTTTGTCATTTATATAATGTACCTTGGAAAGATGTTTGGAAGGGAGTTTTCGCCGACCGGAAATGCCAAAAGCTTGGCAGCAGCTCGCTAACTTCCAGCAAACTCTGCAAAACCAAAAATTGCCTCCCTCGCGTTCTGAGAAAAAAATAAGGCAATGCCATTGCGGGGGAAACATGATCGAGAAAAAAGAAACTTTCGAACAAGTGTGCCAAAGTTGCAAAAAAGTAAACGAGCTTGACACAACAATACGTTTTGAAACGGCGGAAACACGACCACCGGTTGTTGGTCCCAACGAACATCTTTTCAAAACCATTGACAATTACCGTATTTTGGAGGCTGTTAACCCTTTAAGACCCAAATTTTTTGAACTCTTTCGGCAATTTTCTCGATGCAAGTAATTGAAAGGGATCTAGATGTCCTATATGAAGGTCTCCCTTGGAACGTTTGCTGCTCTGGAATACCGAAGACTCAAGTTTTATTGTGACGTCACCAGTTTGAACCGTTGTTGTTTTGCTCGCAACCGTAACGAGTTGTAATCGGTAGGTACTCGCTTTAAAGTGTCTTTTGGAGCCATTTTTCATTGCAGAAGCTCCCAGGCTGGCATCATTAAGCTGGAATGGAGAGTAGAAGCAAACCTCGAACGAAGCCAGAGGTGAGAGATAATTTCACAGCGAATGAGACGCCAAAAGTAGTGGTGTCGAGTCATGGCAGCCCAGAAGTGAAGTTCGTCTCTTTAGCCGTTCTGTGATGGATTCTTGGACCTAGCAAGGCAATTTTGGCGAGATTTAACTTGCAAAGAACACATTGCGTACCATATTTTGCCAGTAGGTCTGGATGGTTCGACACTTATAAAAAATCTACAAAATAAAGATGGCGGGACTTCCATTTCGCCGTAGTATCCAAGCCTCCCAGAATGCAATCCGGGCGCCAAAGAGGAAAACAGAGGCTTTCAAAAGTGGCTCGAATCAAATGGCCGATGCTCGACTCGCTGCAGGCGTGAGAGGCAAAATTAGAGATAAATGCTTAGTCATGAGATCGAGGTTTGCTCTCATTAGGGTATTTTGTTTTCCAAAGGAGATTTTGAATTAAAGAATTGAAAGCAAAGATGTGTGTGTTTTAGCTTTGCCCCAGGGGCATCAAACGGGCACTTTGGTTTTGCTTGAAAGCAAATAATGATATGGAACGAGAAACGAGGGTAATTCCCAGTGTATTGGCTCTTAAAGCCTAAAACAGTCACTGGTTGACACTATAAACAGACCATAATAATCAGGTCTAAATTTGAGAGCGTGGGCAGTCTTGAAAACGGTAGGCCTGTCTAATGGCCGATATATCGACCATCAGGCTACAAAGGGTTAACACTGTCAAGTGGGAGGAGCTGCAAATGTACAACTCATCGCGGTGGTGTTTTCTGGGAAACCTCATTCATGATTTTGGCCGCTGCGGAAAATCGGTCAATTACATTTGTTTTTTGCACGATTACTTTCAAGCGGTCCCAAAAGAAGCTTGGCCGCGAAAAAAAGAAATTATTTGGCGGCTTACCCTGTTTACAACAAAATCAAACCAACAACCCAATATCGGGCAGAAACAAGGTTCCTCATTTGGTGGAATTCCTTTTTCAAACGGTAGTGAAACGTTTGTTGTATTTCGCCTAAAGCTTTTCGGGAATTTCCATGTAGTGGTCGCTGACAAAGTCGTCGATCATTTTCAGCTTGTCACGAAAATCTTTCTCATCAATGGGTTCGCCCCTGAGATGGAACCTGATGGCGTCCAGAATTTTCTTGTACTCGACCCTGGCGAAGTCGGCCGTTTTCATACCGTATTTTTGGAATTCGGCAAAACCTTTAATGAGAGCCGCAAACGCGGTTAAAGTGCCCAACACAATAGGGTTTAAAGAAACGCCCCCACCGACCACCCCAGCAAGAAGGTTTTTAACCCCGCGCTGTTAAAAGAAATTTTTTGACTCGGAAGATCCAAAAAAGCTGGCCATAGCCCCAATGTTTCTTGTGGTAAGAAGCGTAAAGCTGTTTTAACATCTCGACGGTTTTCTCCGGAAGGGTTGGATCGACGTGGTTGAAATCGAAGATGTTGATGGGGGGAGGTCGGGGTTTTCTCTTGAGAACTCGATGGTTGTATATTTTTGGGGAAAATTTTCAGAAGACAGTGTCGTAAGAAGAGCCCTTGGAAGACCTTGCCATTAAAGTTGAGGTGAGAGAGAATTTTAAAAGAAGCATACATTATTTTGTCTTCAAATTAAGCCTCCTCTCCCCGCCAGAAATTTGTTGTTGTTGTTGTTGTTGTTTCTTCTTCTTCTTCTTCTTCTTCTTCTTCTTCTTCTTCTTCTTGACCGTGGCCCAGTCGCGCAATAATATACAATCAACAATCATGGTCCTCTTGGAAAAACGTGAACATAATGCTGCCTTCGTACGAATGTCAACGATTTGATCTGAAACAATTTGGTCCCACGAGTGATCACATCAACAGAATTTATGATTCTACTCAGTCACTCAGTTTTTGTCTTTAAAGTATCCTTTGTAAGTAAGTATCGTTTGGCATTACGACCGATTCAGAGTGGGTCTACTCCTGATTTGACGTCGCAAACGGCTTTGCATGCATGTTTACAAAGACACACCGCGATGCAAATCAGTTTGTGACGTCAAATCAGGAATAGACCCATGCCCCTTACTAGCTGGGTCGTGTGACAGATGATGGCTGGATTTCATAACTTTTACAGCCTATAATAATCTACGATTTAAAAAGGCTCAATGCGTTTCGAACACGTGCAGAGAATTATTTTATCAAAAAAAAGTGGGGGGTTAAGTGTACTTTAAACCGTAAGAAGAATATATAAAACCAGCCAATCAAAGTGTAACATTCCTTTCAATCCAGTTTTAACAAGTGGAAAGCGCCCTTACTAATTGCTTCATGTGCAATTTCTCCCCTAGTAAGTCCAAAGAAGAAGATCTGACGTTTATCTTTATACTTTTTCTCCCAATGCTCAATATAGGCCCTGGAAACTAGGATGAATGACTTAAACGTAGAGTGTTACGAAAACGCACTCCTTTTAACGAGGCATCCCGACAAACCAATCATGTTCTTGGACAGGCAAGACGTAGCCTGTCCAGAGCCCTACACCTTGGCTCGCTTCCATCTGGTGAGGGCGGGACCCCATGACGACTCCGGAGTTCGCTATAATTACAAATGCTGCAAAGTCATATTGTAAAAGGGCAGGCATAAATAAGGCAGCAACAGAGAAAAATAGAAATAATAAATGGAACTTAAGATACGCTATAAATGGTTAAAAAGACAACTGTTGTGCTTTAAAGATTATTTTACTATCGAAATAAAAAAATGCGCTGCCGCGTTATCTTCATATGAAGGCTTTAAATGATATAGGTAGGAAGACTATAAGACTTTTTCGCAGAGTCCTTAAACATTTCTTCTCTTAAAATACCTGTAATAGTTATTGCCATGGTCCACGCCTGTTGAGTTTCAAGTTTAATCTATCGGAAGAAAGAAAAATTTAGTCTGTTCCAGGCTCTCAGACAGTGGAGGCGAGCGAACCTCAGAAAGTGGAGTTGAGCGAAAGAGGAGAACAGGCGACGAGCGAGCGAAGAAAATCGAGCGCGGACTTGGGACGGGCAAGGCGAGAAGGAGAGCCTCTTGGAATTTCCTTCCGCCGTTCCCTCCAGTCCCCGCGCGACTTTCTTCTCTCGTTCTCGATCCCTAACTTCCACTATATAAAAAGCCTGGAACAGACTAAAAAGGCAATTACGCTGTTTCAATGATCATTCACAAGACATATACAATGCATACTCCTTGTGATTTTAGCCGAAGTTTCGCGTGCGAGACTATTGGGGTTGAGAAGTTAAGTGTTAAAATTTGGCCATTAGATCAATAACGCAAAGGTACAACGAAATATTCACTGAAACAGGGCCCGCGCAGCGAGCGACGCGACGAATAGCACAAACTGACAACTGCTCGAGGACAACCATGAATTCGTTTGTTAGGAATGTGACTGAAAGCTCCAAACGACAAGTATGACACTTTTCTCGAGTTGCCGGTGCTAAATGGTGGAACGAGATACTTATCAGGTTGAGAAAATGCCCAAAACAAATGTTTAAGGAAAAGATTCATTCTATCCTCTTAGATATTCTAAGTAATGAAGACCCTTTTTTTGAAACTGAGGTGATAAATAAGCTTATTAATGAGGAAATACTTATCACAATCTCTAATGTTTTTGTCTTCTCGTTCTTTTCTCGATCTTTCCTGTTTCATCTTTGTTTTTTGTATGGAATTTTTTTCTTCTTCTTTGATTTAGTAAAGTGATTTTTTATTCTGTTTAGTGTATTCTTAATATTTGTATTCATAATAATAATAATAATAATAATATTTAAAGACTGGTCAACGTCGATTAGCTGTAAAACCATTTGCGGCCCAATCCACCAAGAATTTATAAAGATTTATAAAAGAGTTGAAATAAACTTGAACTTGGACTTGAACTTGACACTTGCGTGAGACTTAACATCTTTGTAAGGCCAAATATAAATGTAACAGCCCTCTTCAAAACAAATAGCCCTCATTCTCTCTGATCCTTTTATTCCAGACAAAATTATCAAAAGCAAATTCCTCATCTTCTGTATTCTGATGAAATTTGTTTGTTTGTTTGGCCGTTTTGATGGTTAGTTTAGCTGTACAGTTTCATTTTATTACATATGCGGAACATGTGGCAAGCGTTCTGGTCAGTGAATTTCGCAAAATGTCCATCAGGAATCGAAGGAGCGAAAGATCGAGTGAAATGAGCCTCACACCCATAATTGGGAAATGGCATAGCCACTTTCCTACTTAGAAAAGATGTCGGTGCCCTAATTCTTCTGCTCTCCTCAAACTCACGCACCACTTTCATTACAAAGCCGGGTCGTTCTTTCCGCCTCCTTGATCTTAGTGGTTTTGTATTCGAGCTCAGCTGAGCGTAGAGCCCCCCTCCTTTATCCCTTCGCAGATACAGTATTATTGTTGAGCTATATAACTTTTTTTTGGAAACACTTTATTTACAATTTTATAATACCTTACTTACAACACTAACATTACTTACAATTACAAGCGACATTGCTTAAAAATTCTAACACTATTTACAATACTAACTTTACAATAATACTACTGATAACGACAAAATTTTAAAAAATACCATTAACAAATACAATACTGCTACTTGACCATAACACTTTAAAATAAGAATTACTCAGTGACATCAAGAAAGACAACTGAACATGCCAAACATGTGTGCGCCTACAGGCTCAAGGATTCGCGAATGCTTGAAGGCTCCATAGATAATTTGTGTTTTAGAAAAACTTTTAAAGCTAAGAAACTATACAGTTCGCTTTCTTTGTCTGCGGTGTAGATATAAAAACGAGCGACTATCAGGCAAAGATTAAATGTCTACAAGGAACGTTTCTCGGGGAGATGTCCGTAAATTTTATAGTTGTTGGTCAAAGACAGTGAGGGTGAGTTATAGTCGTTCCACCAAGAGGTAAAGAATGTTCCAGAAGGAGTGGACATGCTGACATATTACATGCAGGTGCTCTTATAGGGTCTGCTTCGATTCACACACATGACAAGAGTCACTGTGACTAATTTTGGCCTTGAAAAGTTTGTCACGAGTGTACCGGATGTGATGGTTTATTTTAACTTGAAACAATTCGAATAAAGCTTCATGTTTTTCGTGACTTTGAATGGGAGAATGTATAAAGCCGTAACTGTGTGATCTGTGAATCCAGCCTCAATAAGACGAACTTGTGATGTAGGTTTTTGGAAAAATTTAGAAACATAAAACGCACTTGCTTCCTTCAACATAGAAAAAAGTGTAAAATTTTAATATTTCTTTGTAAATCTTGAAAATTTCGGGAATCAACAAAAGAAAACTAGCCTTCAAACCTTTATTTCAATTTACTTGGACTGACGCTCTTAGAATTTTTTTTTTTTATTTGGCCTATAAGCTGCGGGACTGGAATAGTTTACACTCTAAGTTTGGTTATGAAGTTTCTTACTGGATTTCGAGATACTGACCTTTTTCAAAATGAGCGGACACGCGTTACCATCGCTATGTCACTTAGAAGCCAATGAGAAAAGAAACTTTGATCATACGTCGAAAAGATGTTGTGGTGTCATTGAAATCGAAACTTGTCTTCTATAGGAAATTCTGATTTCAACGGGTACACCCCAAAGCTAAAAATCTGATGCGAGCCTCCTAAAGCAAGAATCGGACTTGTCTGAGTTTGCTGGGACTCAATGGATTCTAGAAGCGGTTGAACATTCTTTGGAATACGCTTGCCTAAGGTAAGGTATCTCTCTTGACTTCTTTTGTTGACCTGTAAACAAAATACAAATTCAATTTATTCTTCGCGAATTAAGATTATAATTATAATTCAAAAAATGAAGAGCAGGGGCGTTGAGAGTTCCTAAAATTTCAAGGGATCTCAATGCTTTTTGTCGCTAATTGCGTATGGTCTTGATATAGCGGAATGGAGACGAGGATTTATGCCATACCCAGATTGCTATATACATTAGCCGTGTTTATCATGCAAAAATAAAAACGCAGGACATAATCGGGAAACCTTATCTTCAGAAATAAAAAATATATATGACCATTCGTCTCTGCAGGCTCCATGACTCCATTTGTCATTTATAAGTCCATACATGAAACAGGGTAGAAAGAAATACACGAGTTAAAAATGAAAACTATGATCTGATCATCAGAAACATTAATGAAAACCTCGAGACAAATTCCTCAGTGTCAGTGAGAAATTGTTCGTTTTCTTGTTGCTGGCATTAGCCCACAAACGAAAAACGTATAGCGTAGGCTTAATATGGCGAAGTATCAATAGTTCAAGGAGAAGCTAACCTGCTGGGCTCCTGATTCCTGATGCACAACACGAAGACACCAAATAAAATAAAATCTAATGACTATGCCTTATGACTCATCACTGCACGAAAATTAGGCTTTCGTCACCTTGCATTCCGCATCAAAGGCTTGACAAAAGTGCGTGCAAAAGAAACTCCTTTGGCATGTTTTGCGATGGCTGTAGTTTTTATCTCACCTTTGAGCTTTCTTTCGCTCGCGTCAAAGGTTTTATGCCTTTCATAAGCATCAAAAGGCACCTATCAACAAACCAAAGCAACATTTTACAGTGCTTTTATGGTGATTTTGATATCAGTCGATAGCGCATTACCTTTGACTAGGCCCGCTTTACCACTCTTGACCTTTGACTTCTTACAAAGGTGACATGCAGCCATTTTTCGTGCAGTACCGAGAGGAACGGTAGTTACATAGTGGGGAGTACCCAACGACCTTTTCTGAGAATTTTTATCGCACGATGTACTAAACACTAGCTGAGTGTCCCCCTGCCAATCTTCGTTAATATTTAACTTTCCTGGGAAAAAAATAACCGCTCTTCAATGCCAGCGAACAAACCTTTTGAGAAATAAAAATCCCAGCCAGCTACGAGCGTGTCGTTTCTCAACGAGCCAGCAAAGTTGAAAATGCCACAAAACACGAAATGCCAGCCAGCACGGGTGGAATCTTTCCAGTTTCACAGCCAGCAAGTCGCGTAAGGAAGAAAAATACCCAGCCAGCTAAGTATTGATTTGAACTTAATTTTTGGGCAAAATATGTCAAATGGTTTATTTTGGATGTCAGATCGTTCCCAAGACGGGCAGTAGGCTTCTATCTGTATCCCGTGTTGTTTACTTTTAGTTTTTTTCCCCGAAGTCCTATCTTCTCGCAGATAAAAATCCACCAAAATACAAAGCCAACTGACAGCACATGCTATTCAATAAGTTGAGACTTTTGAAAGTTGCGTTACGAATTAAAACAGTTTGTTTTTCATTAACTTTATTTTCAATCTCAAGCAGATAAAAGTGTGCCCTCAGTACTCTCAGCCAGCATGAAAACTGAAATAAGACAACTGCCAGAAATGACGTGTTTTGATTCCTGTCAACCAGTAAGACTCATTACGGACACAAATGCTAGCAAGATTTCATTAAAATAACACTGCCAGCAAGATTTTTATTTCAGCAAACATTTTGCCAGCCAGCCCAAAATCGGCCTGCAGAGCGGTTATTTTGCAGATCGGCTCCATCGAGCACTCCTGCATAGTGGGTTGGCACAGTTTATTTGTCAGAATAAATCTTTGTCATTCCAGGCCCTTTGTCATATGTTTTGTAAATTTTGTAATTTGGCATCCGATGAGATGCTTAACATTACGACAAAGGCACCGCATTACTTTATATATTTTGACAGCATTGCAGTTTTTAATGTCACTTCATGATATCATCGTACACATCACAATATATCATCACAGTACGTACCCTGGGAAAGGGAAATTTTAACTGAAGGATTCGTACTCCGCTAGGAGTAACTAATTCGGCCCTTTCACATTTTTGGTTACACATACAGAACAAGGCAATCATTGGCGTTATAACCTGAGAGATTAAGTTAAAAGAGAAAAGTGTAAAGCTTGGATACCAACAACCTCATTCGTCCTTTTTTGCGACCAACCTGCAAAACAAATTGCAATTTCAAATGACGTACATCAAAGAAAACAACATTCTAAAGACCTCTCTGAACATATAACATAAAGCAAAACAATACCTCAGAAACAAAGAAAACCTCGCCAGGCTTTTACACCGAGGTAACCCCATATTTCTGGTTAAGGTTGAGTTTTGCTCTCTGCGCTTTATTACAGTGACAGTCGGATAAACCTCAAAAGCAACTTTATTTTATGCAGCTAGACGTTCCAGTTGTTTACCTGACTTATTTCATCACAATTAAGAAATGTTTTTCATGTAAATCCCACCTCCACGAAGACAATGGCTGGTTAATTAGTATAGGTTCTCATGAAACTCTACAGTAGATTCTCACACAACTTCGAGAAACTATCGCGTAACACCTCAGCGACATGGGGCAACTTGAACAACAGAGCGAAATAACAGCAAAGTGTTTCGTTACGTTTTTTTGTTTACCACGTAGCATGGAAATTTTGCGGGTTTTAATTTTTTTCGGATTTTGCGGATTGCCCTCTATCCGCAAAATAAATTCCTGGGGCCGATTCCTGAAAGGTGTAATAACTCTATTCCAGGGATAAATTTGCCTTATTCCAAAAGGTATTCCTGGAATAAGGCAGATTTATCCATAGAATAGAGTTATTACACCTTTCGGGTACCAGGGATATAACCGCTGAAAATAAACCACTTTACAGTTCTTTGCTCAGTACCCTGGCCTTAGATTGAATGCGAGGCTAGGGGTGACCTTGCCCTGCTTTTCCCCTGGAAATTATGCCGATTAAACACTAGTTAGTAAGAAGAGTAGGTAAGTTTGTATCAAAACAAGGTCACCCCCAGCCTCGCTTTCACCGACAACTGTAAAATGGTCTATTGATGCGTTGAAAAGAAAACAAAAGGGCTCGGCAATATCAGCTGCAATTTTGAGCAATTTGTTTGGAATGCGATCTAAGCCAGCTGATTTATTAGTGATTAAATTTTTTAAGGATATTTAGTACCTCAGACGGATGAATATGACTCAAGCTGAAATTTGAAGAAGTAGAATTCATATAATGATGAAAAGACTCAGTGGGATTTGGAAGTTGTGAGGCTAATTGAGGCCCAATGTTTGCAAAATGATTATTAAGAAAATCTGCAATTTCATCTCGACTGTTGGTGGAATGTACCTCGCCGATGATGATTTCATTTATAATAGAGTCCTTTTGGGGTCTGCCTTTAACTGAATTAATTGTTTTCCAAATTTCTTTGGGATTTCCAGAATTTTCAGAAAATTTCGCATGGTAGTATCACTTCTTTAAATTCTTTATAAACCGATTAACCTTGTTTCTGTAAAAAATCCATGTTCATATCCAGAGAAGAGAATCCATACTCCGTTGATTGATCTTGTTTCAGTCGTATTTAATTAAATATGAAATGAAATATAACATTGCTCCAAAGTTAAACCAAACGAAAGGGAAATAAAAACTTCAAAAACAAAAGAGACGAAGCGACAAAGTGAGATAAGATCAAAAAAAAACAAAAAAAACAAAAAAAAAAGATCAAAAAAACAACAACAACAACAACAACACACGACAAAGGTGTCAACGTCAACTCAAGTTCAAACCTGATTGGTTGAGAGAAAACACGCGCGTCGCGCGTACAAAATAAACATACCAAGGGGGGAAGGGAAGAGAAAATTTGTGTTTCGAAATATTACAAATTTCAAGAAAAATATAACATCTTCCCCCCTCGATCAGTGTTCCTTTAGAAAGAGTCATCCAGTTCATGAAGAAACTGATCGACTGCACGCCTCCAATCTTCCCCCGCAATCGCAGCATTCCTTCTCTGCCTTTGCGAAGTTCTTGTCCCTGGTTCAGCAGTCTCTTCTCGCTCTGCAACTCCAACCTCTCGAACTTCCAATGGAAACAGTTTCTGCAAGGGTCTTCTTATACGTCTTCGTTTACCACTGCTTGAGGCAACTTCCACTGTAGCACCCCTGACGAAACCATCACTTCCTGGATGCACCGTTACAATCCTTCCGAGTGTCCACGCACCTCGGTTCGATTTTCCTTCTTCCATCACAGTTAGTTCTTCGTTGAAAGGGTCGTCCCAGTCAATCTTCAACTTGCACAAATCCTGAAAGAGGGCCTTAATCGTGACGAACAGCGGTGAAACCAGACCAAGAGGGTCATAGAGTTTGGCAACAACTCTCAACACTGAGCGCTTGCTTAATGGCAGTTCATTGGCAAATTGCACAAGCCAATCAAAACGAAAAATGAAGCTGTCCCTTTCAATGTCCCAGTTTAAGCCCAGAATCTTCTTTTCGCTTGAAACAGCGCCACCTTCAGCTCCAAGATGAGTTTGTGCATACGTTCCGTCCTCTTCACATAACTCAGACTCAGACGTCGATTTGGCAGGTACTCCTTCCTCTTGTTCGATCCAATGCATCAGTTTTTCAGAACTTGAAATCCATTTTCTCAAGTTGAATCCGGCTTCGTTCATTCTCAATCTTGCCTTCTTGTAGAGCTCGAATGCTTCAGGTGCACTGTCCTTCCCCCCACTGAAGTCATCCACATAGAGCGAGGTCAGAAAATCATTTACAAATTGAGGATCTTCTTCTTCATAATTAGCCACGTGGTGTCTAATTGTTCCGTTCAACAGAAAGGGGGAGCTTTAGACGCCAAAAACCACACGGTTGAAGCGCTTCACAATAATTCTGGGATGTTCATCATTAGGATCATCTATCCACAGAAAGCGCAACACATCTCGGTCATCTTCTGCGACCTGAACCATCAAGAAGGCCTTTTCTATGTCGGCCGCCAAGGCAACTCGATGATACCTGAATCGCATGAGCACATCAGGTATGTCACAAAGCAACGATGGACCTGCATGAAAACAGTCGTTCAACGATGGACCAGTAGACTTGGCAGACGCATCATAGACTATCCTCACCTTAGTTGTCTGTTTATCCTCTCGTACAACTGGATGGTGCGGCAAATAATGAAGGCGACCAACCTTGACTGGTGCGTCGGAATCGACAGCGGAGATTATCCCTTGCGACGATTGCTCTTCAATTATGCGGTTATACTCTTCGAACAGCTCAGGATTTCCTCTGAGACGTTTTAGAACCGAAGCCAGGCGGGTAACTGCTAAGGCGTAGTTGTCCGGTAGTAACGCTTGCTGTTCCTTCCAAGGAAGAGAGACTTCATAACGACCGTTGTGTAGATGAATCGTATCCAAGAACTTCTCATGCACGGACCTTTCTTGTGTTGAAACACCGATGGCTTCCAACTCCCAGAAATTCTTCACTTGCTCTAACAGCGGGTCGTCACCTATCTTGTCAGTACCAAGGTCGTCACATACAGAGGCTTCTAGCTTCAGGGTATGGGTAGTAACCATATTAACACCAGCGTCTGCACTAGATGTGTAGGGCATGGGACCAGATAACACCCATCCAAGTCTCGTCTTCATCGCCACAGGTCCTAATTCCCCCCGTTTCGTCTCTCCTGTAAAGAACGACCAGTAGAAATCGTTTCCAATCAACACGTCTACTTCTGAACCACAGCTTTCGGATGGTTGATCAGCAAGTTTCAAGTCTTCCAGATGACTGAAGGACTGTTGCGCAAACTGCACGGCTTGTTCCTTTAGAGGGCTGCAGATGAGAGGGACGGAGAGAGCAGTCATCTGGACACCTGAGCATTCACTCAGTCCCCTAACACAGAGTTCCACGACGTCACACTCTCTTAATTCTTCATTTTCTTGTCCAAACGTTTTGATGAGTAGTTTCTCTTTCCTCTTGGACAACAGACCCAATTTTCTTTTCGCTCGTTCAGATATGTAACTCCGCTGGCTGCCACTGTCAAATAGAATGCGCATCTTCACAACAGGATGTTGTTGATGGATCCTTGATACAGAGGCGATGGCCGTTTGTAGTAGAATTGACGTGTTTGAGTCCACGTACACCGTTGTAGAGGACTTGCTTTCTCTGTGGTCCGCTTCGTTAGCCCACACCACTTTGTTTCTTTGAGATGTATTTTCTGAGGTGACGCGATCACAGCTGGCCCGTTCACAGATTGACATATGATGTCTTCCCGAGCAAATACGACATGTCTTGTTTGGAGAACAATCTCTTGCTATGTGGCTGCGACGCAAACAAACAAAGCAGCGGCCCTGTCGTTTTAACAGATTTCGTCTGGCTTCAATGTCAGTAACTATACTACAGCTAGCGCTGGGGTGCCTCTGCCTACAGAAGGTACAGGTTACAGATCCCTCAGATTGATTAGTAAGAGCTGACGCAGATGAAACCTCTTTACCCTTACTTGTCGGCACTGATAAAGGCTTCTTATGAGTGGGAGAGTCGGTTGGGTTTGTTCCAATCGGTTCGCAACGCTCTCTCGCTTCAATTTCATGATCGAAGGCCTTTAGTAGAACATCCAAATCCCACTGTGGGTCATCCACGGTCCTCGATATGATTAAACGCATGCTCGAGGGTAATTTCTCCATGAGAAGGGGAATCAAAAGTTTCCCATACGAGCCTTGCGAGCCCTGGGAATCTATTCCCAGGGCTTGCAAGGCTCGAACATGTGCCTCAATTCGATCATGAAGAAAGCGTAAACGTTTTAAGTCATTGTCAACAGTTACTGCTGCTAACTTCACTAATCCCTCCATGTGAGCATTAATGATTATCTGAGGTTGCCCAAAACGCTTTTTTAGAATGGATTTGGCTGCTTCATAGTTTTCTGCTGTCAGCGGTAGCCCTCGGATGGCTCCTGCGGCGGGACCTTCTAGTAAACTTCTCAAATAATTGAATTTATCAACATCTGATAAACTACAATTGTCATCGACAGCACTTGCAAACGAGTCCCAGAATGGACTGAAGGAAATGGGATCACCATAGAATTTCTTAAGAGTAATCTTCGGCAGTTTCGCCTTTCCAGCTCCCAAACTTTCAGTAAACGAGTTAGAATTAGAATGAGAAATTGACTTATCTGAGTGTCCGGCCTTTTCCAGTTCTAATACGTGTAGAGTTTCGTCAATTTCCACTATCATCTGATGAATAGATTCTCTGAAGGTTCCAGTTTCCTTGATTTCATCTTCGATGTGCTCTTCTTTCATTAACGCCAGAATTTCGTCGTCCAAGGCTCCAAGAATGTTCAGTTTTTCCGTAAGAGCAATCCGATAGGTTTTCAATTGATTCGCCAGAGTGGGTTCAAATTCATTGAGTAAGGCTTGCACCTTTTCCAGAGTCGTCGTAACGTATCCTTTATGGCCTCCACGAATTCTTCTTTTCTTTTTCAGCTCTTCGTCAGACATTTTTCCAGTTAGAGTGAGCTGTTAGAGTGAATTCTTCAGTTCAGTCGCTTTGTTCCCGGGTCTCGGCACCATGTAAAAAATCCATGTTCATATCCAGAGAAGAGAATCCATACTCCATTGATTGATCTTGTTTCAGTCGTATTTAATTAAATATGAAATGAAATATAACATTGCTCCAAAGTTAAACCAAACGAAAGGGAAATAAAAACTTCAAAAACAAAAGAGACGAAGCGACAAAGTGAGATAAAATCCAAAAACAAAAACTCCTCCAAAAAAAACAACAACAACACACGACAAAGGTGTCAACGTCAACTCAAGTTCAAACCTGATTGGTTGAGAGAAAACACGCGCGTCGCGCGTACAAAATAAACATACCAAGGGGGGAAGGGAAGAGAAAATTTGTGTTTCGAAATATTACAAATTTCAAGAAAAATATAACAGTTTCTAAGAGACTTGTAGTCGGACCAAAGTTTAGGATCATTAGATTTGGACGCATTTAATTGAGCCCTGTCTCTTTTGATAGAGCGCTTTTCAATTGAGTGTAGTAAAATCAAAACCAAAGCAATTACTCCAGCCAGTCACAACAGAAGTAAGCGATGCAATGAGCCAATCAGAATACGAAGCAATTACATGTAGCCGGTGCAAAGCGCGGGAAAATACGCGAGTGCAAGTCACGATTGGTTTTGGTTTTGCTTCTCATTGGTTGAGAAAGTGGCGCGAGTTTTCCTGGCCAATCACAGAGCGAAGCAATGCAAAACCAAAGCAAAACGAGAATTACTTTCGACACTCAACTGAAAACCGCTCTACAAAGCAATTCAATCTCATGGGTAAGCAAAGGGGGGCCCTATGGCGAACACGTTTATTTTACGCACAACGTAAACTGGAAAATGATCGCTGAAACTACTGCGTTTAACTCCGGAGCTAACAATTTTGTGAGGGTATGACGGTAAAATTTTCTTTCTTTTTCCCAACCTCAACGCCCTTTTTACTAATTTAGCTCCAGGATAGTTCGCCAGCATTTTACAAGTTTCATAAGCTGGAAAAATCGCGAAAGAAAGCTCTCTAGGATTTGTTTAATGCGTTTTACACTGCTACACGAAACCCCGATACACTACACAAGGGGTGAGGGAGACAAGTCCACTGGGGTCTCACAAGGGGTGAGTTCGTCCAGTTACATTGTGTTCTCCCAGGGGGTGAGAGGAATAAGTCCAATTAGTTCTCCCTGGTTGCGAGGGGGAATAGGTAAAAATAAATCCATGTGATTCATTACGAAAAAAAAATGACACTGAGAAACATTTTTAAAAGCTTCAATACCTACGACGTGATGTTTTGCTCTATACTTTATACGATTTATTCTTCTCTCATAAAACAGTGAGGTTAAACAGAGTCTAGTTTGCTGCCGTGATTGCTTTTCTTGATCCGTGCTAATTAGACCATCAGTTATCCAATATCTGTAATTTTTATTTATCTAAATTAAACATCTGCGAACCATTATTTTAACCAGCCATTTGAACATAGTCCTTGTGAATGCTTAACTCCCATTGTTTACCAGCCATGGGACAATTTACCAAGGCTTTGAGGACCGACTCTTCCTTGGTATTAACAGAATTGTAAAATGCCTCAATAATCCAATCGTAAAGCCATTCTTTAGCTGGTCCAGAAATACCGTGCAATTTATAGACGGCTAAAGTCTCAAATCCATTGAGACCGTGCAGATAGTCAGCGTAGGCCAAGATTTGATCCTCATCGATGGGTTCTCCGAGGGAAGGAATCATTGTCAAGGCCTTGAAGCCAGCTTTGTAGATGGTGTTGTGGTTTATCTTTGTTTCCCCTTTTGATGTATGCACCAGCTTGAATATTCCTGCCTGTAACACAAAGTGGATTTTTAACCCAGTTATTAATGAACGAATTTTCCCCTCATTTCTAGCTTTTCAAATCTAGTCCATGTCGGGTAGACTACGCCTTTATAGAAAGTACTTGAGGACGTTTCATTTACCAAATCAGCCTTTTTAATACACTAAAGGCTAAAACGATTTTAGATTGAAAATCACTAAAACCAATAAAAAAGCTACTGCAACCAACCTTCTTTTAAGTAGTATTGTGCATCAGGCGGTTTTATTTATTTCTTCAGCCCCTCTTTCTTGTCTTTTTCAGTGTTTGTTTTGTCTGATTTGTGACTCGTGAGAGCTGCTTTTCAAGCGTGAATTTTTGTCTTGCAAGGGATATTTTGATTAGACTCACATAACATTTACCACGATGAGAAAGTTAAAAAAAAAAGAATTGCTCTAATTGGAGAGTAAGTGTAATGAGCTCGAACAGATTCTTTTTATTTTTCTTGACGTAAAATAAGCCGAATTTTTTTCAGGCTTTATTTTCACTACTGCTTAAGTAGTGTTCATAACTGCGATGATCAGTCACATATTTAATCATTAATCCGCAGTTCAAATATATGATTTTCATATATTCATTCTCATATATTCACCACTCACGGGTATATTACGAACCAACAGAAACGACCAGCTCCCAGATGGCTTGTTAGCTCAGTCGGTAGAGCGCTGCACCGGTATCGCAGAGGTCGTGGGTTCGAATCCCGTACAAGCCTGAATTTTTTTTAAGCTTTATTTTCACTACTGCTTAAGTAGTGTTCATAACTGCGATGATCAGTCACATATTTAATCATTAATCCGCAGTTCAAATATATGATTTTCATATATTCATTCTCATACTTGCAAAACTGTTTGCCATCAAGTACGCTATCTTGTTCGTGTATCAGTAAATTTCTCATTAGTGCGTGCACTCAGAAGTTCTCTCTGACACAGATCCGCCTTATACGTGACGAAAGCCTATAACGGGTTTCTACCAGAGATGAGCTATATGGGGCTTAAGAAACGACGACGGTATAACAGCAACGAGAGCCCAAAAGGACAACTGGCTAGAAAACAATCGCTCTGATCTGTACGTTTGTTTCTTAGTTTGTAACATTTCTTTCTCATCCAAACAACAACATGAAATGACCAAATTCAGCGTTTTGTGGAGAACGGAAGAGCGAAGTGCTGAAATTTTCTTTCTTTTTTCTAGGCACCGCGCAGAGGGAGGGGCTGGGGGGGGGGGGGGGCTTGAGCCCCTCACCTTTCAACAGTGCAATGTCTCGAGGGCAGTACTATGTTGCGTTGAGCTTTGTGGATACGTTACTAAATGCCACTTATGATTCGTTAAGCGAAAAAGTAATTAAAGCTAGCGTTCACACACAGGGTGCAGAGGAGTTCTGTTCGATCGTACACCACAAAGTCTTACCTTGTTAATTCCAAAATATGTTTACTTTGTACGATAAAGATTGTCGAAATAAAAACCTTCTGATTTGTGAATGTTTTCTGCTTCCATATCCTTCTATATCCGCCGATCTTGTCTCTTTCTGGTACGGTTTCGGCAATGTTGATTTGTATGTACCGCGGACCAAAGTACTGTGGGCGCGCACGGTTACAAAAGGTTGGCTTACAGCACTTCGTGCCTCGTTCGGAAAGCTTCGCTAGCTTATTCGTTGCCCTCCGGGCAAAGATCATAGGCGCCCGCGGCCAGCGTCAGTTCGACGCGGTATATGCTAGTAAAGATGGCGGAAAGCCATACGAGAGAGACAAGATCGGGGGATATAGGATATGGAAGCAGAAAACATTCACAAATCAGAAGGATTTCATTTCGACAATCTTTATCGTATAAAGTAAACATATTTTGGAATTAACGAGGTGAGACTTTGCCGTGTACCATGGTGTACGATCGAACAGAACTCCTCTGCACCCTGTGTTCACATGCAACCCCGGGCCGCTGGGGTGAGGTTTAAGATGCTATCGCGTGGTCGCTAAGAACGTATATTCTTGGTTTTCACATGATGTTATCAAAAACTAAAACTCAAAAGTAAACAGATTTTTGCATTTTTATCTTTATCGTGTAAAAGACATATTATAAATGTATCTGTTTCCACGTTTTCAGCTCGGTACCTTGCTTTGTTTTGAAAACAGAGCAGTTTGAATTTTATAGTTTTTCACAGTGTGTGACATAACATGTCTCCCACAAGCGTATCACGTAAATGAAAACATCGATTCACCGTGTGTTTTTAAGGTTTTAAAAGCCAATATGACAAGAGAACCGTCTATGTGAAAGTTTGCGTGCTCAACAGAGCGAAGAAAGCCTTTGGGATAGCTTAAGTAAGTTCCAGATGTTTTTCACTCGTTTCCGGTCTTCATGTTGGAGCTCATCAATAAGTTTGAGTGGTACATTTTGACGAATAACTCGAGTACGGGACGTTACATAGCCATGAAGCTTGGGCATATTGTTTATTTATTACTCTTCTACAATATCTCAATTTCTTCACTTTATCTATTGAATGGTTGACGATTTTATTTTTTTACTTGGGTGACTTACGCGTGACTGAAAACCAAGAATTAGCAAAAGAATTCAGAGATAATTGCCCGGATGAACCTCACCCCACCCCACCTCCAGCATTCACATGGAGAAAACTCACCCCAGCTAGGCGGGTTACCCGCCCTGGCTGACCGGGTAACCCGCCTGGGTGAGGTACCCCACCTCACATTTGAACGCTATCGAGAAAAAAATAGAGATTGTATGGAGAGCGTGGTTACCCCTCCTAGTTGGAGGTCCTCACCTGCCTGGGGTCCCCCACCTCCATGTGAACAGGCCCTAACGCGTTCGAAGTGAGCCCCCCCCCCCCCCCACACACACACACTTGCAAAGTTGCTGCGCGAGCCCTGTTTTCTCAATTTCAACACCGTTCCCACTAACTGACTTAGTTCCTGGTTAACACGTCCACATCGTCCAGACGAACAAGTTAATACAACGTGAATTTGTATTTCGAAGTGACGTTTGTCGTTGCCGTTGCGGTGGTCGTTGTGGCTGCAGATCCCCAGTACGTTGAAATTTAATTTCAAGTTAGAGCGGTTTTCAGTTGACCATCGAAAGTAAATTTCTTTTGCTTTGGTTTTGCATTTCTTCGCTCTGTGATTGGCCAGCAAAACTCGCGCTATTTTTTCAACCAAAGAGAAGCAAAACCAAAGGCAATCGTGACTTGCACGCGCGCATTTTCCCGCACTTTGCGCCTGCTACATGAAATTGCTACGTATTCTGATTGGCTCATTGCGACGTGTACAATACCACAACAATACCTGAGAGACTGTTATATGTCCGCGGCTAGAGGGAGGAGGCACTCCATCAGAAAACGTTCCTTTGATTGCCGTGAGCGACGCCCAGTAGTTCTTTGAGACGAATTTACATGGACTCAAGTCAACGTATAATGGAAGCTTCTCGGACAAGATAATTGAGTTTATGCCACGAGCGAAACACTCCTCTGCAACCGGTAACCAGGAATGTTGAAATAAATCCACTGGTACCGGACCCGCAGCCTTGAAACACACGAACTGTACAAATACAGCCTCAGTGTCAGATTCCGCCATGCTTTACCACTTCTCGGCTCAGATAAAAAAAATTAAGCTCTATTTAATTAACTCGTTTTGCGCGTCACAAAGCCTTTAGAGTGGCTTTCATTTGAGTAAGTTCGTAAGTAATTCTCATTTAATTTGGTTTTATATCACTCCACTTTGTGATTGGTTGGCAAAACTCGCGTTAATTTGTTAAACAATGACAAGCACAATAAAAACAACCATAACTTGCTCGCGCGCAATTTGCCTCGCTTGACGCCGGCTTCCGTGATTCCGTTTTTCCCATGCCCATTAATCTGTACCATCGTGGCAGTGTACCTCTTGCTTTCCGTTTGTTGTTAAGTAAATAAGGCACGTTGTAATGGGAAACCCCTGGGGTACTCTCCCAATGCAACACTTGGGGACACACTTGGGGTGTCTAAAAAAAACTTGCTGGTATCCGAGCTTCGCTGAAGGATATGGAGAGATCTGGGGACGAGAACTTTTGAGAAGACCCTGGGACGAGTTGACGGTGTTTTTCAAAATGGCGGACAGCAATAGCGGAAAACGCAAGCGCTCAAAAGCTTTCTACGTTGGACAGAAAAAGAAGGTGAGGAATTTGATTAGTCGACAAGTGAGTTTAAAATTCTTTCTTTTTGGAAACAATTTGCCTAAACCTCTATCACTTTGTTTTTTGGTCAGAAAAAAGGGCAAGAGCTGCTTACACCAGGAATGAAAGGTGTTATCATCACGTGTAACGAAAGAGAGAAACTTTGCGTCAAGGAAGCTTACAACGTTCTAAATGAGGTGGGATGTTAACTTTATATCGCTTTTTGCAGAAAGTGCATTAAGCAACTTTCAGAGTTTGGTTGACCTACTTGTTTACAGTTTTAAGTGAGATAATAATATCGTAAGATGTCATCGGCTTCCCCGTGGGGTCGACTCAGGGGCCAACCAGGGGGATTGTAAAATCAGTCAAGCAAACTTGACGAATCTCTCCCGGGGATCAGGGAATCTTGCAAGGCAAAGTCCACTGGGTAAGGTGTATCTCAGCAGAAAATCCCCTGACATCCTTTACAAACTGGTACATTCCCCACTCCCAAATATTTGATTGTAAAACAGTGTCGAGATTTTCCCATACCCTTAGACAAAGAATCCTATCCATCTCCTTGTATTCCCCCACATATCTCCCTGGTTGGCCTTGGGGCTGACCCTACTGGAAAGCCGATGACATGTGCATAAGTTAAGTTTGCAAGTGACTGTTAATTAAGATATTAAGTACATAGTACATTTAATTTGAATCGGCCCATAAGATCTTTAAAATGCAGAAAAAATTGTCTCAAGGAAAAAAGAGATTAACCCCTCAATTTAAGGTTAATTCAAAGTGACGAATGATAAAAAGAATCATTTGAAGCACAAAGGGCAATTGGTTAACTGTTTCCCGTGGTTGACCATTTGAGAGACTGTGTGGAAAAAGAGCATAAAAGGGGCTATGGCACGAGATTTGGTATCAATTTGACAAACCACAGGAGATGTTTCTACTGATGAAAACTCAAAATAGCACTCCAGTTTCTTTCAAAACTACTCTACTGGTGCAGTCAAATAAAAAATAAGACTCCTTGGCTATGATGGTCAGGATTGAAACGGATTGCAATTTGAATAAAAGTAAGCTGCCGTTTTTCAAGTTTCAGCTCTCCTGTCTAATAAAGAACCATTATAAGCTGATTATGTGTAGATCTTCTTTAAAAACTTAACTTTTTATCTTTCTGTTGGAGATCCAAAACCAATTTGTGTGTAAAAATGTTCTTAGTAATGAATTGACCCAAATAATCGTGACATAGTCCACTAAAATATAAATTATTTTGTCTAAATTTGCTTTAGTTTTGCCTAGAGACTCATTATCACTAGGAAATGTATATCTGTATTGATTTTGTGGCCTTAAGACCAGAATTCAACAAATTAAAGCATAATGACTTATATGTTAGACTTACCACAAGTCGACCTCTTGAGTCTCACAGCCAGAAAAGCAGAGAGGAGCAAGCTTTTTAGGACGCAAAGCGGCTGAGCGACGAAGTCTGGAGAGGTCGACTTGTCTTGCATGAAGGGTTTTCATTTGCATTTCGCGCCAAAAATGGGGAGTGGCGTGACTTGCATTTGGAAAAAGAGAATCAGTTATCGCTTTCGCAATTGACCCCACGCTGGAATTTCAAACGCAAGTCCCCCACAAGTCACGTTTAGTACTTTAGTTGCTTATAATTACTTTTGATTGACAACTTTATCCCCGAGGGTCCCAAGGATGAACTCTGATTGGTGGCCTGGTGCATGCTACTGGTGTACACGAGCGTAACATCGTGCCAAGGCACAAAATCCATGCTTCGCTGGAATGCACAGTTTTCATGCAATACCACGCGAAGTGGCACAGTTTAGGCACAGTTTTGGCACAGTTTTGGCACGTTTTTATGACATATGTAAACAAGATACTCTGCTTTCTTCCTCCTTCTATCAATAACTATGAGTCTAATCTAGTCTCCCCAAAGATCGACTTTGATAATTAAATTACAGTAAGATAATTAGCAATTCTTTTCCAGTGACTGTGGCAATGAAATGAGAGTGAATTTCGATGACACAGGGCTCGAAATTGCGACCGATACGGTCGCCAATGCGACTAAACCTTTTTACTTGAACGACTAAAAGTTCTGGTTTAGTCGTCACTTTGGCGACTATATTTCTCTGAGAAATTGAAGATTAAAGTTTAGGAACAATTACCGAAGTCTTGTTTTTCTTTTGCTGCAAAAAAGTGGGACAAATCATGAATATTAAGTCTGTTTACCTTAAAGCATTGACTTCAAATCGCGACTTCGACGCCATAACAGCGGTTTTGTACAAAGATCATGGGCACAGAATTACCAGGATGCAAGAACTTTCTCTGACAGTAAAGGGCTCCCTCAATTATTATTGAATAGATTATAAACAGAATACAACGTCAAGATAATGGTAGAGCTGCAAATAAACATTCTTTCAAGAAAGATGTAATACTTCAGGCTTTGTACTCAATCTCGGTGATGATAAGGGAGTTTAAGGAACGAGGACGGGAATGTCTACGAGAACGCCACAAGACAATAGGTTTAATGAGCAAAAAAATTGCTCTGCACGTACGTTTTACATTTTGATACATTTCTTTGCCGTCCCCTGCAAAACAGCAATGTGGAATGACCAAATTTTAGGTTTTGGCGGAAATGTGAGCACATGATGGCAAATTTTTCTTTCTTTTTCTTTACTTTAACACCGTTCACAGAAATTTAGTTTCTAGATAGTTCGCTGACATTTTACAAGTTGAACTAATTGGAATAATCGCAAAAGTGCTACAATAACGAGACGGAGAAGATATATTTTGAAATGATGTTCATGTTTGTTTCTTGCCTTGCTAAACAAGGAAACATTGTTGCGGAAACACTGTTGACGAAACAAATTCCCAGTTTAGCCACGTGGGAAACATTTGTTGCGGAAACAAAATTATTGTCCGGGAAATAAAATGTTTTTTCGCCGAAAGTCAAAAACATTTTTTGTTTCTGAAACACAAAATTTGTTTCTGCAACAAATGTCTCCCACGCAGCTAAACTGGGAAACATTTGCATCTTCAACAATGTTTCAGCAACAGTGTTTCCTAGTTTAGCTAGGCCTTTATGAGGAAGGCGACGGCCACGAGAACGTCACAAAACAACAGGCTTGATGAGCAAAAATTAAGGCACTGCAAGTGTTTTTTACATTTTGATACATTTAATGTCGTCGTCTGCAAAACAACAACGTGAAATGACCAAATTTTACACTTTGGGGAGAACGTGAGCATGAACTTCAATGCCAGTTTTATTAACTTAGCTCCAGGATAGTTCGCCAGCATTTTATAAGTTAAACAAGTTGGAAAAATCGCAAAATATTTAGAATAACGAGAAGTTACATTTTGAAAAGATGCTTTCATTGCCGTCGTCGTTGTTTATAAGCTCTCTAATGTGACTTAACCACCTACCAGAGAATTTACATTTAGGAGGTCTTTCAGTGTTGTTTTCTTACGCGTTTTCATATTTTAAGTCATTTTAATGCAAAGTATTTCGATCTGACCCAGGGCGTTAGCCGAATTTTCTGTTCTTATACTATCTGGCGACCACATTTTTACATTTGGCGACTATTTTTCCTTTGCTAGTCGCCAAAAGGCAACTTAAGATTTTTCTTAATTTCGAGCCCTGTGACATACATGTACGTTAATTGTTCCTCCGAATTTTCAGGCGAAATTTCGTATCGCAAAATTTCGCAGATATGGTGGCAAAAATTCGCAAACTCTTTCGAAATTACAAAGAAGCTGTGTTCAATTTTTCGAAAATTCAAAAGAACAAATTTTCGAGGCAGTGACTGATTTTCGCCGAACTTTCGCCATGGTGAAAAGAATACAATGTAGCCGCAGTCTGTTGTGTTGTTATTTTTAGCATGCAGCAACGAGCGTGAATTTTCAGTGCCAAGGCAAACATAAAATAATATCTCCAGTTCTACATGGCATACAGAGACTATTAAAACGGCAAAATACTCTTGCTTCAAGGCTGAAATTCGATATAAAACTTTTTGTGATGCACCATCCAAAAAAAGAGTTAAGCTTATTTCTTTGCAAGCAAAGTCTAGCACACGCAGCGAGCATGAATTTCCAGTGTTACAGTAAAAATAAAATAGTGATATCTCCAGTTCTACAAAGCATACAGAGATGATTAAAACGGCAAAATACTCTTTCTTCAAGACTGGAATTCGATATTAAACTGTTTATGATGCGTCGACCTGGCTTACGGAGGTCTTCGATGAAGCAGCAAGCTTATAGGCTTAAGTTTTACTTTCTTGCCACACCTGGATAACTGACCGAAAAACCCTCTTCATCAAATTGATTAAAAATAGCCTTGGGCTGTTAGCCTTTGAGATGAAGGGTCTGAATTCACTTACGAACATTGGTTTGTACCATCGGCACGTTCAGCTATTGCAATTGAGTATTGATTGTGCAGATCAGGTCAGTAAAACATTACATACAGCTGCCATGTTGAGGAAACGAGATCAATGAAATCCTCGATGCCTGGTGTCTCAAGAGAATTGAAATAAGCTTTTTGAAGACATTGAAATCTCTTCGAAAAATTCACAGCACTCTTCAAAAATTTGAATGATTATGTACAAAATTTCGTGTTGTTGGTCAGAATTTCTGTCGAATTTTCGTTCGAACTTTCATATGTAAGTTCAAAATTTCGAAATTTAAAGACAATGCAGCTTCCAAATTTTGTTCAAAACTTTGCTGGAGTAATCGATTTGGCCAAAAAAAATTCGCTCATTTTCACCGAAAAGTGACGAAATGTTCCGAAATTTGTGAAAATTTGTTTTCATTTCTTTTGCACAGTGCTGTAAACAGAAAGCTTGCACATGTATGCACATGTTTTGAGGCACGACTCTGGCTCACTTTCGGCACAGTGGCACACTTTAGGCACAGTTTTGGCACACTTCATGTACACTTTAGGCACAGTTTAGGCACAGTTTTGGGATGGTTTGGGCACAGTTTTGGCACAGTTTTGGAACACTTTTATGCATACATTTTGTGCCATGGCATGCTGTACTGCATTTTCTTTGCTCAAAATAGCATTCTGATCTTAAAAACTATATTGTAGTTTGAAAACGAGAACTCCTTCCTAATAGAAAAACCACGTGAAGAGAGCTTATCCCATGAGCATTCTAAATACCTATAATTTCCCACTTATAAGGATAAAATAATTAGCTGTGCCAGAATTTTAAAAAGTTGGCCATTTACACAGAATGAGATCCAGCAACCGGTCGCCTCACTACTCATTGCCATAACTTTGTCAAAGTTTCATTTTTAAAGCCAGATTTCGAGATAATAAATACTCATAAGTTGTTATGTGTGAGGGAAAACAGAAAATCGCGTCTTGTTGCCTGATGCGGAGAAATTTAAAAATGTGCTGATCAGACTGCAAATGTTACGTTTGGTGTCAAAAATAACCCTATTTTTGAACATTTTATCGTTATTTTTTCCTCATAGACAATCTTATATTGAAAAAAATATCTTCAACTGAAAGGCCTCTAGGAAGTTAAGGTTTCTGCCAATTATCAGCTTTATCTGATTTAGAATAAATTCTTACATGTAAGAGCGAAATAAAGTGTGATTTTTGGAGTTGTACACCAGTAGTGTGCGTAAAGCCTGGTCCAAGCACAGCAACCTGTTTTTGGGTCGCTAAAATTGGCACTAATCAAGTATGAAAAGTCCTTCATCCCGCACCATATTAAATAGGAGGAAGGACTTCTTCAGAAGTCTACTTATGTGTAGGCCAAAGAAGAGCAATAATAAAAGAAAGAGAAAGTATAATAATTATTTTATGGTGAAATCATCATTTACACCCATCTTGTATCAAGCCCTTGTCTTAACCCTTTACTCCCTAAGAGTGACTTATAGATTTTACTCTGTCTAACGCCAGATGATTTTACTCATCAGAGGGAGACCCCTTAGGGGTTAAAGTGTTAATACAGGTTTAGCTACCGATCCTTTGTGCAATCAACATCTTGCATAAGTTCTGCGAAAAATAAAGAGTGTTTAAGAATATCCCTTGTCCTGTTCAAGTAGAAAAATAATCCTAACTTGCTTGTGTGGATTTCAGTATGCAGACCAACTCTATGGACCTGAACACAACAGACAGGGAGACAATAATACCAGCGATAGTGATAATGATGACGATATTGAAGAAGCGCTTGCTAAGGAGGTGAAGGAGCTACAGGGTGCTGGCAAAGAAAAGAGATTTCAAGCAGTACTTAGTGGAGCTAATAATGTGATCTTCATCAAAACAAACCTGCCAGAGTCCAAGGATCCTACAGAGTTGGTTCACACTATTTTGACAGACATGCTGAAGACTGGGCACAAGAAAACAAGGTGAGCTGTGACAAATACGCAGACATATTAACTTTTGGGGCCTTTTGGTTTGATGACGGAAGAGTTTACTCCTTCGCTGTTCTGGAAAATGCTAACTAATTCTTCATCTGCAGAGGTACACAGGAGCTAACACGTTTCAGCTTGATCATAGATTGCGTTCCCCCAAACCATACCACAATCGCTTATGCAGCCCCTCGATTTCAGGCTATCGCTTTTCCAAAGTAAGCTTGCAGGTTTTTATTTTTTGTAGGTTGTTGCAAGTAGAGCACCACAATATGGCAACACTACAATAAAACATCATTATTATAATTATTACAGTTTAGATTAGCACTATCATTGTTACGGTACATTATTCCTCACCTAACCCTAACCCTAACCCTAAACCCTAACCCTAACCCCAACCCTAACCCTAACCCTAAAGCCAACCCCAACCCCAACCCCAACCCCAACCCCAACCCTAACCCTAACCCCTTCCCTAGCCCAACCCCTCCCCTAACCCTAACCCTAGGCTCAGGTTTATGAAGAATCACTAGCCAGGGATGATTGTAAGTAAAAACTAACCACAGTAGAACTAAAGCTTATTCCTGATAGACAAGTGCTGCAAAAAAATAATAGTATTGTAAGTAACCAACAAACTGTTCTGTAAAATTCTATAATAAACTGGTATAAAATATTTTGTACCAGTTCAATTTATTCTGTACCGGTACAAAAACAAATTGTACCAAGGTGCAAATTGAACTACAACATAGATACTGTAACTCTATCCATTGGATAAATCGCTGTCCAGCAGATAAAAACTAGTGCAGCTGATACATTTTGTCTGCTGAATAGTGACTCATCTGAGCATAGAGTTATCTGCTCTTTGACCATCTGTGGCCAGTAGGTTGATTAGTTCAATTGGATATGGAGTTGTGTTCATTCATCACAAAGTCAGTTTTTTAATCCAAACAGGCCTAAATTATTTCAGGGTTTTCTTTTGAACTTCACACGCTGATAAACCACTTTGAGGATCAAGTTTTTCACAATTCTAACACTAGAACATCAAGAAACAAACAAAAACATGATCTCAATTGAATTCAATTTATTCAACGTATTTACCAAGTAGAGCCTAATAATATAGAAGTAGAACAAAATAAATGAATCAGTCAAAAATAGGTAATCAGATACAAACAGATACAAAAGGTTCAGTCCATCTCTGCCCACAAATAGCAAAGGCTAATCGCGGTGGGTGGAGCAACACGCAGTCTGTGGTTAACCAATCAACTAATTACATTAACAATTAAAATAAATTACAAAGGAAGTACAAATCAGATCAAATCAGTACAAATCAGATCTGAACCTGATTCCCTCAGACAGATTTCAAGATCAATGTGCTAATCACTAGGCCACACTCTCTTACAACTGAGTTCAAAGTCTCATTAGGCCTATATTCCATATATCCCATATGTTTGTACCTCTCAGCTCTGCAATAATCTCCCAGAACACATTAAATGGAGCTTAAGTCTTTAGTTAGTTCTTTTAAGAGTAGTCTTAAAACCTATCTTTTATTAGTGTTATTTTTATTCATACATGTAGTTCTGGTTGTATTCTTTCCATTTGTTGTAATGTAGTCACTTAGTTGCTTTTTATTTTATCATTTTAAACCTTGTATTGTAAATGCAGTATTTATCGTCATCATCATCATCATCATCATTATCATTATTTCATGATTTTTATCTCTTTCAGACATTGCCAAAGGTTTCTACCTGTTGCTGATTCCTGTCATGCAAGCAATGAGGAAATTAAGAAGCTTGCCACAGAAATGTTCCACTCAACATTTTTTGCTGTAGATGCCAAGCCATCAAAGGTATGTTACCATAGAGATGTCATGATTTTGTACCCTTTGTTACTGGGCTCAAAAAAGTAACCTACTCCCTTTAAGACTACACATGTACAGTAGTGTACATGTGTAGGTCAAAACTTCATGACAGCGAATACAAGAAAACTGCAGTTGAACCCTGTTATTTCAAACTCTGAAGGAAAAGAGAAGAATAGGTCAAAATAGCAGGACTTTGAAATAATGAGCAGGTCAGCATTAAATTATGAAAATAACAATTGAAGGGCTGAGAGCATAACCGACCCAAATGACTGTTAGGGCTTTTTTTTTTTTTTTGGTCCAAATCAGCTGAATGTTTGCATGTGGCCTTTGATTCAATAGAACAAAATTGCCCCATAATTTTTTTTTTGACCATTTTCCATTCTTTTTTCAAGAAAAAGCATGTACAAAAAAAGACCCTAAAAGTCATTTGGGTCGGTTATGCCCTCAGCCCTTCAATTAATGTACATGTAAAGTTTGCCTTTTCCACCTTTTATTCCTGCAGATGCAGAGTGATTGATGCCCGGATCGCAAACATTCTTATTAAATAATTCATTCCATTTAAAGTTTCACTGCAGTTGTTTGATTTTTGTACAAAACCTCTTTAAAGATGAAAACGGTGTTTAGAGATTTGAAGCAAAATCCCCCCCACCTCCCCTCCGTCCTCTTTAATACTGAGCCCCCCTCCCTAATACAGGGTTTGTGCTACTCCTTAAAGTCATTGAATAGCCCTGGAATTCAATTTTAGATTTCAAGGGCACTTGAAAAGCCCTTGAAAAGAAGAATTTCTGCTGCAAACATTGGAAAATAATGAAAACTCCTTGACTTTGTTTTCTGATGGGAAATACAGTAGTCAGAAAGTCAGTCATTTGTGGTTGTGTCTCTTTAAAATGCACTTTACATCTGTGGGAGCATTTTTAAAGTTGCTTTTGACCAATGAAAACATTTGAAGACATAGTGCAAGACAAAGTAAACTTCCTATAAACACTCCTTGAAAACTCAGTTTTTGGTGCTTGAATACTCCTTTAATACTCCTTAAATTTTATGTACACAAGCCAGCACGGAGTATGATAATAAGCCCCCCGTTATTGAGGCCTGAAATGCAATAAGCCCCTTTAATAGAGCTTTGACAGTCTTGCATTTTATTGAGTTCTACTTTTATTGGATTGCAGTTTTGTGTAATCTACAGATGCAGAAACAACAGCAGTATACTTAGAGATGAGACTATTGCAATGCTGGCTGGCATTGTATTGAATGCAGGAAAGGGACACACAGTTGACTTAAATAAGCCTGAACTTGCCATCTGTGTGGAAATTATCAAGGTATATTGGCTTAGGTCTTTGCCAGTTTAGCCTCTTCTTCAAAGCAAGTCCTGGTGCAAACTTTTTAATTTATTTATAACAACTTTATTTGCATATACAACTGGAAAAAAAGAAAGAAGTATAAATGCAAATAGGGTGTCAACAGGGAAGAACTTAATCTTCATATAGAAGCTGACCTCCAGAAGAAAAAAGATATACATGTGTGTTAATATAAAAAATATGTATAAAATAATATATATATGGGTTATTGGCCAAGCGTGAGGTCAAGATGGCGGGATATTGGCCAAGTTCTTTTTTTGCGTGTTTATGGACTGAGACAAAGTCGAGGTCCATAAACACGCAAAAAAAGAACGAGGCCAATTACCGCCATCTTGACCAAACAAGCTTGGTCAATAAAGGATTTATTATATGACTCAAAAGACGCAATTAAAAGATAGTAAAATGCGGGACGAACGGGCTATCCCGAGCAGTCAAGATGGCTCCATCTTGACCTCGCGGGTAGCCAATCACAGCAGGAGAATTGATTCATCTTGACCACTGAAAGAGCCTGTCATATAATAAATAATTATACCAACTGTATAAAAATCATGTGAATGATATGTGTTGTTTAGTTTTATTTTAATGGTGATTGATATATTAATATTTAATATTTAATATTTATTTATTTATTAATGATTATTTTTGTTTTAGATTAGCTTAGGGAGGGCCATTATGTAAACTACTGAGTTATCAGTAATTGATGTTACCCTCGTTAAGTGCTATTATTATTATTATTTTTTTATTTTTTATTTTTTTCCTGTGAACAAACTTGGAAATGGCCTCTTTCACTGATAACCCTTGAAGACTTTACAGCATGCAGCCATACTCTAATTTCTCCTTACGGTACTTATCACTGTCCAGTACCACATTGATCAGGAGAATAAAATAAGTTGATGTTTACCAAATTCTACCACCAAATAGTTATTGTGATAAATATAGAGAGAAAAGCTCGTTTTTGAGTTACTATCACTTAAAGCCAAAATTAGGGGTGTTTTTAACAGTTAAAGTATTGTATCACATTGATCAGGAGAATAAAATAAGTTGATGTTTACCAAATTCTACTACCAAATAGTTGTTGTGATAAATATAGAGAGAAAAGCTCGTTTTTGAGTTACTATCACTTAAAGCCAAAATTAGGGGTGTTTTTAACAGTTAAAGTATTGCTATGGTAACCTATTATGTCAAAACAAGTTTCACAACTTGTTCACCAATGGTTTCATTTTTTCATTTTTTTTTTTTAATTTTTTTGTTTTTTTCATTTTTTCATTTTCATTTCTTTGGTACCACTATAAGGGCAATAAGATATAAACGTTCCCAGTAATGATCCATCAGAATTAAAGTGCTGGAAAGTGCTAGAACTGGTGTGAGCCACCTTAACTGTTTTTTTTTTTTCTCCAGAATGTTTGTTGCATGAGTGTGGTTAGAGATCTCGTAAAACTGAGGAAATACAACATTCATGAGGTGAATGAGCAAATCCACCATCTTCATCATAGTTCAGGGACAGGCAAGGCAAAAACAGAGGATCGAAACATTAAAAACAGAAGTAACAATGACAATGAAGACCCCGGAAAAAGTGAAGGAAATCTCACACATTCTGATAACATAGAAGTGGATCATGCAAGTACAGAAAATAATGATACTATCAATAAAGATCAAGAAAAATCTGCAGGAAGTCTGAATGAAAGCGTGGACCTTCCTGATCCTTCATCCTGTGGGACAAGTGAAAACAACCAGAATGAAAACACAAGCAAATTATAGCAGGCATGTACTTCAACAGGTACTGTTTATCTCCTGTACAAACAATGCTTATGCTGTATAGACCTCAAGTTAAATGA
>JAEMWC010001150.1:0-27500 GCA_016490735.1 Pachyseris speciosa | reverse complement strand
GCTTGGCAACCATTCACCATTGACATTTTGTTGACCTTGTTTGTTTAGGCCACTTAAGGTAATTCCCCTGAAAAGGATGTACTATTAAGATTTTTTTCAGACTTGGCACAATTGATAGTCATGCATAGGACATTGAAAAAATGCAATAAAAAGATGGGGTCACCGTGCTTGTTTTCGCCCTGCATGCCTTTTTTTCTGAGCGATTTTACGGAGTTGTGCGAGAAATGTTCGAAGCATGAACAACTGAAGAAAACTGTTATTATGTAGCAAAAACTATGAATAGTAGTGAAAACTAGAGCCTAATTGTTTTTCTGGGCTATATTCTTTTAGTATTGTGATTTGAAATTGCCCGATCTTGCAAATAATGTGAGGAAATTGGACCACTTCGTCATCATCTCAAACTCCTTCCTGGCTCCAAACGCAGAGTTTCACCCCATTTATATATAAATAATCCAACTTCTACTATTAAACTTTTTTCTCCTTAAAATATGTTATTCGTGTGCCTATTACAAGTACATTACACCAATAAAAAAAGGGGGTCACCATGTTCGTTTCTTTACAACACGACGACAAAGGGAAAATTTCAGCTGAAAAAGCTCAATGTCAAGGCAAATTCGCAATGTTTCTAGTATATGCGCGCACGAGCGCGCGCTAAATGACGCCATAAATTATGCGCAGTAAGGATGCGCCATGCAATTGAGAGGAATCACCTTAAGATGGTGAAATTTTGTCATTAGGGCTTACTCATGAATAGCCTACAACAAATTGTTTCATTATCATCACAGTTACAACTTTCTTACAATAATGTCATGAGACACTCAATTTTAAATGGCAAGGCTTGCCAACCACTCCCTTCAGCAGTAACCACTACATAACGCACATACAACAGTCTTAAAGTCCACCTAACCCTAAAATATTGTTTTCACTGAAATAAATCTTTACCACTATTACTGTATATTATGCATTGCACATTTTTGCACCAATTTTTTTACCAAATCCTGACTTTTTATTGGCTGTTAAAGTTAAGAAATCTAGCCTTCATCGGTCAACATGACTAAGCTAGTAAGGGGCATGAGTCTATAATTTCTTGACTGTGTTGTCACAAACTGATTTGCACATGGTAAGTCTTTGTGAACATGCATGCAAAGCAGTTTGTGACGTCAAATAAAGAATAGATCTATGCCCCTTCGGCTTGGTCTTGTATCAAAATAATGATGCTTAGTTTTTCGTAAGTTTTGGAAGGTTTGAAGGCCAAATGTTTTTGGAATAGGTACAAATTTTTATATTAGCAGAATAAATAATTTTTATTTAGGGGTTACAGTATGTAGGTGCACTTAAAGTTCAACTTGTACTTGCTATAATGGCCTTTAGAGTCTCAAGGTGCTGTTTGTGTAGATTTGTGAAACGTAACACCACCAACTGCCATCCACTTGGCTATGTGTTCACATCTGGGCTCTCAAATAACTGGACTGCAGAGACTACCTTAAACCATTTATAATTTCACACAATTGTGAGTTAATTTTATGTTCAATGTGACTGTTCATTTTTTTTATTCTTTGCATACCCACCCTAAAATCTTGATTTATTAATGTTTTTGCTAAAATCATTGAATTAGAAAATAAATTACCTAACTAGAACTGGGTCCTCACTTGCCTTGTTTCACTCTCTATGATTTACCTTATAGTTCCAAATTTTAAAGATAAACCTTTTTTGCCTAATGTGGTTAACATCATATTATTTAGTTTTATGCCTAACAAATAATTATAGCAAACAACATCAGGGCAAAATTGTAACAGAAGACGAATTTTGTGGGAATTCTTGGTCAACATTCGAAAGAAATGCATCAAACTATCCACTCATGTTTGTACAAACAAAACCAGCACACACTATTCACTCAATAGTTGCTGATTTGGATTCAGTTATCAATAACTTGTAAATATATTACACACCTTTTGATATTATTAATAATGGCTAATATTTTCTATTGATCATTAACAGACTTAAATTTAATTGAAGGTTTTCTATAACATGTTAAAAATTTCTGTGCAAAAAGTTGCACAAAGAGTATACATCAGAGGTTTTGCAATCCTTCAGATGAAGTAATTTCTCTTCTTCTGTAGGCAAGCAAACCCAGCATGTGTGATACTGATGGTCACAAATACCACCACAATCCAGTCTACGACAGCTAAATAACACACTTTGCTCATACAACATGGGTATTCTCTCTTTGGTTCGCTATGTTTGGGCAACTTCCCCACGTATTTTCCTTGTCAGTGTCATGAAATTCTTCAAAGTATTCATCTTGGAGGGCCACTATTGCACTGATCCTCTTCTGTGGGCTAAATGCAAGCATTTTCTGCAATGAAAACCAATCAAACTGAATCTAACTAAAAGTCATTCATAGTTCTCAAACAATGACATTCGGAATGTGAATTTGGGGGAAAATTTCCTGGTCCACAAAGTCATCAAAAAGACTGCTTAAGGTCCTGAATTAATTTTGATTTCATTTTTAAATTTTTATTAAAGTTTTGCCTGAACTGATCCATGTCCACTTTAACTTGGTCAGATAGAATAATTTATTGTCAATATTATGACAAAAGAATGTTACAGTAAAAAATTGCATTGAAATTATGTGCCATCTCTGCTCATCTTAAGTTTTGGCATGTGTATGGCAATGACGAGCATGAATTGAATGAAATTCATAGCCACAGAGAGGAGTGTGATGAAATGCACGTTTGACAATATGGTGTCTACTGAAAAGGTAAACACTGAAAAAAGTATAAATAAATAAATAATATAGACAACAAATCCAAAGAATAGTTCCAAAAATTCCAAAAATGAAGACAAAATGGAAGATTTCCAAACCAAAAGGTGAAGAAATCAAAGTCTGAAGGTACCCATAGAGAGGCTGAATGTAATCACTCACTCATTTCATTGGGCCCAATCACTAGAACCATCTTGTTTTGTATTTGCAATTAACATGAGGCAGACACCATACTTGTTTTTAAACTAAGCCAGAAATTTCAAGTTAGTGCCTGATTTGTTTTATATTTCATAATGTATTTGAACCAGCAAGATTGAATCTCCAGAGTGCACTAACCACTACAGCAACATTATTCCAGAAAGAATACTGATACATTTGGTGTTGGCCATGGCATCAGTTATCCTTACCTTCAGTAAAAGAACTCCATTTTTGCACATCTCTGGGATTAACTCAGCCAGTGAAAATGGTGCGTATCCTCGGAATGAAGACCGCGGAAGAGAAACATTTGTTGGCCAGTCACTCTGTGGCGGGGTCCCTACAACACTGCGGAATACAAAGGATAAAGTCAGAAACACAACTTGAACAACCAGTTTAATCATCTAGCTTGGTTTGGGTTTACAATACTCAACTGAAAGGCTCTCTATACTATGCTATACTAGTGATGGTCTACAAACTAGAACAGAACTAGACTATCACTAGTAGATTAATCAGTGCAGTGTAGAGAAACCTTCAGTTGAGTATCAAAACAACCAAGCCAAATTAATTGTTCAGGCGCGTAAAGACAGACCTCAACAGTGCAATGAACCTGCCAGAGTTTTAAGCAATGTATTTTATACTATTTGTATTTTTGCTTAACAATTTGCCCTTGGCAGTTGAATAAACAATAGCGAGGTTAAGATCGGGTACCAATATCTTCCACTAGTCGTTTCCATCGTGCATAAATGAAGTTGTAAGTTGTTGAGGTCGGATACCGGTAAAACAAACATCGTGTTGAAATTAAATGAACTCGCTCTTATCGATTCAGAAGCGTTATATCGATTAAAATGTGTAAAGAATAAATGTAGGCTGTGTTTTTAAACAAAACGGCATGCCATCTAACCTTTAGCAAGAAGACCTGAAGTCGGCGGTGAAGACTTCCAATATGGAGGCGACTTCCGTAGTCCTGACTACCGATAGAGATGTCACAGGCTGACAACGCATGCGCGTAACCTACTTCAGGTATTGGTATCGGTATTGTTACCCGATCTTAACCTCTCTAATAGGACATTAAGTCCCCTATTAGAATTATCACCTGAAACTCATCCCCCCTTCCTTAACAGGAAAAGGCTAGAGCACAACACCAGAGACCACATCTCCTTCTCCTTGCAAACAGTTAGACTTTCGAAAAAGTCCTTTGTCTTATTAAATAATTATGGCGCAGGACTAAGGACTTTTCATACTTGATTGGTGCCAATTTTGTGACCCAAAAATGGGTCGCTGTGCTTAGACAAATCAGAGTAGATCTTTGGGACCCCCAGGGATAAAGTTGTCAATCAAAATGTGACTTGCGGTTAAAATTCCAACATGGAGGCAATTGCAAAACCGATAACTGATGCTCTTCTTCCAAATGTGAGACACGCCACTTCCCATTTTTGGCACGAAATGCAAATGAAATCCCTTCAAGTGAGACAAATCGACTTCTCGTGACTTCGTCGCTTGCTCAGCCACTTCACGGCCTAAAAAGCTTGACGCTCCTCTCAGCTTTTCTGCTGTGGGACTCGAGAGGTCGACTTGTGAAAAGTCTAGCAAACAGTGTGTGGGTTCTTTAACGTCCCACAGAGTTTATGAACGTGTGTTGTTTGAACCGACAATCTGCTGCATGGTAGTGTGGTGTTCTACCAACTGAACCAACTGGTTGGCAGTTTATGCTCGGGAAAACACATGTGAGCGACTTATGGTCGGTTTTGGTTTTAATTAGTTTCTTTTTTTTTTTTATTCTACATGTAATTAAATCTCCTACAACATATATTGCTCATTACCTAAAAATTTTGTGCAGTTGATCCACATCTGATTTTCCTTCAAACAGTGGTTTTCTGTTGTAAAGTTCTGCCACAATGCAGCCGATACTCCAAATATCCACAGCTGTGGCATAACTTGACTGAAGAAGAACCTCAGGGGCTCTGTACCACAGGGTCACCACCTGAAATAAAGCAAATATTTTAATTTATTATTTTTAATCCCAGGCACATGGGAAGAATAATGCTCAAGGGAAGGGGAGAGTCATACTACAGGTTGTCATGACCCACACATTTAACTGCCTGCCTGGATGTGAAGCTATTGCACCACCCCTTTTTGGATGAAATGCTGGTACAGTCGAACCTCGATTATCCAGACTCGTGGGGACTGAGCTGAATAGTCCGGATAATCAAAAATATGAATATTAATGAGCCAAAACTAAACTTGAATGACTGAACAAGTGGAATGTGAAATTTCACTTAGAAACAAAGAACACCTGAGCAGTGAAATGCATTGAAATGCATTGCAGTAGAACAGCGTGCATGAGCTCAAAACGCATACAGATTTGTGTTTTGAACTGAAACAAATTCAGTTTGAACCGGAGTTTCATTACTTAATTTGAAGGGAAAATGTTTTGCTGCAGATCCTAAATATGGCTAATTAATATTCATGAAATACTGGGACCAGCTAAGCAAGTCCGGATAATCGAAAAATGCAGATAATCAAGGTCCGGATAATCGAGGTTTGACTGTACCTGTTTTTGTCTTTGCGCTCTTTTCCCAGTCGTTCCTGTTTAATCTTTGTTTGCTATTTTTTCTTTGATTTTGTAAAGTGATTTTTTTTTTGTTTAGTGTATTCTTAAGACAAATGTTGTTAATTATGATAATATTTATAAGAGTAATGTTTAAGGACTGGTCTGCCTTGATTAGCTCTAAAGCTATTTACGGTGCAATCTACCAAACATTTTCTATTCATAAAAAGTGTTGAAGTAAACTTGAACTTGAACCGAGGGTGGCTCCAGGATTTAAAGAAAGGAGGGGGGGGGGGGGGGGGTGGGGTGGGGGGGGTGGGCTCCAGGGGTATGGTCTGCTTGGAAATTTTGGAGTTTTAATTTTATTCAGTTCCCAATTCTACAACTGGGTGGTAAGAGGCAATAGGAGTGAAGTTTCTTCTCAAAGGAAACTGGACAATACAGAGTCTAACAAGCATTGAACCACAGGTCCTAAAATCTCCTGATCAGAAGTGCAATGTGTATAGCCCACTACAGCTGCCCAATAGAGGTTTGGAGCGTGCAGGATAAATCGCACAAGTCTCCTGACATGGGCCGGGCTTAGGGTCTCCCCTCTCACAGTGTTCTCCAGCTCAACAAATCCAACAAGGTTGGGAGATGTGAGGGAATGCAACTAACTTTTACCTGCTTTTTCTCATTATCAACACGGACATAAAAAAATTTCTATTGTATCAATTCATAAATTCAGGTATTGTACGGGGCAATGTACATTTATCGCAGGGTTGTACATCTCTTCTCAGAATGCTTAATGTGCATAACTCTGTTTGGGATTTATAACTTTCAATTCAGTAGTTCTGTGAGGAAAGTTTATATACATGTAAGAACATTTGGTAGGGGTCTAGAGCTCTCAAAACTTCTCCAATAAGTGTGCTTATATGTGTTTTCTTTCTAATCTTTGTAGGGAAAATACTGCTAGTCTACATCACTGAGAAGGCAAGAAACGATGCTGCTCCACACAAACTTACCACCGATGTCAAAGCCATTGCGTCCCTGTATATCCTAGCCAGCCCAAAGTCTGCGATCTTTACTTGACCAGTTTTTGAAATCAGGATGTTTTGTGGCTTCAAATCCCGATGGACAATCCGATGAGAATGCAAGAAATCTATGCCGTTTAAGAGCTGATGTGTTATGTCCTGGAAAAGAAGTTTATTGGGTCTACTTAACCTTTGCCAATTTTTTTCAAGCATAGAGTGTGAATTTTGGTGACATGTAAGGGATAAGTGGACCATGCTAATTGACTTCTATCTGTGGTCACATATGAAGACCTCAGGAATTGATGCTGAAAAATATAGAACCACCCCTCACAGCTGCACAATAAGCATCTATGTGGGAAATTACCGCTACAAAGTTTTCATTTTAATTGACTGGTCAAACTTAAAAGATTTTGTATTACCCAGGTTCCAAGTCAGAACTATATAAGAAAACATAGGTGTGACCCAGAAACCAGCCACACAAACAGGAAAAGAATGAAATGTTGTCCACATTGCTTAAAATGATATGGATAAACTTATATCACCCCAGCAAACTATAACTTTAATAAGGTTTGACTTGACGTTTTAGCTATGATTACTACATTTGCATAGATACTAGTCTAAGCAATGACAAAACACTTTTGTTTTCACTTGAATTTGTGTTCAGTGAACAGAATCAATCTGTCATATGTGCATAATTAAATTTTAGAGGTTTGCAAAATCATTGCACACACTGACAACTTTGTGCTAAATGGCACATCAGACACTAAAGCTGGGATATATTTGGAGTGCTCTGGGTATTATTAAATCACTGAAATTGTAAACATACTACCCCCTAGGTTTAATTAATGAACATGTTAATATTTTGACCTTTCTTAAACCAAGCTTTATGTATCAGGGGAAAAAGTAGCCATCCATCATACTTGAGACAGAAATGAAACTATACCAAATATGGAAGTTTTTCAGTTGATTTGGCTTCAACATATTACAGTTATGTATCAATTTGATAGGAAGACTGGTTTTCACAAGTAAGCTGTATATTGAGATTCCATGGCATTGTGTTGTAACAACCAGCCTGTCTTAAGTGGAAGAGTGATCCATCCTTAATTTGTCATAGATTTTCATTGAACAAGTTAAATATGCAGTGCATCAACATCACTTGTTTACAAGTCATTAACAGCAACACCCATGAAAATAACTTCATCATTAATAATTAATAATTAGCATTTCTCATGCAAGGATTGTGTACCATTAATATCACAGATAAGTTTTATAAATGGTCCCTGAGTTTCTTCACAGACTCAAAAGGTGGCACCACCCAGCTGTATAGCACTCACCACAGTCAATCCAACAGACTTCATTTGAATGGTCAGGCTTTAGAATTTTATGAACAGATTGAAAATAGAGTCAATTTTGTTTGAACAGTCTCACTGAAGTATTTATGCCATATATAAAACTAACACCACCCCAGTTCAGATTTCTCTGCCTCCAAACCACTTTTGCAGCTATTACTGTATAAAAATTGGCTGTGATGCCCTTGAAACTCACATGTATCCCTAAAATCCCACTTGTCTTGAACAATATTGTATGATGCCATGCCCAAATTCCAAAGGGCCAATTTAAGGACTTTATTGCTTGTTAATCGTCTCGCCTATCCAAATTAGCTACAACTGATTTTGAACAGTGTGTTAAGGCAGAGTATTTAAAATGTTCTTGTTTAAATATAATAACACTATGTGGCTATCCTAGTTGGAAACAACTAGTATCCTAGTTGGAAACAACTAGATCCCCAATGCAAAAACGTTTTTCCGAACTGGACTGACAGCATACAGCTTCTGCCAATTTTGGCAGTCCTCAGACTTATTTTCACCCATTTATTTCCAAATTGGACAGTATGTAGTCTTATTACTCATGCATATACAAACAGACAATAAAAATCATTGCATATGTTCAGCTGAAGGTCAGTGAAATGGGATGCAGTAAACTGCAGAAATCACCAAAGTAGTTTAAGGAAGACTGCATTTATTTATTTATTTATTTATTTGTCATCTTTATAACATTTACAAGTATTACACCTAAGGTAATGGCGAAGAGACCTCAGGAAACCACAAGGCTTATATGAGAGGCCACCTAAAAGGACAATATCAGATGCATGAGATGAAGTAGTTATTTCTGCCTGTAAAACACTGATGAAGTAAGAAATGATTTACAGGCTGTCACCAACATGCAAATGCCAAGAAAAATAATCCTAAGCTCATTTTATAGTCAAACCCATAACCTTCTGCATGCAAAAAGCACACTCCAGCCACTGAGCCACCTAAGATTAAAGGTGACTGTTGAACACTTTCCTTCCATCTCTCAAATACTACCCACAAACGTCAGATCACTGTAGATCCAAAACATGCACATGATCCAAAGCACACAGGTTTCCATTTTTATTTGCCGTTAACCACATAAAAATACATAACACTAGACATTTAAAACTTAGACTTGAGATGATAGACTACAAATGTTTAAGGTGGCAATGACAAGAAAGCCTATATAGAAGCCCGGGGCTTACGAGGATTAAGAAACTGATCTCTAAAGCTGAACTGATTTGATGTTAAACAAACTGTGATGATGTCTAACTTGAGAAGTATTAAGCAAACACAGAGGGGAATGTGCATGTTGGTAACGGATATAAAGGGTTAAGAAAATATTGATTTGACCAAAAAAAAAAAGAGACGTCCAGAGTCATGGAAGTGACTTTTCACATACCTTAATTTTCCACTCTGGTAAGCCAGGCTGAGGGCAGTTTTCAAGATATACATTTAAATCCTGTTCAATGTGCTCAAATACCAGTGACAAATGTGTTTCCTGACGTGATGGTGAAGTTGTGTGGAAGACATCCAGTAGCCTATGGAAACAAGAAAGGGATTGTATATTTATGTCATTGATTGCAATAAAAAGAAGAAAATGTAGGTAAATTGGGAGAAAGGAGTGCACACAGAGATGAATTGCAAGAATTCGCTGTAATTGGCAATTACAGGCCACCTGTACAGCAAAATTGACATAGCTCAAATAGCCATGTGTCGACAAGGGTTTTGAGGTATTATGAACCATGAATTCATGTGCTGTAAAAAGTTATATATTTTACAAATTGTACAGAATATGGACAATATTGTTGCACACCCTCCACTTGAAAAGAGTTTTCCTTTTATTATTCGGTACAATGAACCCTTTTCAAGTTTGAATTGGGTTAAAAGGTTGAAGAAAAGTCAAGTTAAAAATAACTGACAATTTGCATGATTTGAATGGTAAAGATGAACTCCCATGTTTTTTTTTTCCAGATACACAAATGACATTTTAAAGATTGAATTTTTGCAAGGTCGTTACCCCAAAGACAAAATCAATAACTATCTTTTGCACAGTCACTCTAACTGCAGGGATCTATTGTTTAAGAACAGTTTGTGGCTTAGAACATCATGCAATCATAATAAAGCCACGACGTTGGTTGAAAAGAGACTTCTTAACTTGAAGAACAGATTACACAAACTTGGACTCGTTCAACTAATCTCGAAAGATAAGGCAACTAAGAAAGCTCGAAAATCAGAGCGATGATTTCTTAATGGCATTAACACTCCATTGTTAAGCAATTCACGCCGCACGCTACTCCCATTGTGAAAGCACTTGTGAATTCTTACACTATACCTGACGTTAATTTCTCCGAGCATTTTTGTCGCATCTCGAAAATTCTATTTGAGCATCAAAATTTCAAGTCATCTATTTTAACCTGATTTGTTTGAACTTTGATAAAAGACTCAATAAAATAAACCGAAAGGCATAAAAATAAACCAAAGAGTCTTGTGTGACTATCCAAAACATCGACCTTGACGTTAGGAAATACTTGAAACTACGAAGACGTACTTTCCGCTCTCAGGCGCTGTTGTGATAAACTAGGTTTTTGAGGTCCTCAACAAAATCAGTTACCTTCAAACAAATTATTGAACAAATTCCTCAATGTCAACAAACTGAAAACTTTGAGAGGAAAATGCACTCTGGGGGAAACAGCATGCTTATCTCGCTGTCTGGCTGTCAACTATTTTTTTGAGTCGGCTCTCTTTTTTAAGTCTGAAGTTCACTTTCTTTTTGTGTGTCCTTACAAGTAAAATAGGTCAATATGACGGTAATCCCAGAGGAATCTTAATCCTTAATCAAATCCTTCACTTGCCGTCTTTGCCATTTTTCATTTTGACAGAAAAAGGCGGTATCGAAAGGTCGAAGTTGAGCATCACTCAATCCAATTTGGGAAACACGAGACGTCGAGATAGTGTAAATACGCCAAACGAATACAATTTGGACGTATGCTCGTTGCGATGGCGGGGAGAAATGTTACATAAACAGCGACCTTTATCAATCCTTTCGATTGTGATGTCAGGAAACGAGTTTCACCGATCCACTTCAACAAAACTGCTTTCTTTACTTGATTGAAAGGCACTTTTGACTGCTTCGTCCGAATGCGGGGTTTAAATTTCCCTGTTAGTCGCGGGAAATCGTTCAGCCAATCAAATCACCTTTCCCTCGGTGCACTTCACTTCCGGTGAAGGTTCTCGGCATAAACATAACAAACTGTAGACCGTGCGTCCAAATCTCTTGTTGCTGAGTTCCGCTTACTTGTTTCGCATTTTCCTCGAAAGTGTTTAAAACTCCAGAGAGATCACAGCGTCATTATAACACCAAGAAGAAAATCAAAAGAAAAATGATTTATTCCGTGAACGCTTGAACTGTGCTCTATTGAAAAGCTAAAGCCCTTAATTATGCGATGAATAAACAAGAATTTCGCGGCCAAATTAATTTCTTACATGGTACCTGTAAAAGAAATCGTTGTAAGTTCTGGCTGTGTTTCAATCTATTGAATCAAATCTTAACAGAAAGCCCCTGAGGCGAATCTGCGTGCAAAGCAAAGCGCAATGGTATTGTGAAACGGCAGGTTTGCCAGCCCAAGGAATGCAATGATTAAACAAAAGCTGCATTTCAATGATGTGTCCTGATGGCGAAATTTAACCCAAATAAATCCCTTTCCAGTTTTTATCTTAATTCTTACTTAATTGGCCAACCAGTTTCAATCCCAATAAGGTAATCAGTGCGCAAGAAATGAAAACTAAAAATAAATTTAAAAAATACATGTTGTTCTAATTTTGTACAGGGATGGGTTGAGGGTTTCGCAAGATTCTCGAGGGGTTAAGGTATATAGCGACACACCAAACCTGTGCATCTTCAAAATATCAGTCTGATTTCAACAACAATACTTCGGGGACATCAAACAAATCGTTTATCCTACCTGACAATGTTTTCATGGGAGAAATTATCGATCTGCTTGAGAAGGGCTATTTCACGGATGGTGGATAGCGGCATTCCTTCTTCGCTGTTTACAATTCTAACTCTCTTCAAGGCCACAAATCGTCCTTCGTTCTGAAGATCGCGGGCTTTATACACAGTGCCATAAGCTCCGTTCCCGATCTCAGCAACTTCTTCATATTTCTGAGCCATAGCCCTGTTTTCGACGCCAGCGACGAGTCAAGGTTCACTTTCTCTTTCTTGGGGCCTTGTTCATTTTAGCGTGACATGGCGAGCCTCTTGGTTGACACAACTCTCTGCCGTCTTATCGCGTCGGCCAACTTGCACCAAATCCTGTGATCGAAGTCTTCAATATTCCATGAAGGTCAGGCTTTCTTGTGAGACGCCAAAGGCCCGAGGAAAGCAACAGGATGGTCCGCTAAAAGAGTCAAAAGATTCAATACTGCTTCATAAAAGGAAAGTAAATATTCAACTTTAATTCCGCCACGGTCTCTTAGGAATTAGAACTCGCATACGGTTTCAATTCAATGAGGAATTTGGGAATAACAATGTTGAAAGAGGTAAATGATTACATTTTACCGCTTGGTTAGTCCACTAGATCGCGACGTACTCACCGATTTGATTTTGCATTCGCTTCGAGCGACAACACTACGCGACGGTCGAATGAATGAAAAAATCACATGAAAAGCTTCAAAATAAATCTGAGGTTGCACGATTCATTGGCTCCACGTGCGAACGGCTCGCTCGTATTTATTTCCTGTTGGCGTAACACGGCTGCTGATTGGTTGCCGAGGGCTTCGCTGTGTGTGTATCGGAATGTAGGTTGTATTCATTGGTCCGTTTTTGTCACGCCCACGACGACAATGACCAATAGGAGCAATTAAGTTACCTTCAAAACATAATTTTCTGCCTGAAAAAAGGATAAAAGAAATTCATCGACCACCTACTGGATAGAAACGGAAAGCAAATCTTGCCCCAAACAACTAATGTTGTCTTATGGCACATGGCTAAACATCTGCTTCACCTTCTCCGATTTCACCCCCTTAACGTCACCTTGTCACATAATGCTTCCCGACAACAAAGATCACTCAACTTCTCCAAGTTCTTCACCAAAGGAAAGACTTCCTAAAAAGCTACAAAAGTTGAGCGCCCGAGTCACAGCTTTCATCAATATCCAAAAAGTTGGAGATCTCGAAAACATTTTTCGAGATCTTATCGATAATTAACTTGAACCGTTGTCGAGGCAACCACTGAATCAATCAACAATATCGGAAATTGAGAGACAGCTCTTGGCATCGCAGCGTATGGCTTTGGATGCGTCTGGCAATATCACGAGTAATTCTTAAGACCCAAGTCCTGGCCCACTTACAGTAAAGGTGGAAGCGTCCAGTAATTTCTAGCGACTTCAATATATCTGTCGTCACGGAGCTATAACTCGTCGGCATTACTAATTAAGAGTTCAACTTTATTAGCTTCATCAATATTAAAAAGCGCTCGTTAAAACACCCTCGTGGATGAACACTGGTCCTTTAGCCATGTAGTTCAGAATTTTCAGTTTGGCAAAATGCCCTGACATTGGAAATATCAAAGCAAAATGTGTTAAGTAGATTCTGCATTTCCAAAAACGGCGTTCGTAAACAACTGTGAGTTGTGCAATAGTGCATGCTGGGTTTGTCATTAGCTCATTCAATGATTTGGTCGAATTGCATAAGCCAACCTTAATCTGGCTCGATGTGAAATTTTAGTCAAATACCAAAAAATAAGGCACCTCTATTCTTTAAACACAACAAAGATAACAAGTAACGGAAATTTTTTTTCATCATAAAAATTGTTGAAAGATACCGTGAACAAACAACACCTTTTTTAGCTTTGAATATGAATGTTTACCCTTGAGATGCTTTCTTTCATGTAGTCTTAAAAAAAATCATAACGGAACTTAAAATGTGACTTTTGAAGTCGGTGTAACTTCCATGGTTTTTAGCATATTTAAAAGAGGATTCAGTGGAATGTCCATTTCATTCCCCAGTTCCGTTAACCGTTTACGAACACCCTCTTTTTCCTTTGGAACTCTCTGGCAGGTTAAGATTGACAACAGTAAAACTGCTTGACTGTCAGTACAGAGAATGATCCTTGGGTTGAGGCCTTTATCCAAGAAACCTCTGGCCAAAATTTCTCACTCTAGGACCTAAAACTAAATCCTTCCTCGATTCTATTCACTATTTGTTTGTTCTACCTGTTTGTTTCTGAAATTTATTGGTTTGGTGTCTTGTTTGTTTATTTGTCTCAGTTGTGTAGTCTTTGCGTTCTTTCTCGTCATTTCAGTTATAGCTTTATTTCAATTTGGATTTGCAGTGTAGCAAGGAAAAAGTCAATATCTCCGAGTACTAAGGACAGAACACAGCACCAGGAACTTCGTTCCCCACTCTTTGCAGTCTTCTAGGGGCACAGTATTGACTTTATTGAATTCATTTATTTATACATTAAAAAACGCCTTTGTAGCCCGCAGTTAGCGCAGCGATTCTAGGCGGGCTACTTAGTAACCGACACTGTTTAATAAGCTCACACACACGCACGCACGCACGCACGCATGCACACACACACACACAGAAAAAAAGTAATAATAATGTCACACATACATGAAGTTACACATAGTTATACAAAGACGTCTTCATTACATTAGCCTGAGGGGAAAAAGGATAGAAATTCTTAAAGGTCCAAGAGAAGCTAGTTAGGTAAAATGCAAATATGAGCTAGAAAGGTCAATATAATGCAAGTCAACATTTATCTCCTCAGTTTCAAGAATCTTCAAAAGCAGGTGAGTCAGTTTACGTTTGAAGGGTGCTTTCCTTAGCTTGCGAAGTTCAAGGGGGATACCATTGCATATTTTCGCACCAAATCTAGAAAAAGAAAGTAACTGATGATTTGTTCTCGCCTGTTTTATATAGAAGTTTCCAGCTACTGAGAAACGAGTAGTGTAGGAATGAACCTGTTCAGAGCGAGTAAAAAGTACAGAAATATTGGGATAACTAAAACTAAACTGGTGCTTTATAATGGTTTGAGCCCATATTTACCCATAGCTTCAGCGGGTGTAGGCTTGAGGAGGGCTGCTTTCTGGTGATATTGACGGGTGCTGTGACAACCTCAGCAAAGGTCACCATCAGAGGTAACTCAGGGCCGCCATAGTCAGTCTCTCCCAAGTAATAAAATTCATCCGGCTGTAAACTATTTTAAAGTAATTATTCTAAAGCCTCGCGAGAGAGACCTCCTCGGACCGCGACAATTTGGTGGCATTATTAACTTGGTCAGTTGGTTTTAAGGGGTTTATTAGACCGGAAGGAAATAAGGGCGTAATGCAGTCAAACTGTAAAACCTTTGTCAAGCAGTTGATAATGTAAATTGACCACCGTACGGGGAAATCCCTGCACGGTGGTCAGTTTACATCATCAACTCCGTTGATAAACCAAATTTTCGTGTTTCACTCACCCACCGACGCAGCACCACAGTTTCTTTAGAAACTAATCCCCTTTATTCCTTTGTCAAGCCATCCTTTGGAATTGAAGACTGAGCGATTATCATGAAATGCTGGCTGATAGTTTAATACAGCCTTCACGGGACTATAAGGGAATCAAGATAAGAAAATCTGAAGTGGAGAATGACCCGTCAAAAGATGACTTGACTGCGCCAAAGAGTCTTACCCCTCTCCTTGGGACATAAGAAAATCAATTATTGAATTTGTTGACTGATAGGCCATGCCACTGAGTTGTATCACGATGGCTTTCCAGAGCAAATCAACCGTTTAAAGAAGAGACAACAACAACAAGCTTTATTTGCATGACCGTAAAACATTACAGTATTGCGAAAGCAGGCATCAAGAATTAAACTACACTAGTTTGACAACAGATTGTTTCGTAAATCAAAACATGCCGGGAAATAAACTTAACAAACTTCATATTAATAATATTATCATCAGCAAATGGTAACAGCTTAATATTCGGTATTCTATTAACTATTTCATCATAAAAGGCATTTCTGAATTGATGACTAAAGAAGAGAATAAAAATAAAGAATAAAGAATAAATACAGAATAAAGAAGAGAAGAAACCCGGTGGAGAATGCTTGGTATCGGTTTGGTCAGTTGAAATGAGATAGATCTCAGAAGGGGTTCCATTGCAATGACAATAATGGTGACGGCTAAAATGACGATATAATGGCAATAACTTGAGTAACTGCGATGGTGGGATGCACGTGTAATAAGGTAATGACAGCAAAAGCGGTTCGCTGATGAGTTAACAGGCCTTGTTCGATGAAGATAAGCTTGAAGCTATGATGGTGGGAGAATTTACTGTGTACCGTAGTGTCAAATTTGGGTGGCAGTGGACGCCCTTGAGAAAACTAGCCACCGTTGATTTTAGCAAACCCATCGGTGCATTTGAGAGAGATCAATTGAAGGCTATCAAAAGTAGGGCAAAGGACAGAGTCAAATAGTTATTTGCCCGGTATTTGACGTTCGTCTATTCCGTTGGAGTGTGTGAAAAAAACTATGTTCCAAGTGAAGGAGTGACCTTGTTTTATGCCTGGCATACTTTTCCACGTATATAATAGCACTGGGACAGGCTAAATGCAAAAATAATATTAACGCAGCCTGCAGTAGCAAGCGTTTATTTAACCTAGTGCGATCCGCATAAACGCTAGACTGCGTAGCTGGCGGTGCGCGCGTTGCCGCGAGGAAAATAGTGCGGAGGGCGGGCAACTACGGCTTTGCCGCTCCCGAACAAAAAAAAACGCTTGCTATGCGGTTATGCTAGTTAGAGTCAATAAGTGTTAAGTAACCCGCCCTCAAAGACCTATTTCTCCCCCAAAACTGACTCACTTGGTCTGTATACTGTATACAGTCCGCATTCAACACTGGTTAGTGGCTATCCCCCTTTTTTGCACGCGGGCAGATTTGTAACGAAGGCAAAGGCCATTTTTATGAAAGAGCTCATGATCCCTGATGTTTGCGTCAATAGTGACCTTACACCTTCACCTTGACATCTATGTCAGTGATATGTCACGATCATGGGAAAAGTCAAAAGTGACTCAATATCTTTGATGCCCGTGTCAAAGTTTGCCACTTTTTCTAGAGAGTCAAATGAGGAATGCTGATTACTTCGACTGATTGCCTGTTATTTCTGCGAACGTTTTGCTCTGAGCACTTCGCAGGAGATGAAAATCGCCATACCTCATGTGCCCGCTTAAATGATTCTTCAGGTTTGTCTTGTGTTACTTTGTTAACGCAGTTACTGTATAATACTGAAGATATTGTAAGAATCTTCCGACGTTTGAAAACGTCAAACAAAATGGCCACCAAACATACCAAAAAAACTTTTGCATCAACATGATTTATGAAACTAAACTTTAAATCGTCAAGGAATCCCCAGTTGAATATAGATTCAAAGAACACGGATACATATCAATCTCGTGAAAAGAACGTAAACCTCGTGTTCAAGTGACATTTATCTTGATCGAGGTTACTGATGTGACAACAGGTCTCCATGATAATAGAGCGGATTTGAACCACCGACCTCACAAAGCGCTCACAGACAGCAAGGAGGGACTACCGAGATAGTGGTGATAAGAGTGATTATCATTACACCCTCACGGAAAGTCTTTCGGTACAGGGTACTAAACCAGAAATGATTGCTGATAAGGTTTCCTTTGGGAATTTGATCGAGGCTCACAAAAGTAGATTATGAAACATTTCAAGGGTTGTTTCCAAATTTTTCACGTTTATTCAAGCATGTTTTAAATGGGTTGCTCCCCCAGTCCCCACCACACCCCACACAACATGTTGTTTTCTATTGAAATTTCGAGTTGCACGGAGTATTACTATATATATCTAGGTAGCCGAGATCTAACCTATTCTTTCGTCTTGCAGGGCAGGGAACAGTGAAAACAAGAAAAGCTGCTTTCCTTTTTTCAATGGTAACAACAATATCTTGTTACCTCTTAGGTGCCTCATTCTTGACTGAAATATGAAAACAATCTTGTTATTTTACACTATATACGTTATGTTTATAGTAAAGGAGAGTTTTTGAGTGTTTTTGCATGGTTATATTTAATATTCAGGAGTGATGTTTTCATTTCACATAACCTGTTCCGTGGGTCAGATTTAATGATAAACAGAAAGTCTGGAAAAAGTTACCGGAAATGCCTAGCCTTACGTTTCACTTCTTTTTGTTATTTCTGCCTGCTTTAGAACAATAATTTTTATTGCAGTAAAGAGCCGCTGTCTATAGATTACGCCTCCATCTGCGAATATCGATTCACGCGGTCGTTAAATCATGTTAAGTGCCTCAGCAAAATACAGATAGATATCACTAGAAGATTGAGGGCTCACGCAATAAAACGCGAGGCATTTCTAGTCTGGTTCACAAATAGCAAACGACCACAGGAACAAAGTTCTCGCTTTCATTTGCTTGTTTTAAGAGTGAATTAGATGAATTGAGGTATTCTTTTGAATTGTTTTCCGTGTAGTTATGGAATGTTATGTAACAGTGTTTCTACCGTATACTTAATGACTTCAGTGGTTCCCTCATGTTTTATATATCCAAACAAATGTAATATTCAATAAAATAATAACAGACTTGCTCTTTTAGCTCGCATTGCCAAAACAGACGAACGATAAAGGAAACGAAGCTTATATTTTGTGAGAACAAAATTTACTGCGCCAGTAGATGACCTCCCATTGTTTGGAAATTTTTTTTTTTTTTTTGCCTGAAAACGCAGGCCTGCTCAATATCGTTCAGCGTGGTGTAGAGATTGGTTTGATATCAGCTTTGCCTAAAATAATTTTGTTATGTCTGCAATAAACGTCCTCACTAAGTTAATGAAATAGCACATGTGTTCAACTTAACAAAGTTGTCGAGTTCTCACTTTGTTCTTAACGCGAACACTTCGAAACTAAAGCAAGCTCACGCTGTATGATCTCTTTCCTTGGAACTGCATATCGCTGGAAATATCGTAGTTTAATACATTTGACACAAAAATATTTCTTTCGTTCACACGTGTACTGGACGTTTGTCTTGTGCAACGAGATCAGTAGCGATTATCAAGAGACGGATCAAAACTGACGATTTTTCCTTTCTTCCCAATTGTTGATAACTCAGTAGGAGCAGACCCTATGCACACTCAGAAGATTATGCAAATCAGCGTGGGCCTTTACCTGCGTAACAGCCCGGGGGGGGGGGGTACTCCCAGAAAATTGGTTGGGGGTATGCGACCCGCTCCCTGAAACCCTTACCCGATTTCAGACCAAAATCTGCGATTTTCCCCACCCAATTTCGGACCTGACCAAACATTCTAAACCCTATTTCAGACCTATTTCACGTACACGGTTGGCGCAAACATAATTTGAGAAAGGCTTTTGCTGATGGTCTTAACGCCTAATGATGAAGAAGTAGCTTCTTCTACTGAAACATACCCAATTCAAGACTAGACTGTACAAACCATACCCTATTTCAGACCAAATTGGTTAAAATCGATACCCTATTTCAGACCAAAACGGCTTAAAACCATACCCTTTGGGGCCGCACATACAAATATAACCCATATAAGGGAGTACCCCCCCCCCCCCCGCCACCCCCCACGGGCATCACAGGCGCTTATTCACCCTAGCGCACAGCGGGACACATTCGGTGCAGGCTAGGACCAGATAGGAACCAAGTTCGCAGTTTAGGTCATGACTATTACAAAGAAACTTAATCTGAATATATCCGAGCAATTTTCATTATACCCTTAGCTCATTTGCTACGATGCTATTCGAGTGATTTTCTCATAACTCTGAAAGTGGGGTTTGTGAAGAGGTGGATAGAAAGGATAGAGACCGAGAAACTTGACATGTTGGGAGGCGAAAGAAATCTTAGCTATTCCAAAAAAGTAACTACTGAACTTCACTGCAAACTGAAAGATTGAAAATTTTTGAGTTGACTCAGAGCAATATTTCAGCCGCAAAATCAATAAGTTTTGTTGCGAAAATTTTCAAGCGTTTTCTTCTTGACTTGAAAAGGTCCGCAAGCGCCCCTGATCTGATTTTAGTGCGCATGCCAATAAAGACTAGTTATCTGTGATCACGAATGGTTTTGAAAAACATTTCAGAATAAAGAGTAGCGGCGCTGCCAAATTCACAATAATTTGCATTTGATAATGGTGACAATGTCGTCGCCGAAATGTCATGTTTTTATCTCGCTACTCTTTACTGCTCTTTATTCTGAAATATCTGTGATTTCGATTTTTTAATGATAAACGGGCAACATACCCAGGTTTTTCACACGAAGAGTGGATCACATACCCCTTCTAAAGGCGATGTTGTTGTTTGAACAGTTTTCCTTCAATTTGAAAGCAAGCGGGCATTCAGATGAACGCTATTGAGCGATCCTTTCCTTTGGGTGTGCTTGGCGAAACCCCTTTCTTATCGCAGCTTCTTAAATCCAACTTCCGCTCTGCTCAATGTTTGCGTCAACACCTTGTTTTCCATGCCTTATTTACCTACTTCATTTTGTGTCTCGTGGTTCGCAAGCTGGGACAATTAGCCGTTCATTGTTTTACAGCGTATTTCGTGGTTGGCGTTTGTTAAATATTTGCTCCAAGTTCCAATATCACCCGCAACCACCCTTCAACTAAACATTACTCATCCTTCCGGGGAACGCTCAGTATTAACGCACCGTTCGTTCGGCCGTATTCCGGATAAAAAGTGCATAGAGTTCATACTCAGGCTTTTATGGCGAATTAGTTAGCACAAAATGTGTGTTTGCTATGGTGTGTAAGCAAAAGATTGTCTATAAGCTAACATTTTTTATTCAAATTTGTGGCAACAACGAAAAAGCTAGATGCTATCCATGTTATTGTTCCCAAAACACGGTCAATGGAACTCGCAAAAGACTGTTGCTCCTCTCTGCCCTGACGTTAGAACGCTGCTAGAGTGTAGCAACTGAGCGACGAAATACCGAGAGTGTTTGTAGTCTCTCACTGTTTCTTCTCATTCCTTGGAACAGTGATTCTTTGATGACTCAACGGACTGGCGACAGAGAGAAACAAGCCGGCCCTTTGTCATTCGGCCGGCACACACACGCTGAATGATTACTCAGATATCCCGGCTATTGTCAGAAAAATATTCACTTAACGCACGTGGCTTCCTCTACTGAAGACAATAGGTTTAAAAATTAAATTCAAAAAAAGAGTTGCGAAGTACATATTTTACTGACTCTATGAGGTGAAATATCATCACTTCAAGCACCCTCTCTTCGATTGATTTTGGTGTATATGGTACGCTTTCCGTTCTTTCAGCAAGGCGTAATTATAATCCGTTTGTTATTTCTATTGTCTTTCCTTTTTTGAGTTTTGGCGGGCGTACCACCCTCTTTTTATTTAAAATAAAGTGTATGCGCGGCCTACCGTCCAGTGACGTGGCACCGGAGGTCAGTCACGAGTTCACTTATTCCTAAGGCGGAATAAGAATAGTCGCACCCTAAAAGAAAAACCTAGTTTTCATATGTCGCGAAAATCCCATATGGTCGGGGATACCACGTTTTCCCGACCGTCCTAGATTATGCCAATTTTAAAATGATATCTCGAAATCGAACACATCTCCGATCGTCTGGGGTGGTCGGAGACAAATCGGGAAAATCGGAAGCGTTTCTACTTTCCCCGACGTGTCCCAGATTTCTTCGATGGTCGCCGATCATCCAAAAAAACTGGGACTGTCGGGAAATCATGAAATTCCCGATTCTGGGATTTTCCCGACATATGAAAACTATCCTTAAGATATGTCTAGATTTTCAACAGCCACTGCAATCGTGTAGTTCACTATGTAGGAGGCTGTTTTAGTCGGTTTGCACGGTGACCTCCAGGTCTGAAATTAAAGCGGACTACTCCGTCAGTACACTCACAAAATGTAAGATTACACTGAAAAACAATTCGAAAATTTCACTTTATTTTGTTTTGCTTTCCCAGGCGCGCTTAGTTCTTGTCATATGATTCATCCAAGCAATATGGCAAATATGACATCGTCCAGCGATAATGAGATTCATTCTTAACTAAACAGCTTACTACCACCATTGAACAACATCAAGTACGAACTCAGAAATCATCGTCCTTTTACCTTGCCTCGTGTAAAAACAAACAGAGCAAATAACTCTTTTGTTTACGCAATGACCCGCCAATAATTCCAGAACATTTTTATAGATTTGTCAAAAGATCGATTATAAAGTTGTTTTTCGAATTAAATTATTATTGATACTTTTATATGATATGCTTGTGAATTTTTAAACTTGTAAACTTTTATTGTAAAATTGCTTAATTCAGCCGTTGGGCTGCAATGTGATTTTGAAATAAACCATTCCATTCCGGCATTCCATACGATTCCATTCCATTATGATAGTTAGACACCATAAAGTGCCCCCTAGCACTAATCCTCACACAAACATAAGCAATTCGATCTAAAGCAGGGTTCGACATCTCCACTAGCCCGGTATACGTAGGCCGAGGCTAGTGAAAATGGAGTCGGGCTGGTAAACATCACATGTTCAGTAGTCCGCGTGGGCCCGGGTCCGTGGACTACTAGAATTCGAGAAAGAAATTCTATTTTATTCGATTCTCTTAGCTTGACAACCCGCTTGACAACCAGTAAGAAGACAAATTACACGTAATGAACTACCATTCCAGGTGGTCTTGTCTATTTTCACTTCAACCCAGACCCTCTATCTTATTAGTTAATTTACTCTTCAGACCTTTCTCCCTCCACGCTTTGCACCACCTTGCACTTGAAGACATTTCAGGCAAACTGACTTCGATCACAGATGGAGAGATTTCTGTCGAACTATAAACCGCCGACCACAACAAAGCAATCGAAAATGAATTTGAAAGAAATGAAGAAAATGCAAAAATGAGAAATGTAAAAGGAGCATTCAATCCATCGTGAAAACTATTGTTCGGATGGCTTGAACTCCGGCACGTCATGAACGACGAGGGAAAAATTGTTCTGTTCAATTTGCAGAAGGTATAATCAAGGTAAGGTGTGATGTAACCTCCCACGCAGACGCTCTTTTGGCTCGTCACGCAATCGGGAAGGAGAGATAAGACACGCCTAAATTATCATTTTAACGTTATCGTTGTATTTTTCTTGAGGTGCCTGTAGCCCGAATAAGCCCTAATGGTTTCTATATGTTGTTTAATGATGAACTTGCCGCAGTTGATTGGAATTTAATCATCGAGACACCCAGTACAAACATAGATGAGATTTTCACATCCTTCTACAAACATTTAACACACATAGTCACAGTAACTAGTCCACAAGTTAACTACATTCAATTAGAAAATCTAGTCGCAACCAATTTGCCACTTGTCACGAATTCAACATGTTTGAATTCGTACAAGTCAATTCAGTCAAATTGCTGTCCTGCCAAGTTCACAGTGCGACATCCAAACCAACTAGTTGCAACTAGTCAACTAGTCCCCTCGTGTGACCTTTAATAAAATTGTAAACAAGCACGCAAATTACAACTTTCTCAAAGCGTAAGATCAAACAATTTTCCAAATAGATAACCAAGGTACGATTTCAATCCAAAAAAAATAGATTATATCCCGGTGATTTTGAAAAATATAAATATTATAGAAACAAAATTTGTACTCTGATTCGCTTAAGTAAGAAAAGTTACTATCGTGAATTTTTCAAGAATAACTTGAATAATATGCGGAAAACGTGGCAAGCTATAAATGAACTACTGAATCGGCGGAAAAGAAGCCTTAAGCCAATCAATACACTTAAGGATCCACAAATTCATAATAACATTGTGAATGACCCATCACGTATACCCAACATTATAAATACGTATTTCTCATCTGTTGGTAATAATTTAGCAACTAAAATGCCTCAAGCTAAGCATTCTTATATGGATTATCTCATAACCTCCAAATCACCAGATACCTCATTCTTCTATAAGCCTGTTATTTCACATGAAGTGAAACTTGAAATTTTATCCATCCCGAATAATAAATCGCATGGCCTTTACTCTTGTCCTACACAACTTCTTAAGTGCTCTTGTGATATAATATCTCCTGTCCTCGCAAATTTTCTCAATAAGTCCGTCAGTCTTGGTGCATATCCTTCTAAACTGAAAATGTCCAAAATTTTACCAGTCTACAAAGCTGATGATGAAACTGAAGCCTGCAATTATAGACCAATTTCATTACTGTCAAACTTCAATAGAATTTTTGAAAAAATTATGTACAATAGAATGAAGATTTTTATAGAAAAACATCAACTACTAAGTTTATTCCAATATGGTTTTCGTCAAGCACACTCAACTGAACATGCTATACTTGACATGGTAGAAACCATCCGTACCAATATGGATAAAAGACGATTTTCTTGTGGGGTGTTCATTGACCTTGAGAAAGCTTTTGATACTGTAGACCATAAAATATTACTTGATAAACTTAATTTTTACGGTTTTCGAGGAATCATTAATGAGTGGTTTTCCTCTTATTTAACAAATCGTACTCAAACAACTGAGATTAACTCTTACATTTCGGATAAAGAAGTGGTTACTTGTGGTGTACCCCAAGGATCCGTTTTAGGGCCGCTCCTCTTTTTGTTATATGTTAACGATATTCAACATTGCTCCAGAAAACTTAAATTTTTCCTTTTTGCAGATGATACTAATCTCCTTTACTCCCACGAAAATCTCAGAACATTAGAATTGATTGTAAATGCTGAATTGGACAATTTATTTAATTGGCTAACCTCAAATAAACTTACACTTAACATAAAGAAAACAAACTTTATTATTTTTCGCCCACACCAAAAAAACTTAATTACCGACCCCAGATTAATATTTTTGACAGTGAAGAAAATAAGAATGTACCTCTTGAACAAAAGAACTGTATTAAATTTCTTGGGTTATTAATTGATGAAAATTTAAGTTGGAAAAACCATATTCATGCCCTCACAACAAAAATAAGCAAAACTGTTGGTTTAATTGCGAAATTAAGACATTGTTCCTAATCGAACCCTTCTTGATATTTATGACTCTCTTTGCCCCTTATATAACGTATGGACTAACTTCTTGGGGAAATGCATCTAAGACCTTGTTAAATAAAGTTCTTGTCCTTCAAAACGTGCACTCCGTCTTATTCACTTTGCTCAACCAAGGGAGCATGCAATACCCCTCTTCTTGAAAGGAAAACTTCTACCGTTCCAGTTCCTATATTATGAGAAAATTGCTAATTTAATGTACAATATCAGTACTAATTCTGCACCGACTAATATTTCAAATTTATTCTCTAAAATTGCCAGTATTCATTCTTACAGCACACGCTCATCAACATCTGAGCATTTTTTTACTAAACAATCCGCACTTAATGTTCAAATTAAGGCCTTTTCACGTGTTGGTGTTAAAATCTGGAATGGGATACCAACTAGACTAAAAAACTTATCCAAAAACTCTTTTAAAAAAACTATAAGAACAAAACTAATTGAAATACTAGAATCCGAAAACTCATATGTCGAGATAGATACCTTAATTAACATGATGAAAAATTAAATTTCCGATTGGAGTCAAGTTTTAGTCTCTAGCTTTCCCCTTAGATTTTACCTAGACAGTAACATTTACATGTTGTTAAGCGATTTTTGATTCTGTTTAACGTAATCGTAAGACGAATAAGTAGTAATATTAATAATAATAACATATTTAAGGACTGGTCCGCCTCGATTAGCTGTAAAGCTATTTGCGGCCCAGTCCACCAAGAATTATCCACTTGAAAAAGGGTTGAAATAAACTTGAAACTTGAAACTTGAATATGGGCATCCTCGCCTAATGCTTCTCTTTTATCGATTATTTAATATCCCTTTGTAATTTAAAACAACAATAAGTGGCAAAAATAAACTGAAACTGAAACTGAAACAGATTGCGTGACGAGCCAATAGAACGTCTGCGTGGGGGGCTAGGTGCGATGAAGAAAGACCCTGGAAAGGAGCTTGAGCTACTGAGATGTGCCGGTGGGCTAGTGGATTTCTAAAGGTCACAAGCCAAGTGGCTGGTGATTCAGCTGAGCACATGTCTAACCCTGCTAAAGTGCAGTATATGTTGTGGTTCAATTTTATCCTTGGTTTAAAGTTTTCCATCCTTTGCATTTAAGTATGGTAATGTATAGTAGTGTATCAGTTTAAAACAAAGGAAGAAAAAAATTGAACCAAGGATAAAATTGAACCACAAGATATTCAATGTTTACGTTCGTTTCTGGACTGGCATAAGTGGCAGATTTGTGACTGAAAGTAAACGAAATTCTTTAATCAGCCTTCACTGTAGCCGTTGACTGCGTGAAAAAGGAGAAACCAGTTTATCTTGCGGTTAGCCTGTTCCAGGCTCTCAGATATTTGGGAAGAGCGAAGAGTGAAACACGAAACAACGAGGGAAGAACGAAGGAAAAAATCGCACGCTCGCCCCAAATATATGACAGCCTGCAACAGGCTAACTTGAGGTCAGCAACCCAGTACGAGTATTTCATCGCGGCTCTAAACACCACTGGCAACAATGATGACAGCAAAAGGTCGTAGGCCGAATGTTTTTATTCGTGAAAAAAGAAGGACGAATTTTTGAGATGGCGTCTCACTCGGAAGAATGATAGTTTTTTTTTTGAGGAATGTCAGCCATACCGGTTTTGCCGGCCTTTTGGTGAAATTTGATTTAATTTGCGATGAATAAGGTCTAATATATATGTGTCCACGTTTTTTCTTTTTCGCAAGTTGTCACTTAGTAAGCAAAAAATTGGTACCAATGCTTAGCTGCAAATCAGTTCAGCTAACCCTGTAATTTTCTTAATCACGAAGAAATTTATTAATAGCTTCCACGTGAACGATAGCCGTTTTCAAGAAAATCCGGCTATTTTTTTTATCTGCAGTTCATGAATTACAAACAAATGAATATCATTTCCCCCTTAAGTGCTAGAATTGTTCCTCCGGTTTCAAATGCACGCAGTGTTCCGCAGTGAGAATAATCAATACCCCTCATCCGTATTCTCTGTAATGAGCTGGAACTAGCGTGCAAACGAGGCTTAAACGGGGGAATCTTTTCATATGAAAATGTATTCCGTCGCAGGAGCTTCCATATCGTGCTTGATCCAGTTCTATACTTAGAATACAAATATGGTCCCCCCCCCCCCCCTAATAAGCCCCCTGTTTGGAAGTCGATTTTTGTAATAAGCACTCATTCCCCCACCCCGCCTCTCTCTCTCTCTCTCTCTCTCTCTCTCTCTCTCTCTCTCTCTCTCTCTCTCTCTCTCTCTCTCTCTCTCTCCCTAATAAGCCCCCTCCCCCTTTTGGCACATGAGATTTTGTAATTGGTCCCCCTTATTCCCTCTTGCGAAATCAATTTCATGTGGCCCAATTGGTTTGTTTTCAAACAAATATACGCTCAAACACGTAATACTGATTGCTGCTCTTTATTAGATATATTTACAAAAAACTCATTAATAATTCATGAAGGGAATACAAAAGAAATTAAGTTTTAATGAGTGTCTCTATATCTGATAAAGACACGGCTAAATTTTACATCCGATTCTCTAGGCCAAATTACCCGAAATCGAAATTTTAGTGTAAGAATGGATA
>JAEMWC010001149.1:172500-251233 GCA_016490735.1 Pachyseris speciosa | reverse complement strand
ACGTGCCTTGACCCAGGATCATCTTCTTTAATCTGTTCTTCCAGCTCAAGGGAGAAACTGTGTCCAAGTACTTGTCAATTGTTTTGACCGAACTGATCAAAAGTCAGCTCGTTCTTCTGTAGTTTTGCATAGAGATCAGCATATCTTCGACGTTTGTAAATGATTTCAGAATGTTTTGATGACGTTTTCGTATGAGCAAAGGAGTTCTTGATCTTCTGTAAAACTACGTCTAACTTCTGGGACAATGAACTTATGGAGAGAACACGTCCACAGTGTGGGAACGTGGTTTACAACTTGGAACGTTTTTCTTAATTCAGAGATCAGCTTTTCAATGGTGTCATCGAAGTCTAATCGTTTTTTCACACGATTTCGCCTTCATAGTACTTTGCGCAGATACATTGATGAGTTTTCGCTAGCAGGTATTTGGTTGCACCGTCCATGGACACACTGCACTTCTCAGACTGACATACATCGCGTTGATTGTGTGAACAGCTGTCTGCAATGAAGTCCCACCTTTTGACTTCCTTTTTCACAAGATCAGCACAGTAGATACAATTCGTAGATTTATTGTCAAAACGCTTACATCGGGAGCATCTTACTTTGAACTTGGATGCAGAATGCGAAGCTTCGTATTCAAAGTCAACAACCCTTTGCAGAGTTGAATCTCCACACCTTTCTTTGACAGGATGTTATCAACGGCAGAGATGTATCGGAATTGCACCCGTCGCATCTTTGGAAAACCAGCAAGGTCTTGGCTTGCGTTTCTCATTACAAGCTTGGGATGACTTCGTGTCTTCATAGACCACGTAATAAGCTTTTACTTTGTCAGGATCTGAGTTGTCTTTAATTTAAAATACGTATTGCCTCTCAAATCAAGTTCACGAATCCTTGGACGCTTATTCTTGACTGCTGCACAGCCCATGTATACCAGGGGTACTTGACTTTAGTTCATCAAAGAGCTCTAACTATGCTCCCGGAAGACCCTTTCATTTGCCTAATCTTGTTGGCATTCTTCTCCGCGTGGTGAAGGGATTTCTTCTGCTGTAGTACCAGACTCGATCGTCAAACGCTCGACGAATGTCGAAGAAGTACGTCTGAACGTCTTTAAATCCCTCCTGGCTATGTTTTGTCACCTTGAAAGTAGTAGTAGGTCATCTTTTGCTGGGCAGCGCTGGTCATAATGTTCTTGATGAGAATCATTAGTTCGGACAGTTTGTTACGTCGCACCCAAATTTCAGCAATAAATCTGTCAAAGATATTTCGATGGGTTGACGCTCCGGCAGAAACTGCCATTCTGTAGAGGTCAGCAGATTGCCGTCCAAATTGTTGTTTTCGTAATAATTTGACGTATTCTTCGGCGAGCTTTACGTGGTCTATTCTTCGTGTTTAGTCCCCATTGCCTTGCGGATCTCGGATAGTTTCTTGGCTCCATTCCTCGATTCATGCTCCCATTTGATCCAGACAGCCAAAAGTGTTGAAAGCAGTATTCGCCTTGATAGAATTTCTCCAGTTCATCGATTTTCTTGTCCAGACGATCGAGCTTGGCATTGACTTCATTGAAGCGTTTGTTTATCAAGCCCGTGATAACTTCGAGCTCACTTGGCATGAAGAAAGTAAAGACAAAACTTGCAATAGCAGATGCAGCCTGCACAGCTTTGAGAGCTTTGCCAATTTGGAACCGATCTTGGTTAATTTCGTCTGCTGCTCCAACAGTTCCACGCTTCTCGTTTGAGCCGAAACCTTCAGTGCCTTGTTGATGCTTTTGCTTGAGCCTGATATTCTTCGTTAATTGCTTCTAGTGCAACCTGAGCAGTATCGAGAGCCGTAGTTACCTTGGCCGCTGTCCAGGGTCCAACCCGGAACCAATTGTACACAGTAAAAATTGAAAGCATCAAACCTCCGCTAGCAAAACCACCAGCCTCATTGTTGTGATAAACGAATGCGGCGGCAACTGTGCTGCAAAGGAAAAAAAGAGTTTCCTTTACATATACAAAATTTATCTTTTCTTCGAGAATGGGCAAATTTATAACTACTAGTTGGCGAAATGAATCGGGAGAATTGTTTTGCTTAAAAAAAGAAGTCGAATCATAGTTAATAGAGGGAAATGGTCATGAAACCTAGCAAAGTTCTTTGTTATTCGTTTTTGTTTGCTATTTTGGGGGTTGACAGTGCAGAAACAACAATGGGTGGTTACGCGTGTTCATGCAACTGAACCAATAGAACATTGCGATTGCGTTAATTGATACATAGTACAATGAGTGCAAAACAAAAGCTGTGCACTGTCATGGACCTTCCAGCATAAATCTTGGCCTTAGTTAGTATGTGAATCAATTGGCGACGAGTGAAAAAAAAAAAGATTCGCCGGGAAAGTACGATCGGGCGTGATATTCATTTCTAATTCACATTTGATTAGCTTTAAATATCACAAATATCAAATTACGGTCAAAATCATGGTGTTTTGACTTTTTATTGTATGTGGAGAGCTCCAAGCAAAGAAAGGTTTAAGTTCAAAATGTTCTGAATTTGTTGACAAAGAGCTCTTAAGAGTCCTTAGCTTCTTGCTATTTATAAAATGTTCCAAAGTTGAGTCAACTGTCAAATCGTCCTTGCATGATTTGCTATAATTCGTCACGAATGAACTGAAAACGGCTGCCGTGTATATGGTACTAAAAGTCCATTTATGTATTTGACTTAGTGTTAAGATGTTTTGATGTATAAATTGTCGCTGACAGAAAGTTTATTATATGGCCAAGTAAATGGCCTAGAAAATTCAAGCGAAAATGTACAAACTTTACTTAAGAGCTGACAAACGTAACTCCGTTAAACCGTAACTCTGGTTAAACCTGGACACCATCTTGGAATTGGAATGTGTTTGTTAGACGTTTTGACCAACATTACATGTTTTGTACCTTTATAATACTTCTCAAACTCTATGATTCTTTGATTTTTCCTTATACACAATATGGTATAGCCGCCTGGGTTCAAGCTGCCGAGGCTCATATGAACAAAATTCTTCTTTTGCAAAAGCGTGTTCTTCGATTTATATATGGTGTGGAATACAGAGCTCATACCATACCACTATTCATTTCAGCAAATATGTTAATATTCATTTAACATGTTGTATCTTAAAACATGTAGTGGCTTCCCAAATGCATGACGTATCCTCTGGCTCTGCCCCCTCTAAAACATCAAATCTTTTTACTCAATCTCGGAAATTCACACATACCATACAAGATTTTCTAATGCTGGAAATTTCTTTATCAAAAAACCAAGCCTTAATCAACAACTCTCTTCTTTTCCAACATTTGGTACCAAAGTATGGAACTATCTTCCAAATAGTATGCGTTCCCTACCTAAAAAGTCTTTTAACAAAAAAAATCCATACACTTTTATTGCAATTACTTAACGATGAAGATGATTATATCCTAAAATGATCGTTGCTAAAATCTGGTGGATTTATGGTACCAAAATAGCACCTCTAAATTTTAGCTCCTGTTATTGTAGATTATCATGTTACTGTAAATTATCTTAATTTGTGTTATTTTCCTTCTGTGTTTTTTTACCCACCCGACTCGACAAGCCTTTGCTACCTTCGGGTGGGTACTTTTTATCTGTCAAACGTTGTTGTTGTTGTTGTTGTTGTTGTTGTTGTTGTAAATAAACTAACTAAACTAAGAATTGCACGGCGCTCTTTGATTGGTCGAATCGGTAATGCAAGTTGCAAATTTAAAGTTTCCTGTCACTAATTTTAAAATATTCGTTACCTGATGGCAAAGAACAACCAACCGCTTGCTCACGAGGTCCCGAATACAAATAATTGAGCTCTAGTTCATGTATAATGACAAGACTCAGATGTTAATTAAAATCGAGACCAACTGAAGATTTTATGCCTTCAAAGTGGATAGTGTCACTTCATCATAATTAATTATGCATGTTTCCCATAGTTGTTATTTGGTACCAACTAACCTGCGTAGCAAGCGTTTCCGTGTGGTTTCCGAGCAAAGAAAGACCGAGGAACGGGATTTTAGAAGTTTTGTCCTCGCGAAAAATGGAAGGAGAGCAAAAAATATGTAAGAGTCCTCTCCCCACTCTTTTTCATTTTTATGCTCTCGCTCCAGTTTTCGCGCGGGCAAAACATCGAAAAATCCTTTGCTGGGTCTATCTTTGCTAGGAAAATAAAACAAACGGAAACGCTTGCTACGCAGGCTAGGTACCAACCGTTTGGTCAAATATTTTGTGACTGACAATGATGTTTGCAACATCGAAACGTGTCTTATAAAAAAATAAAGAATGTCATCATCATTTTAACAATTGTCTTTGAAGTTCTAAAGAATTGCTTGATTCCTTTGCACTGCTCGATGTTACGACTGATTAAGAAACGTTTTCAAGCGTTTTCAAGCTTGTCCAAGCAATATTTGTTTGTCACAAAACACGGGCTCCAATGCAAGACTGATCACCGTGATCCCGTGCGTATGATGTTAACGATCGCTCTTTTGATCTGATTCAGGTTTCACTGCTTTATCTGATGTTTATATAAAAAGTAAATCGATGAAAATAACTGGTTTTCATATTTAGCTCTTTGAATTCAACAGAGTAAATTTTAAAACTATCTTTGTAATAATTGTTTATCATAAACTCCATGAAGTTGATCTCATAGTCTTACAAGAGCAGAAAAAGAAAACCCGACACATCCTTTATCGAATAACAAGGATCGAAATGCGTGTAAGTCCATAAAAGCCATTAGTATACACCACACAAGTGAATAGTGCTTTCGGCGCATTCTGATTGGCTAGCTCGGAGGTGAATAACAAGTACTATTCACCTCTGAGCAAAAGGAGAAAAATAAAATGGCTTCCCGTTTCGCTTACCAAGGAGCAAATTTTATTGATAAACGAGGCGGTTCTTCCGAAAAATAAAAAAAATAAAATGGGAACAAAGTTGGTTTGACTGTATTTAACGGTAAGTTTGCTTAATCTTTCTAAACTCAAATTTCAAGGCGTAAGAAGGTACAATGCCTTGTTTACGTGAACTGCGGAGCAGTATATAAGTATAAAAAATGAAATCATTTACTGTTTGGCAGCATGGTTTCAACAGCAAGACAAATTTGATACATCAATGAAAGAACTTGATCAGAATCCACGACCTCTCTGAAAACCACTTCGGCGAGTGGAGCTTCCTGGGTAAATATCGTGATTATTATTATTATTATTATTATTATTATTATTATATATATACCACCCGGACAATTAAATAAGTGTCTTCGGAAATTTAATTTACTTATCCCCAAGAAAGCGAGACGAAAACTCACAACAAGAAATCGCTTAAACCGCTACTCTGGCGGCCCTTGATCGGCGCTTGATGTGCATTTGTTGCTCTGTTGTTAGAAATAAAGCAAATTTTCAATCGGCTGATTATTCAACTTGTGAGGTATTAGAAAACAATTATTCACCTCAGCGTCGGTAAAAGTGCCGGGTTAGCTTAGTTGGTAGTGCACCGGACTACCGTGCGAGAGGTCGCGGGTTTAAATCCCGGCCGGACCCACTCAGGGTCTTTAAAATGAGGAGAAAGTGCTGCCTTTGTAATGACATCTGCAAATGGTTACTATAGACTTTTTAGTCTTCTAGGATAAGGGGATAAACCGTAGGTCCCGTTTCACGGCACTTGTTCCTAATGATTTGTGGGGCATTATAAAGAACCTACACACTGTTCGCAAAGAGTAGGGGACGTAGTCCTGGAAGTGTGGCCTGGTCTTTCATATATATCATACCTCGCATGATTCTATGTAGCCTTTAACGAATACTAAGCTAAGTGCGTTTACAGTCAAAACCAGATCGAAAGCCCGGCGAATTCAGTCAACAACAATGTTTTGAGATTTAAGATTCCACTACATTACAATAAACCGCTGGTGGTTGCCTGGTCACTTGACAAGCAAAGCAAGAGTACTTCAGTCGACCCTGTATTAAGCGGCACTTTATTAAGTAGTCACCCTCTATTTAGCGGTCAATTGTCCCAAAAATCACTGCAATTTTGAACTCTATTAAGCGGTCGCGGTCGCCCTTTGCTAAGTCCCAACGGGCTGTTTCTATTGTTTCACTTGTATTAACCGGTCACTCTCTAAAAGGAAATCACTCAAATATAATACCAATACTGACTGTAGGAACTTGGTGTTGCAGTTTTGTTCGTTCGTTTTCACACTGTGTTCTACTTTGTCATACCATTCTATTCAGTGCAGGGGATCTTAACCGAGTAAGTTAAGTTGGAGCCATCTTGACCGCTCGGGATAGCCGTTCGTCCCGCGTTTTGCTGTCTTTCATAAGCGTCCTTTGAGTCGTATAATACATACTTTATTGACCAAGCTTGTTCGTCTAGGTCCATAAACACGTTTAAAAAGAACTTGGCCAATATCCCGACATCTAGACCTCACGTTTGGCCAATAAGTGGTCATTAACCAACGAGTACCCCGAGGGTGATCACTTAATACAGGTCTTCGCTTCGACTGTAGTTCGCTTTGCCAAATTCTCCTAATTTTAACATCACAATCAGTTTGCAACTTCACGGCCATTGCTCTTGCGGTCGTCAATCAAATTACCAACGTTTGAAATTTATTTTGAAGTGTTTTGTTTTCCGCAATCGATGAACTGAATGATTGGCTCTTTCAGCAGTCAATATGAACCAATTCTCCTGCTACGATTAGCTACCTACGAGGTCAAGATGGAGCCATCTTGACCGCTCGGGATAACCCTTTCGTCCCGCGTTTTACTGTCTTTTAATAGTGTCCTTTGAGTCATATAATAAATCCTTTATTGACCAAGCTTGTTCGGTCAAGATGCCGGGAAATTGGCCTCGTTGTTTTTTTTGCGTGTTTATGGACCTCGACTTCGTCTCGGTCCATAAACACGCAAGGAAAGAACTTGGCCAATATCCCGCCATCTTGACCTCACGCTTATAACCAATAACCCATATATCACTAACTTTCTTTCTCGCTCGTCTGATCTCAGTTCCGATAGACTGAAAATCGATTTCGATCGTAACACTTTCAAGGCTATTAAAAGCGAAAATTGTCTTTGAAAATTGCCTTTGAAGTTCCTTTGGACTGCTTAATGATTAAGAAAAGTTTGCAAGCGTATCCAAGCAATATTTGTCAGCCAGGAAAACACCCACTCCAATGCTTAAACCCAAGTCCAACAGAAGACAAATCGCCATTATCCAGTGTTTTATGCGTAACGATCACTCCTTTGATTGAGCCAGAAAGGTTTCACTGCTTTATTAAAAAAAAAAAAACAATACTGTAAATGGAAATAATTGTGAGCAATTAAAAGCTCAGTTGCCTCCCAACTTGAGGCGGAATTGGTTAAGTGCTTTAGACTTTTGAATACAATAATGACTCGGGGTGGATCAGTTGATGAACAACTTCGAAGCGGGATGCAGTGGTAGTGGAACGAAACCAACAAACACCACGCCCATCTATCAAACAGCAACTAAGCCAATCCACATTGTCTAGATTGTGGTTAACCGCTTGCTTCCATGGTCCAAGATCAATGAAATAACATTGTGCATTCATCAAGCATATATTGGAACAATGCTGAGACCAGGAGCCACGATTCAATTTATGAAATAGATTTCAGAAAATGTACTGTTTTTTCTGCTAATTTAATATCCAAAACCGTATAGAGAGCGGTGCGTTATCTTAAACTGATCAGATTAATCATAAGAAAACTACTTCAAAATGGACACAAGGATCATTTGTGATCCAGTGATCGTAAACTAAAGGTGGGGAATCCTTTCAGTCTTAATTTCCATTTTCGCCACTAGTGTTGAAACTAAGGTAAGTTAGAATTAAAACATCCAATGGTCGCCCTCTCAGCGGAGGAGCCAGTAGATCGAACAAATAAAATCTCTTCACTTCAAAGTGTATCATTCTTAAAACAAACAGCCATGACCTCGGTAACGGGTATCTTTTCCCACGACAATTGCTTTGTAAAAAAAAGGTACCTCAACGACTCTCCCGCTCAGTTAGCACTTACAAATTGTGGGTCCCACACACTTCGAGTATTTCAGCAAAAAGTAATGGTGCATCGTAAACATTTGCACAAAACGGAAACGCCTATAAATATCCAAGTATAGCTTGTCGCAGAAAGGTTATTTATTTATTTATTTTCTATTATTATCATTATTTTGATAAAAGGTAATCATGTTCTGCTGAGGTCTTAATTAAAATATTTCATTGAACTCACCTGTGTTGAGAGATGTCCACGCAAACACTCTAGCAAATGAACTGATTGCTATCGTTGAACTCAAATTGATAAATCATGAAAACAGAAAAACAAGAGGCTATTTGGGAATGATTTATTCATTTGTAATCACATCATCAAGGACTCTTGACATTAATATGCAAAATAAGTCAGGCAAATTTCGTATGAAATTATGAAATGTTTCGTGTTCTTCCGTCCCCAATGTACGTGGACTGAGCTGATCGATATCGCTATTTTACTTCTTTGTCTTAGAGTCCAAATAAATTTCAGTCGTAACCCTTTCAAGCCAATTAAAAGTTGAAGTTTGAAGGAATACCTTGATTCCTTTGGATTATTTTTTTTTAAGTTTTCAAGCGTGTCCAAGCAATATTTGCTTGTCAGCAAAACACGGACTTCAATGTACAAATCCATACAACCTAAACAGAACTAATGTCCATGATCCCGTGTGTTATTTTATAGATAACCCCTTTGATGGAGCCAAAAGGGTTTCACTCCATTCAGTTCGATGTCCTTATTAAAAGTCCAGTCGGTGAAAATACCTGGTTTGCATATAGCTCATTCATTTTGAATTCAATTCAGTAACTTTTAAAAATGAAGAACTAGAACAAGCAGAAATAGAACACCCGACACATCCTTTATCGAATCCGTGAGGTCGATATGCGCACAAGTTCATAACATGTACAGCTAATAGGGGGTTCATACTGGACACTTCAACTGCACTCAGTGAACTACACTTGAAGTGCACTTGAAGTACATTTCAAATACACTTGAAACATAATTGTCTGTTAACCCTTCTAAGTACATCTAACTGCTCGTACTTAGTGGCCTTGGAAACGTCCAGACCTCAAAGTGCCGAAGTGTGGTCTTAAGGAAGGGTGAAACCATCCTTGAGAACGAACTCATTAGAGCGCTATTAGTTACTTACGCAAGTGTCAATATTGTTATCCCAAACTAACCGAACGGCGCTAAGTTAAGGAAAGACCATTCTTGGTTTGTTATCGGTTTCCTTCTGAATATAGGGTCTTATAATTACAATTTTTACATCGATCGGATTTTTGTTTAATCGAGACTAACAAGCCGAGGGCCTCAATGGTGTGGTGGCTTTTACGCCCGGAGGGTACTCCCAGAAAAATTGGATGGGCCCGCTTCATAAAACCCTTGCCCTATTTCAGACCAAAATCTGCGATTTTCCCTTTCCTATTTCTGACCTGACCAAAAATTCGACACCCTATTTCAGACTTATTTCACGTACACGGTTGGCGCAAACATATTTAAAAGACAAAAAAGGCTTTTTTGATGGTCTTATCGCCTAATGATGAAGAAATAGCTTCTTCTAAAAAAACATATACAATTGAAGACTAGAGTGCAAAAACCATACCCTATTACAGACCAAAATGGTCAAAATCGATACCCTATTTCAGACCAAAACGGCTAAAAAACCATACCCTTTATAGCCCATACAAGGGAGGATCCCCACCCCGGGCTGAAACGGCTGACGGTAATTATTTTTCCCGTCACGGTTAACTGAAATTTTAATAATGAATTACCATTGTTTGTAGTATAAATGATTAACTGGAAATGTCTATAGAGCGTTTTAACATGACATCACGGCGGCCGTGCTGGTGTTCCAAAACAAGGAAACGGCGCCCAAAATTGGTGTTCCAAACTAAACCTCTGGGAAAAACTCTATATTTATGCAAATACTCTCTTTTGTTTCAGTAAACCAATGTGGCCGGAAGTCAAGTGAATGAAAACGCTCTCTCTCTATATATATATAACGCCAAGGCGGCTGTCAAAATGCGTAGTACGATCCATTTCAAAGACGAATCTGCCATTTCCGGCGTTGTGAAATGACAATAATTAGCCGAATTCATGAGTTAATCGATACGCAAATGGAGTTCTTTACAAGACGTTTGAGACCAGTTTAATTTGGGCTAACATTTTTTTGCGGTTAAGGGTTTTCAATCTTTTTTTACGACTAACGGTTAAATTTAAGGTTTTTTACGCCTAGCGGTTAAAGTTTTGGTCCTCTTACGGCTAACGGTTAAACCCCATTGAGACCCTCTTGCAAGCTTGCTGTCGGTTCTGAAGATTTGGCCCGCTAATATTTGACAGAAACAACATATCAATGCAGGATATTAACTAATTACTCACAAATGCAACGCTACCTGCAGTTGATGCAACAACGACGAGTCTGCCATTTGAAAGCTACAATAAATTTTGGATTCCATAAATTTCGACTTCCCAGAGTTTACCGATGCCCTGCTATCCTTTGTTGTTAATCTCATGAAACACTCTTTATTCGTTTCAACCAAGTCGAGCGGAGCTATCAGTCGCATTTTCGAAGCGACAGGCCGCTTTAAGAGATTGCAGAATACCGCGACAGTTTTTGTTGTTTCTCAAAATCTTCCCGCTAAAGTAACCCAGGCTTACTTTGCCTTTTAGTATGAACTCTTGTTTTCGACAAAAAACAAAGTGCACTTCAAGTGCACTTTAGTGTCGTGTAGTGTGAACTCAACTAATATTTCGCTTTACTATAACTGTCCTTCAAATATTGAAAAATCTAATAAATTTAATACCACTTTTTGTGGAAAAATAATAAATTAAGCTAAGTAAAAGACGTATCCGAAAAAAGTACTTTCACGATTAATAGTGCTTGGCTAAAGGTGGCGGGCCAAGCGGGAAAATATCTAAATTTATCATTGGTTTCGATCGTGTCTGATGGATTAAATTTCAAACCACTACTTTTGTTGTAGTCTTCTGCTGGTGATTAAAATGGGGTTGACAAACCAACGTGACTCCTGCTGTGTGCCCATTGTGTAAAAGAAGCATATTTTTAATCGATTTTTGCTTTTCTATAAGAAATCAAGGGAGGTTCCTTAAATATCTCTCTTAGCAATACACTCCAGCTAATGGAACTGATTGTAATCTTCAGTTTGAACTCAAATTTGATATAATCGCAAAAAGAGAAAACAACAGTTGCTATTTGGGAATGATTTATAATGCCATCAACAGGGAGTCTTTATGTGTTTACTTTATATGAATGCGGAAAATAAGGCAGATTACGTCAGGCAGGCAGATTACGTCATGAAATTTTGAAGTGTTTTGTTTTTCGCAGATGAACTGAACAAAAAATCGCTAACTTTCTTTCTCGTCTCGTCTCAGTCCGGTTAGAGCAAAAACCAGTTTCGATCGCAACACTTTCAAGGCAATTAAAAGCGAAAATGCCTTTAATTTTTAAAAATATAACCACATTCTGTAATGTTTTGATTTTTTGCAAACATTAGCTTCCATAATGATATTATGAAATTAGCATCCATTTTGCGCAAGAATCTTTTTCCCGTTCATCTCATCGATAAATGTATAAGCGTTTTCAAGCGTTTTCAAGCGTGTCCAAGAAATATTTGTTTGTCAGCAAAACACAGGCTCCAATGCAAGACTAATCACCGTGATCCCGTGCGTATGATGTTAACGATCACTCCTTTCACGTCGCCAGAAAGGTTTCACTGTTTTATTTGATGCTTTAGGAAGGCTTTTGCCTGTTATAGTTAGATTGACTACTTTTTAGATTATAAATTTCAGGTATTATTAAGTATATTTTATTGTAATCATTATAGGTAGTTATAGTTGTAAGGCGCATTTGGTCATATTCAGATGTTAATTTGCGCCTAATAAGAAATAAATTATTATTATTATTATTATTATTATTATTATTATTATTATATAAAAAGTCCAGTCGATGAAAATAACTGGCTTTTATAATTAGTTCTTTGAATTCAATAGAGTAACTTTTAAAACTGCTTTTGTAATAATTGTTCATCATGAACTTGATCTTATAGTCTTACAAGCAGAAAAAGAACACCCGGCACATCCTTTATAGAATAACTATTCACCTTTGAGCAAAAGGAGAAAAATAAAATGTCTTCCCGTTTCGCGGCTTACCGAGGAGCAAATTTTATCGAAAACTAAAAAAAAAATAATAATAAAAATAAAAAGTTTGGTTTGACTGTATTTAATGGTATAGGTTGCCTAATCTTTCTAAACTCAAGGCGCAAGAAGGTACGATGCCTTGTTTACGTGAACTGCGGAGCAGTATATAAGTATAAAAAATGAAAACATTTACTGTTTGGCAGCATGGTTTCAACAGCAAGACAAATTTGATACATCTTAACTTTTCAATTAAAGAACTCGATCAGAATGCAGGACCTCCCTGAAAACCACTTCGGTGAGTTGAGCTTTCTGGGTAAATATCGTGTTTATTATTATTATTATTATTATTATTATTATTATTATTATTATTATTATTATTATTATTATTAAATGCCACAAGGACAATTAAATAAGTGACTTCAGAAGTTTTACTTATCCGCAAGAAAGCGAGATGGAAACTTTTACAACAAGAAATCGCTTACAACCGCTATTCGGGCGGTGCTTGATCGGCGCTTGATGTGCATTTGTTGCTCTGTTGTTACAAATAAAGCAAATTCTCAATCGGCTGAGTATTCAACTTGTGTGGTATTATAAATAATTCTATGAAGCCTTTAACGAATACTAAGCTAAGTGCATTTATATTGAAAACCAGATCGAAAGCCCGGCGAATTAACAACAAAGTTTTGAGATTTTTGATTCCACTACATTGCAATAATCGGTTGGTGGCTGTCTGTTTTACTCGACAAGCAAAGCAAAAGACAGGGGCACCCAACGACACATTTCGGTAGATATCTGTTCGGTGGAAGGTAAGTCGCCTTGCGCTTTCGGTGTCGATTAAGGAGTACACTCGGATTTTCGTAGCTAAAACGTGGCCTAAAAGATTCGAAATTGGGCAATCATAGCCCCTGAGGTTTTCGGAGAGGTCGTAATTGCTGTTTTTGGCAGTCAAAAATGTCAGCTAGTATTTTCGAAAAGAAAATAGTTCCCTAGAAAGTTCGTAGAAACTTCATTTCAGCTTGCATTTGCTCAAAGGAAGATTTTGTTCCCTAACATTTTCGGGCAATTAAATTTCAGCTAGGGAATCCGAACAGATGAACTTCTTCTAGCTTATGAAAAAATCGCTTTAACCAGACTTTAAACACCATAAGGCACTTAAAAATTGCTTTCTACAGCTTTTGGTTGATTTGGCTAGTTGGGTGCCCCTGAAAAGAACTGCAATCGAATTTGTATTAAGCGGCACTTTATTAAGCGGTCACCCTCTCTTTAGCGGTCAATTGTCCCAAACTGAGTTACTTCCCTTAATCACTGTAACTTTGACCTCTAATAAAGCGGTCATCTCTACTAAGCGGTCGCGGTCGCCCTTTGCTAAGTCCCAACAAGCTGTTTATATTGTTTGACCTCTATTAAGCGGTCACCACTACTAAGCGGTCGCGGTCGCCCTTTGCTAAGTCCCAACGAGCTGTTTATATTGTTTGACCTGTATTAACCGGTCACTCTCTAAAAGGAAACCACTCAAATATAATACCAATACTGACTGTAGGAACTTGGTGTTGCAGTTTTGTTGGTTCGTTTTATCACAGTGTTCTACTTTGTCATACCATTCTATTCAGTGAAGTGGATCCTAACCGAGTAAGTTAGTTTTTGAGGACCTTTGAGCATAAACTGTTACAAAAGGGCGTTTTTGTATTTGGCGTGTATTCTGAGCAACCCGTAACAGTGAGAGGTCTTGATCAGCCTGTATTAAACGGTCACTAAGCAATACCCCGAAGGTGATTTCTTAATACAGGTTCGGTTCGACCGTAGTTCGCTTTGCGAAATTATCCTACTTTTAACATCACAACTTGAAGGTGATTGCTAATGCGGTCGTCAAGGAAATTACCAACGTGTGAAATTTATTTTGAAGTGTTTTGTTTTTCCGAGATCGATGAACTGAATTTATTATATGACTGGTTCTTTCAACGGTCAAGATGAATCAATTCTCCTGCTAAGGTTGGCTACCTACGAGGTCAAGATGGAGACATCTTGACCTCTCGGGATAACTCGTTCGTCCCCCGTTTTACTGTCTTTTAATAGTGTCCTTTGAGTCATATAATAAATCCTTTATTAACCAAGCTTGTTCGGTCAAGATGATGGGATATTGGACTCGTTGTTATTTTGCGTGTTTATGGACCTTGAGTTTGTCTCGGTCCATAAACACGCATAAAAAGAATTTGGCCAATATCCCGGCATCTTGACCTCACGCTTGGCCAGTAACCCATACATCACTAACTTTGATTTCTTTCTCGATCGTCTGATCTCAGTCCCGTTAGACGAAAACCAATTTCGATCGTAACACTTTCAAGGCAATTAAAAGCAAAAATTGCCTTTCAAATTTTCCTTTGAAGTTCCTGCTCAATGATTAAGAAAAGTTTGGAAGCATGTCCAAGCAATATTTGTCGGTCAGGAAAACACGGACTCCAGTGCAAAAACCCAAGCCAAACAGAAGACAAATCGCCATGACCCGGTACGTTATGCGTAACGATCACTCCTTTGATTGAACCAGAAAGGTTTCACTGTTTTATTTGGAAAAAAAGTAAAAACAATACTGTACAAAAGTCAAAACAATACTGTACATCGAGATGCTTGCAAGCAATTAAAAGCTCAATTGCTTCCCAACTTGAGGGGAATTGGTTATGTGCTTTAGACTTTTAAAGCAACTTACAATGACTCGCGATGGATCAGTTGATAAACAACTTGGAAGCGGGATGTAGTGGTAGTCGAACGAAAACAACAAACACCACGCCCATCTATCAAACAGCAACTAAGCCAATCCACATTGTCTAGATCGTAGTTAACCGCTTGCTTCCATCGTCCAAAATCAATAAACTAATATTATGTGCTTTTACCAAGTATAAATTAGAACAGTGGTGAGATCAAGAGCCGCGATTCAATTTATGAAACAGACTTCAGAAAATATACTGTTGTCGTTGTTTTCTAATATCCAAGACTGTATAGAGAGCAACTGATAAACGGGATTAGTTTCTAGTTTTCGTATAGAGAGCGGTGCGTTATCTTTAACCGATTAGATTAATCATACGAAAACTACTTCAAAACGGACACAAGGATCATTTGTGATCCATGCAGTGATCGTAAATTAAAGCTGGGGAAATGTTTCTGTCCTAGTTTCCAATTTCGCCACTAGTGTAGGAGCTAAGGCAAGAATTAAAACATCCAACGGTCGCCCTCTCAGCGGAGGAGCCAGTAGATCGAACAAAAAATATCTTTTCACTTCAAAGTGTATCATTCTTCAAACAAACAGCCATGACGTTGGAAACGAGGATCTTTTTTTCAGAACAATTACTTAGTTAAAAACAGGTACCCAACGTCTTTCCCGGTCAGTTGGCACTTACAAAATGTGGGTCCCACACACTTCGAGTATTTCAGTAAAAAGTAATGGTGCACCGTAAAAATTTGCACAAAACCGAAACACCCATCAATATCCAAATAGCTTCTCGCAGAAAGGTTATTTATTTATTTATTTATTTTTTTTTTAAGAAAAGGTAATCATGTTCTGCTGGAGTCTAAATTAAAATAGTTCATTGAACTCACCTGTGTTAAAAGATGTCCACGCAAACACTCAAACAAATGAACTGATGGTTATCGTTGAACTCAAATTGATATAATCACAAAAACAGAAAAACAGGAGGCTATTTCGGAATGATTTATTGATTTGTAATCACATCATCAAGGAGTCTCATTGTGTTCACTTGACATTAATGTGGAAAATAAGTCGGGCAGATTTCCTGTGTATGAAATTATGTTTCCTGTTCCTCTGTTCCCAATGCACGTGGACTATATATCGCTATTTCACCTCTTAGTCTTAGAGGCAAAACAAATTTCGATCATAACACTTCCAAGCCAATTTAAAAAAGTTGAAGTTTGAAGGAATACCTTGATTCCTTTGGATTATTTTTTAAGCCTAGTTTCAAGCGTGTTCAAGCAATATTTGCCCGTCAGAAAAACACGGACTCCATAGTACAAATCCATGCAACCCAAACAGAGGACCATGATCCCGTGTGTTATTTTATGGATCACCCCTGTGATTGAACCAGAAATGTTTCACTAGATTATTCGATTTTCTTGTAAAATGTTCAGTCGGTGAAAATACCTGGTTTGCATATAGCTCATGCATTTTGAATTCAATAGGTGGTTTGCAGCCAATCTCTGGAGACGATCACAATGGTGAAATGAACAAATGCTGGCGGACGAACAAAAGGAGCTAATGAGAGATCTTTTGTTTACGTCCACCAGCATGGCGGCGATGACGTAACGTGAAAACCATCTAAACTGGCTTTTGTGATAATTGTTCATCATGAAGTTGATATAACTTAAATGTGTTCCAAGCAGAAAAAGAACACCCGACACATCCTTTATTGAATCCGTAAGATGATCGAAATGCGTACAAGCTCATAACAGCTAATAGGGAGTTCATACTAGACACTTCAACTACAGTTGAAGTACGCTTGAAGTATACGTATACACTTGAAACGTAATTGTCTGTGAACCCTTCTAAGTACACTTGGCTGCTCGCACTTAGTCGCCTTGGAAACGCCCAGACCTCAAAGTGCCGAAGTGCGGTCACAAGGAAAGGTGAAACCATCCTTGAGAGCGAACTCATCCAATCAGAGTGCTATTAGTTAATTACACAGGTGTCAATAATTTTTATCCCAATCTATCCAAACGGCGCGAAGGAAAGGCCATTCTCGGTTTGTTATCGTTTTCCTTCTAAATTTGGGGCTTTATAATTACAATTTTTATATCGCTCTGAGTTTCGTTTCTCGAGACTTACAAGCCGATGGTCTCAATGGTGTAGTGGCTTTTACGGCTGACGGATATTTTTTTCCCGTTACGGTTAACTGATATTTTAATAATTAATTACCATAGTTTATAATATAAATGATTAACTGGAAATATCTGTATATATATAACGTTAAGGCGGCTGTTAAAGTGCGTGGTACGATCCATTTCAAAGACAAATCCGCCATTTCCGGTCGTGTGAATGACAGTAATTAGCCGAATTATTAGTTAAACGATCCGCAAATGGATTTCTTTACAAGACAATTGAGACCTTTTACGCCTAACGGTTAACGTTAATCCCCATAGAGACCTTCTTATAAACTTGCTGTCGGTTCGGAAGATTTAGCCAGCTAATATTTGACAGAAACAACATCAAATACAAGATAACCACAAATACACCTCTACCTGCAGCTGATACAACAACGACGAGTCTGCCATTTGAAAGCTGCGATAAAGTTTGGAATCCATAAAATTCGACTCCCCTGAGTTCGCCGATGCAATGTTATCCTTTGTCGTTAATCTCATGAAACACTCTTTATTCGTTTCAACCAATTCGAGCGGATTCTTCCTATCAGTCGCATTTGGAAGCGACCGGTCGTTTTTAAAGAAGGCAGAATACCGCGACAGTTTCTGTTTTTTCTCAAAAACCTTTCCGCTAAAGCAACCCCTACTTTGCCGTTTAGTATGAACCGGCTTGTTTTCCACAATAGAAAAAGTGCACTTCAAGTGCACTTGAAGTACACTTTAGTGTCGTCTAATGTGGACTCAACTAATATTCCATGCCATACATAGCCGTGATTAGGAGTGTTGGCTGCTGGTCGAATTTGCTTTACTATAACTGCCCTTCAAATATTGAAATATCTAATTAATTAAATACCTCGAATGAATCTATATACAGGGAGCGCGCAGGGAAAAAATAATGTGGGAAAAATAATAAATGAAGTAAAATACAAATCCAAAAAAATGTACTTTCATGGAATAATAGTGCTTGGCTAAACCTCGCGGGAAAACAAAAATGTAATAATGTAAAGCTGTCCAGCCACATTCCACAAGCTTTACACTTTTACCGCTTGTTTTATTCATAGGTGGGTACTTGAGCCTGATCATTAGCTATTTGCCATGCTGATGGGGCCTAACAAGGCCGAAACAGCCGTCCATGCTTGGCTGCTAATACTTGGGCTCAATCTTTAACTTGGTTGATTTAAGGGGTAATGCCCGCTACCATGTGGCCTTAGTGCCCAAAGAGTGGCTTCAGCATACTTGATCACATTAATTTGTGAGGTATCCTTACCACTCCAGCCACATCCCACTAGCTTTACGAAGTTACGATTACTCTACCTTCGTTTACAGATTACGTTAAGTGTGATTACCAAGTTTATTTTGTTGTCAACCCCTTTCTCTAAATGTTTGAATTGAGTTGAAAAGTGTAGAAAAGGATATGACTTGGCATGATGTTTTGAGTTAAAAACTTACGAACTAATTAAACGGAATTACATGCGTTCTAATTATTTTTAGAGTTAGTCCTCTCCCCTCACTTAAAAACGCGGGAGCGCTCCCTTCCCCTGCTCCCATTCCCCCAGATTAAAAAACTGCTCCGAGGGCCCTGATGTATCATTTAGGAAATACTGAGCGAAGTTCGTTTACAATCAAAACCAGCCATAGAAGAGTTGAAAGCTGTTTGTTTACTCGACAAGCTAAAGCAAACGAACTTGTTCGCTTTGCAAAATTATCTTAAGGTAACAACACAATCAGTTTGCATCTTAAAGGTGATTGCTGATGCGGTCGTCAAGGATCTTCCTTGGTTTGTAGTCGAGCGAGAAGTGAAAAATAAGTGACCATTCTCGTCGTATTTGGGGACACCCTTTTATGAGGGTCTCAATGGGGTAGTGGCTTTTATGGCTAACGGTTAAAGTTTTGGCCCTTTTACGGCTAACCGTTATTTTTTTCCCGTTATACGGTTAACTGAAATTGTAATAAATAATTACCATTGTTTATAATATAATAATTAACTGGAAATACAATAGTTAATTTTTGGTAATACAATAGTTAATTTTCACTTGTGTGGAGCATGGCAAAATCATGAAAAGTATAGGGAGCATTCTCGGTTGACAAAAGATGAAATTTATCTGGTCCACAAATAAGTCCTGTATTGCGGGACGTAGAAATCTGGAAATTTAACTATTAAAATTTTGTCTAAGAAATAAAGCAAGTAAGGGTTATTTACCTGGAACGAGGGTGTATGTGATATATTCACCTGCAGGTACCGTTCCGAAAGGCGTAGCCCGAGAGGCGGTGCTAGGTGAATACATCACATACCCCCGAGGAACAGGTAAATATCATGCTTATTTGTCAGTTGGTGAGGTTTTTAAAAGAAAAAAATAACATTAATAACTTATTTTCTACATGGTCGTGTTTTATTTTAAAAATACATTTAATGGCGATTGTAGGCGGTAAGGTTTGGACTGTAAACACGTTTTCTTTTTCTGATTTGCGATTTTCGTTTTATTTATTTCTTTATTTATTTGTTTCTTTTTTCGTTTTGTTTTACAACAATGCGTAGACGTCTTTTGTTTTACTGGTACACAATGGGATTGAATTCCGTTTCGTATTACTTACACAACAATATTTATAGACATTTTCTTTTATCTCCTGGTATGTGAGGGTTATTTACCTGGAATGAGGGGGTATGTGATATATTCACCTGGTACCGCCCCGAGGGCGTAGCCCGAGGGGCGGTGCCAGGTGAATATATCACATACCCCCGAGGGACAGGTAAATAACATGCTTATTTGTCAGTTGGTGAGGTATTCTAAACGAAATAGAAGGCCATTAAATTACGAAAAGGTTAGTTTTATATTTGGTTGTGTGTTTTTTTTTTAATGCTTTTAATGGTGTATTGTAGAAGGTGAGGTTTCGATTGTAAACATGTTTTTCTTGATTTTCGGTTTCCGGTTTTGTTTTTACAACAATGCGTATACAACGTGTATTGTTGTACTGGTAACAGTGGGACTGAATTTAGTTCTGTATTATTTACACAACAATATGTATAGACGTTTTCTTTTGTTTGCTGGTATGGGTGGTAAACATGTTTGTTACTTTTGCATAAACAGTGTATTCAGTACACAACAGTCACTTAGTTGAACGACTGCCGTTACATTTTGAAAAAAGTGAGCTCTTGGCTAGCGCTGTTTGTAAACGACGAGTGAGCCCCACGAAGAAGTTATGGAGGCGAGAAAGGGGGGAAACGTATACAAGTCGTTGCCGACGAAGAGGTTGCTCAACGAAGCAGTGACTGGATACCAGCTAACACGCGAAAGACCAACGCGTGGTTGGTAACTGTTTAACATTTCCTCTGCGTTTGTTTGTTTCTTCTTTAATTACAGTTTACAAGTGATGGGAGACTAAGTCGAGGGGAATATGAGCAGGGGAAATATATATTGCATTGTTTTTCTATTGTTATCAGCTATTGTTTCAGCCCCGCACTCCCCTGTTACAATCAAAGCCGCCACCAACTTTTCAGACAGTGAATAATAATGAGGGGTTATGTAATATATTCCCCTGAAAAGAGCAAAGGAAACCAAACCAACCGACAAATAAGCGTGGTTACGACGAATAGGTTGCTAAACGAAGCAGCGAATAGATACCAGCTAATACTAGACACGAAAGACCACCGCGTGGTCGGTAACTGTTTGACATTTTGTTTCTTCTTTAGAGTTTACAAGTAATGGGAGACTAAGTCGAGGGGAGTATGAGCAGTGGAAATATATATTGCATTATTTTTCTACTGTTATCAGCTATTGTTTCAGCCCCAATCAAAGCCGCCACCAACTCTTCAGACAGTGAATAACGATGAGGGGTTTTGTAAAAAATTCCCCTGAAGAGAACAAAGGAAACCGAGCTAACTGAGAAAAAGTTTATAACTTGCGCTAACCCTCGCCCCTTCGAAACCAAAAAATCAGACCCACTGGTTTAACGTTTCAGCTAATACGTAAGCAAAAAGGAAACTCTTAACAACTGTTTCAAAAGTGGCATCCTTGGACAATTTCAGAGTTTTAAAAAACATCAATGTGCCTAACGAAAGAGCAAACGTTTGGCGTAAAAATATAAAGGGAAGTTTTAAGCCCGAGGGGATGGGGGTACTCCCTAATATAGGCTAGATAGGTATATGCGGCCTTAAAGGGTATGGTTTTTAAGCCGTTTTGGTCTGAAATAAGGTATCGATTTTAACCATTTTGGTCTGAAGTAGGGTATGTTTTTTTTTAGAAGAAGCTCCTTCTTCATCATCAGGCGATAAGACCATCAACAAATTAAAAGAGTCACAAAAGACCTTCTCAAATTATGTTTACGCCAACCCTGTACGCGAAATCGGTCTGAAATGGGGTATCAAATTTTTGGTTAGGTCTGAAATAGGTTAGGGAAAATCGCGGAGTTTGGTCTGAAATAGGGTAAAAGTTTCAGGAAGCGGTTCGCACACCCTAACCCAATTTTTTCTGGGAGTACCCTCCCACCTGCCGGGTTTTAAAACGCTTTTTTGTGAACAGGGGTTATTTTATAAGATTAGGTTATATCATCTGGTTCTTTTTTCTACGCGTGGCCCTATCCTGTCGCGAACAGCAATAAAAAAAAAAAAAAAAAAAAAAAAGCAAAACAAAACCAAAAAAAAACAAAAAACAAAAAAACAAAACAACAACAACAACAACAACAAAAAACAAACAAACAAAACAAAACAAAAATTCTTCCCCTTGCCTTCCCATTTGCCTTCTTCCCCCATCAGCTATTTTCGACGTTTTGCCATTAGTACATCGTGGGACAGTAAACTTCACTGGTTGTTGTGGTCAACAAGTTTATTACTGATCATTCGATCCAGTTGACCGTTCCTTAACGTCAAATCCGGTCAAATCCCAATACAATAATTGATTGTACATAATAGAGCGGTTTTCAGTTGAGTGTCGAAAGTAATTATCGTTTTGCTTTGGTTTTGCATTGCTTCGTTCTGTGATTGGCCAGGAAAACTCGTACCACTTTCTCATCCAATGAGAAGCAAAACCAAAACCAATCGCAACTTGCACGCGTGTATTTTCCCGCGCTTTGCGCCGGCTACAAGTAATTTCTTCGTATTCTGATTGGTTCATTGCACTGCTTACTTCTGTTGTGATTGGTCAAAGTAATTTCTTTGGTTTTAGTTTTTCGACACTCAATTGAAAAACGCTCTATGCTATCATCAATTACAGAGAATTTAATCTATCGCTATTCAATATTTATAGCTACATACGACTTAGTACACACAATAAATTTCTACCTAATCAGCAAAATCACTGGATTGTACCATTTTAACTGTACTTAAGATAATAATCAAAGTAACAAGTCACAATCCTGTTGGGCGACAGATTTTGAATTTATAATTCAAGCTGTCTATTTGTTCTCGCTGAGCTGCGTTTGTGTAGTAACAGCAGAACTTAGAGCACAAGAAACCATGCTGGTCAGCAGTAGTCAGGCAACCCGACGCAAAGGACGTGTCGCTGCAGCACTAAAAAGGTGTCTTTATTCGAGCTGAAATCGCTAAACTATTCAAAAAAAAAAAAAAAAAGCTCCAACATTCTACGTTAGTCGCTGAAAAAGTATTCATTTGACAATCAATTAACGGTTTTGTTTGCAAACACTCTATCAATCTTGGTGCTTGAATTACTGGCGGTACTTTTTGCGACGTGGTTCCTTCACCTTAAAACCAAAATGTTAATAAAATAAAGGCAACTAAGTGGCCCTAAGCTGGTATTCAGTGTTATTCTACGATGGAACTTAGTAGTTCCGCAGTCCTTGTTTGAAAAGCAGTCAGGCTAGTCCTCTGCCTCCTAGGTGAAACATTTGATAAAAGAGTAAACAAGAAGAAACATTAGATAGTAGAAGAATACCGAGAGTGTCACTTGTCTGTGGGATAGTTTGTTAAATTTTTGTCTTCTTGTTGGAGTTGTAAGACCAATTTGTGTATAAAAATGTTCTTAGTTTTGAATTAAACCCGAATTTTATCCCATCAAAGACCGAAAAATAACCGTGACATAAGGCCGATTTAGACGCTACGGTGTCGTTTTCAGCTTCAACCGTCAGTGTGCACATACAACTCGCGTCTTTCAACATTGCCTTGGCCTACGATTGTCGAGGAGTTTTAAAACATATTTCAAAATCCCTCAACATTTCAAAAGTCGTACGTGCTGGACGAGTTTCACGTTACATTTACACAACACATCATGCAGTTGTTTTAAGTATCGTTTTTGTAATTTGGATCCGAGTTTAATTTCGATTTGTACTGCACAATTTTAAGCCTGGGCTTAAAATTCGTGCAATAGAAATACTTGTTATTTATTATCGTAGGCTTGCCGTCTGAGCCTGTCGCCTTCAACGATATTCGTATCGCCTAAATCGGTTAAATCGTTCATAATAAAATTAACCCTTTGAAGAAGTCCCAAATGATGATATGATAGTAAAATTCCCAGGAGGTATGAAAATGTTTGCAAAGCAAAAAAGAAAAAACGGCATAAAATGCCCTGCCGTCTACATGACCTCTAGCGGGAAAAAATAACACGTTCTAAAACGAAGTGCAATATTCTAAAATAGCTAAATTCTGGCACTAAATAGCCATTTTAGCTGTATTTTTTCCACATGTGTGGCATATGGCATAAAATCCGGTAATATTTCGAAAGAAAATAGGAAATCTTTCCTGATTGAAGACTAAGTTGGTAATATATCTCTTTTTCAAAGTAGATTTTGCCGATATTTATTCCATGTTGGGAAAATTTTCAGAAAGTTGTCAGTTGTTTGACGCGACAAAAACAAAATGACCACGGAAAATTCCACGGTCATATTTAAACCAACTTAAAATGACCACGGAAATTTCCAGCGTCGGTCGTTGTTAATTAATTCAAGATCACCATAAGGTAATAAGTTCCGAACTTTTCATACAATCTCAAAATGAAGATGGAAAGTTGAAAATGACCACAGAAATTTCCAACGTCGTTTTATTCCAAACTGAAGAATTAACAATATTAATTTTTTACGAAAACCTCAACTGAAATGACGATGGAAAATTCCGCCGTCATTTTCAGACGCTCGCCGAAATGACTACGGAAATTTCCGACGTCGTTGTGAAAACGTCAAATTTACCATGCTTTATAAACTCAAAATAACGCTGGAAAATGCCACCGTCATTTTAATAAAAGGCTGTTAACAAAGGAACCAAGAATTCAACTCTAATAAGGAAGATATGAATGTATGGAACTCCTTCATCTCGAGAAATACAATGTGGTTTTTAATTATCATTTTATTCGTAGCTGCAACTTTCTAAACTGAACAATCAAAAAGAAAACCTGGCCTCTTTCACAAAGTTCGTTGATAAACTTAAACAACATAAAATTCAAAGCCACAACATTAATTTGGTCTAGCCGAGGCCTGTAAATATAGCTACATGTATCTCACAATATGAATGTGATCAGAATAAATCAATTGCACTTTTGTTAACAGGCATAGTACAATAATCACTTTAAACCATTCGCTTCTCTGAACAAGCAGTTTCCGTCGGCAAACCTCCGTGTACATTTTTTCTCTCCAAAAAAGTATCAAAATATCATAAAAAAGAATAATATTGTCTACAATACTAGTTAATTTATGCCGCCGAATAACTGTATATCTTGTAACTCATCTTAACACTTTCACTCCCAACAGTGGCCAATTTGGAGACTAATTGAAAAAACGGAAGCTCGTTCAGCCCGTTCGTTTTTTAATTATCTCCGTTTTGCATGAAAGTTTGAGTTGTAGTGCATTGAAATTATATTTTCACAAAAAAATTGCAATTTAAGTTTTTTTTAAGATAAATAGTAAATCATTGATAACGTGATACATCCCCTTAAGCCGGGCAACATGTTTAAACCGTGATGTTCCAAAGGTACATATATTTAAGATGAGTCAGCTTTATCCGCGTGCCTTGCCAGCCTTCTTCTTATCATACGAAGTTTTTCCTCTTTCCTTTCAGCCGCAATGCAGTTATAGCAGGCGTAGTCAGAACCTAGAATTCGGCGAATCGCTTCCCGCCGATGATTCCCTTCTATCACTTCCAGTTCGTTGAGGTGCCTAAATCTTTGTCATCGAACTCGCTAGTGTTCATGCATATAACAAACATTGCTTTGCCACAGGAAGATAGAGGACGTGCGACAAGCTCTTTCTTCAGAACGTCAACATGCGTTTCATCCAATTCATGAAGTGTGTATTCCGCACGAGGTGGAATCAGGGACAATGCAAGTACTTTGTGTAAACCTGTGGAACCATTTAAATTACAAATACTAAATATATATATATATATATATATATATATTGCCAGTTTCCGTCTTATTTAGGACGCGTATTATCATGTAGTCGTGCCAAAAGACGTAAGTGCTGCTAATAAAGGCAGTCGACGTACATGCTTAAATAAAAGTGCTACTAAAAACAGTGAGGGTAAAAGACGGAATGAGTTTGCGGAATGACATGTGGCATGACTTGCAGAATCGCATAATTATGCGGAATGTAATATATGCAGAATGGCCCGAAGAAATTAATTCAACTGAAAGAGTTAATTATTCTACAGCATAACTGAATAATCGCAAGCTAGCTGCCGATCTCGGTCACAACTACTCTCCACCGGGCTTGCTTTCGTTTTGCTTTTGTGTTTTGCTTTCATGGGATTAGTCTGTTCGCGAATGATATTTGCAGCATATTTGTGATGCTCTTCACGAAAGAATCGTTCGGCTGCGAGACAAGCGAGTTTTTTCTATCTTGTAAATTTCAAAGTGTAGGTGAAACTCTTTTGGCAGTCTTGAATTAAATAGAATTTTATTTTTTCGGGGTCGATTGAATGCGATGTAGGAACGGAGTCTCGCAGAGGCGTATTATGGTTTTCAGAGTTTTACAAGAGTCTCACATCGGTCGCGCTGCTTTTGTTGTTATATGAATAACTGAACTCTGACTCGAAGATCGAGCGACAAACGACGAAAATGTAATCAGCTCTAAACTGAATAATCCTATAACAGCAAACTCAAGACAAATCACTTTAAGCGGGTTCATTTGTAAAATATTTATACCAATCTATCAGAGCACAAGCCCCTCTACTGAAAAAATTTTCGCTCAAATCGAAATTTGTTTTCAACATTTTGTTTCAACTAGCATACGATTGTTCACTATGTTAGACTGTCAGACGCGATTAATAATCGCGAGTTCCAATCCGCAAGATCAAGATTATTAACCGTAAAATTATTATCTAGAGAAGGGGCTAGACTTTGTGGATCTCGATGACAACAAAATGTTGAAAACGAATTGGATTTGACCGAGAACTTTTTCACTCAGGTGTAGAGCACTGCTCTACACGGGGCTTGCTTTGATAAACTTGATGTAATTTGCAAACGAACCCGCTTAAAGTGGTTTTCTTGATTTTGCTTTTATAGGATTAGTCAGTTCGCAGCCGAGTAAAATTTCTTCGTTTTTCGCTCGATCTTCGACGAGGCGACTCATCAACGCGAGCACTTTATTAATAAGTAGTTCGATTCACCCAGTTATTCATATCATAACAACAAACTAGCAGCGCGACCAATGTGAGACTCTGGTAAAACTCTGAAAACCGCAATAAGCCTCTACGAGACTCCGTTCCTAAATCTCTTACAATCGACCCCGGAAAAAATAAAATTTTATTTAATCTATTTCAAAACTGCCAAAAGAGTTTGACCCACTCTGTGAAATTGACAAGATGGCAACAGCTCGCTTGTCTCGCAGCCGAACGATTCTTTCGTGAAGAGCATCACAAATATGCTGCAAATATCATTTCCGAACAGGCTAATCCTCTGAAAGCAAAACTCAAGGTAAATTTAATCACCTCAAGAGTACATAAGTGTAATGTTTATCAGTACGAAAGCAAGCCCGGTGAAGAGTAGTTGTGACCGAGATCGGCAGCTATCTTGCGATTATTCTCTGGGCTGTAGAGTAAGCCTAAAATATCAGCCTAAAGTATACAGCCTAAAATATCACCGCAAATCGCGATCCGCCTAAAAAAATGGACAATCATGATATAATTCCATCATCCAACAGGACCCTTGTTAAATTTCAGCGGAATCGACCCTCAACAATTCAGCGATTTGAAGCTTGAAAATGAAACACATACCCCACAAAGACTTTTTTTTTGTGCCTCAAAAATAAAAGCGATTCTCTGTTGCTTACCTTCAGTTTTGCGTCTTTCTTGTCCTTCCGAGATCTGACTTTGCCACTTTGCCTTATTCATCCTTGCCTTTCTGCTTTCTGTCATGGATAAAATTCCACTATCTTCAGCCACTTTGTTTCACTCGGACGTATGCGATCTGAAGTCGACATGATGATCAGGAGTGTAGTTTTGTTAATAGTAAACCACGAGCTACTGAAGGCTGGCTATTATATAGTCCGTAGCCGCTCTTATTGTGCGTGTAAGCTTGAAAGCTGCCGGCTTTTTTCACCGAATAACAAAAGCGCATTAGGCGAACAATCAGGTTTTGAATATAAAGACGGTTAATTTCCTCTGAAATTGAAATAACCGCAATGCCAATTTATTTGAAAACAGGAAAAGACTATTAATAATGGCCATGGCTTCATCTTGCCGGTTTTGTTGCTGTTCATTTTCCCCATCAGCTTTTTTATTAATTATTCATGGTCGTCCTTCAAATGATTGCTTTCAATCTTCTTCTTTTCAGTCTTCTTCTTCTTCCTCCCAGTTTTGTTTTTAATTTCTAGATGACTTAACATTCCTATGGCCGGCTGCCTTATCGCAAACACCAACACGCAGATTCAATTAACTGACTTTTATCTGTTTTTCACACCTGCATCTTCTGAAATCCTCAGTTGTAGTTCTGCGGTATGAGCGATGTTCCCACGATGCCGCCCCGGATATTTAAGTATTTGGGTTGGGAAGGAGATCTGAGACAACACACGAGCTTCAGTACTGAAGATTGGAGTGTCACACAATAACGGCTTTTTGGATAACCAAAGTATGGAGGCGAAAAGAAAGGTCTGTAATATCTCAGAAGGAGAATTTGAAAAGACGTCCCGCACAGATATTATCGAACAGCCCTGTCACATGTGATCTCTTTTATTTATAATTCCAATGTCAATGAAGAAGCAAGTAACGAAGTAGAAGACGGCAAGCTTTAGTAGTCCAGCGACAAGCGATCTTTTTGATCGAGATACTGAAGAACAGAACACCAGCGACCTGTTTGCGGAGCTGTATTGTTTCTCAGATGGAAAAAAAAGCAGTTCTTTTACTAGGCTCAATAGCTGCCATGAGCCGTTTGAAACAGCAGATGACATGGGATGTATTCCATTGATAGATTCAGAAGATGAAGACCAAATCTTATTATCGACAAGTAAGTTGCACTTTGATAGCCATTTAAGATACATGTATGCTTACTGTACTTTGCGAAACGAAATAGACCGAAACAAATCGAAATGAAAATCTGTAGTTTGCGAAATGGAAATCTGTAGTTTCCGAAATTAAAATCTGTAGTTTGCGACTTGTAAAGATGTCAACAAAGTGTCCACCAGCATGCAGATCGAAAGCGCTCATTTTTTTTTTTGACTGGAACGCATTTAATAGAAAGGGTTTCTTCTTCCCTGCCTTGTCGATTCTAGGTATTCTGCCCGTTTACTGAGTTTTGAAGCTTTGCAATTTGCTGGCAAAGAACACATGCCAGCTAAATAAAAACGATATTTGCGAGAAGAGGTGGTTCATATTTCGAACCGCCGATTGATGTAATTTTTACAGACACGTGGCCTGACATACATGCATTCATGATTGCGGTGCTTGAAAATCATGGAAAATCAGAAAATGGCTGGGCGATATTCTAAACCTTTTGATTATATTCCCAACGCTCCACAGTTTCTGATGAACGAAACTCGAAAGACGCTAAAGAGAGCTCGATGTTTTGTTTTTGTTCTCTCTAGCTTTTGCGCGTCTCAAATACAACCGTTGACATATATAAAGTCTGATAAATGAAAGGTCATGAAAGATCACGGAACAAAAGAGTTTTAGTTGAGACATTGATATCTCTGGCTCTACATGGCGCACAGAGAGATTGAAATGGCAAATTACTCTGTCTTAAACGGTGAATTTCGTTACAAAAGTGCTTATTATGCGCCGTTTATTAATGAGTAATTTCTTTACAAGCATTTAGTGTATAGAGTAATTGTTTATTTGGCACGTGCCGGCGAGCGTAAATTTGTGGCGTCACGACAGTATCTCTTGTTCTACAAGGCGAACAAAGTCGATTGAAACGGCAAACTACTCAGTTTTATAAATGGTGAATTTCATTATGGAATAGTACTGATGATGCGCCGTTTATTGAGGAGTTAGTTTTTTGAAAGCAAAGTTCAGAAAGTGTTTCTCTTTTCATTCTGCGCCGGCAAGCGTGAATTTGTGCTGTCGCAACAAAACTTGTGATATCATATCTCCCTGGCTCAGCTGTTAGTCTTAAAAACTGAAATTCGTTATTTTCCTTTTGCAAACTACAGATTCCCATTTCGTTTATAGTAAGCCCATACATGTATGCCATATAGCACAGATGCTAAGATTTGCTAAGCGAGAAAGGCAGACACGATATCAAGTTTGTAAACGCGTTATTGAATGAAGGAGTAAACAGTTTCGTCAATAACTTTCATTCGTTTCCTTGATTATCGGGGTTTTTTATTTCATTCTAGTGGCCTTGCATTTTCGGTTTTGTCTGGTTATCTGGCATTGGAGAAGTCATACGTGCAGTTGTTTCTCGTGCACTCTACATGTACATCAGAGTTGAATGTCGTTTCGACTCCGCGGTTGACAAATTGAACATAGGTTTCAAAACACTACATGCAAAGCGCTGAGCAATGAAAAAACTGGAGTTTGATTTCCCAAGTTGAAAGTTGGCTGCTCAAGTTACCTGTTGCGTGCTTAAATTGAATGTTGCGTGTTGCGTTGCGTGATTAACTTGACCGTTGCGTGCTCATGTTGAAAGTTGAAACAAAAAAAAGGTGATGAATGTTGAGTGCTACAGTTGAATGTCGAGTGGTCAACTTGACTTTTGACAGGGAACACCACACGGACCATACGCTTGCGCACTCCAGAACGAAAATTTAACTGTAAATAAGGCCAGGAAGATTAAAAGGAACTTGACATTTGAGGAAACGAATGAAAGTTAATCAAGGAAACTGTTTAGTACCTATTTCATTCATTATTAAAAATCATGGGAAGGGAAACTAGTTCTTCGAGACGTGTTTCAAGTTGTTCGAGCAAATTCTAAATTTAGCGTCCCCCCCCCCCCCCCCCCACAACAAAAAGGAATACGGTAAATGTTCCACTCAAGAGAAAAGATGTCAAGTAGAAGATTAAAATAAGGCGTGCTTAACTAAAAGATTACTAAGAAGTTTCCTAAAAATACAGTTAGCCAGTGTACATTTCAAAATTTAGTATACCGGGACAAAAAAGTTGTCACTATTATTCGTTTTAATAACGGTAAACTAAAACAGTAAAACCGTTCGCCTCAATCTAAACCCATTAATTCATAGTAACATTTTTGTACTGATTTGCAGATTTCGATGCTTAAGTATCAAGTAGTGATTTCTGTCAAGCTGGCAATTTAGTTTTCGTGTATCTGCCTGGATCGTCACCAACTTTAAGCAAATGGATAATGAAGTATGCCAATTTTTTCACAAGAATATCACCCACTTGATTACTTCAAAAAAGTTTCCTGGAAAGAGCGGAAAAGAATGAGATGGTATCAGATAAGCTGTTTAGAAAACAATCTTCGCGTGGTGCTATGTTTCTTGCTAAGACGCGAAAGAAAAAAAGGACGGGTTTAGTATTGTTGACAAGGCAAAGAAATTTGGCATTAAAATTGGAAGTACTGAGCAAACCTTTTTTCAAGCAAAGTGGCTATGAGCCACTGACCGCAGGAAATGATTTATAAACCACTCTTGATTCCTTCTCCGGCAGGACATGTCCGGCGTAAACCCGTAATGACTACAGTTTTGTGGCAATTGGGAATGATATCTTATAGTAAACTGTAACAGCAGAGGGATTGTTGGAGCTGCTATGAATATCTATCATCGAAATGAATGTGTGACTAAGGCTGTAATTTTTCCCTGTCACATAGTCATATAGTAATTTAGAATAGAATATAAATGAACTATAAACATCCTTCTAAACTAGCATCCATAGGAAAAATAAGATATGATCTGGTGATCATGAATGGTAGTCAAAACTATTTTCAGATGTACTATACTCATGATTCTCGTATTGCTTCGCATGCAGGTTCATGCTGGTCCATATAGAAATCCTCGGTCTTTAGCTGCTCTTGCGCACGTGGTTTCCAACCATTAAGAGGCTATTAAAGAGAACGCTTTTGTAGCAGTTGACATCCAAGACTACAAAAAAGTTCCAGTATTGGGGAAAGTTAAAAGTGTAGACGACATTACGTTCCAAATTGAATATTGGAAAGGGACATGGCGAAAAGAATGACAGCCTTGGAAACTTCCAAGTGGAGAGGTGTGGTCTGACACATTACCAAACCCATGTGTCCTGTTGGTGGATTTTGCGCTTGACAGCAATAACAAGCTGCCATTTGAGACACAAAAATATTTAAACGAGACTTATTAGAAACTTCACAGAGTGATGCCAAGAAAGCAATAATCAGTGAACATTCTTTTCCTGTTAATGCAAATATCTACAGGAATTTGACAGTTCTTGTTTATAACGGGAACGTAATCAATTTCATTTTTGCATTTATTTAGTAACGTAGGAAAGTGTTATTATCATTTTGTATTCATTTATTCATTTGCGATTTGCCACGAAATTTAAATTTTCTATGAAAAGTATAGATCGTAAATCGACTTTGGTAGTTTTTCCATGGTCATTTTTATTGTTTCTTATAGTTGGAAAGTCCTTAGCCTTTGCCTCAGTTTGTCCGATGACGTTGGAAATTCCCATGGTCATTTTAAGCTTTTTCTTAAATGACGTTGGAAATTTCCACGGTCACTTTCATTGTTTGTTCTACTTGGAAAGTCCTTAGCCTTTGCCTCAGCTTGTCCGATGACGTTGGAAATTCCCATGGTCATTTTGAGCTTTTTCTTAAATGACGTTGGAAATTTCCACGGTCACTTTTATTGTTTGTTATACTTGGAAAGTCCTTAGCCTTTGCCTCAGTTTGTCCGAAATGACGTTGGAAATTCCCATGGTCATTTTGAGCTTTTTCTAGAATAAAGTTGGAAATTTACATGGTCAGTGTTTATTTTCTTCATTGGGAGAATTTAAGCATTCGTACATGTAGCAAAAAACTAATAGCAATAGGTAATTTTGTGCTTATCTTTTCGAGCGCTCGGAATCTTTTTTGAAATAAGTTGCAATTTTTGACATTAATTTCTTTTTGTGGCAATAAAATGAAAGAATTTCTCAATTCTTTCCGCTTTGATTTGGTGAAAAATAAACTATTTTATAGTATAGTTTCCATCTTAGCGTTTAAAGCAAGAAATCTGGTAATTTTCAAATAAAATCCTGCTTTTTCACATTTGTCCTAATTGCAAAAAAATGGTACAGACGACGCATATTTTGTTAGTTTATGACAGTCATGCCCCTATCTCGATTAAAATTAGGTCTTATTAACCTAATTTTTACCAGATTTTCACGTTTTTCTGGCATTTATAACCCTCAATTATCGAATATGTGCCATAATTCAAATTTTAGAATATTGCACTTGGCTTTAGAACGTGTTAAATGTTCCAGCTTTCCGAGACACATCTTTTGTCATATTTGCTGATATAAACGCCAGGGCAGGTTCGGGTTCTGATGTCCTTATCATCTTCACTCAGCCAATATCCTCTTCCGCGCATTATAGAGTATTGTATGAAGACGTTGTCACCTTTCTGTATTGGCTTTCCTCGGCAACCAACTCTTGTATCACTTGAACACCTGCCTTGACGTTCGGGTGAATATATCCAGAACATTTCTCCGCGGCACTTCTTGGTGTCTCTGGAATCCCACCTGCCGTAACCAGGACAACTCCTCGTCGGACAAACACGCCCACTCCCCCAGCAGCTCAGCCAATGGCGCGCACCGTAGTAAAGTGCGATCCTGTCACCACTTCTCACAGGTTTCCCAGAACCGTAGCTGGTCAAATGCAATATGAATCTTTCACCGCTGCAGGAATTCCAATCGCTGCCAGTCATTTGACTTCCAGGACAGCCTCGAAGTTTGCAACGATCAACACCACAGTTGACGGTGCAATAACAGCTCAACCACTGATTTCGTTTGGCGTTGCTTCTTAATGCTATCATGTCACCCGAGCGAATGAAGTGTGGGCATCGATATCTGCTTTCGTCATCGTTATTGCGACAATCATTATCGCCATCACAAAGCCAAGATTTCCTTATGCATCTTCCATTGGAACATTTGAACTTCCCGTACTGATCAGAGCAGCAATTTTGGGTCTCACATATTATAGTCTGGTAGTTTGATCCACCTTGATCTCTTCTGCAGTTATTGACATTGCTTGTCCCTAGGCAACGTCTGTAACGGAACTTGATTCCTCCACCGCAAGTCTTGGAACAACGACCCCAGTTACCAAAATTTCCCCAAACGTATTTACATTTTGGTTGAGAGTCCCATTTCAAGACATTGCCTATCTTCTTGCAAGTTACTTGTCCCGGAGTCGAGCGCCTCTGCTTGTCGCACCTTAAAGTTACATTCAAGCCTTCGAAGGTCAACTCGTCCTTGCACGACACACCGGCACCATCAACACTAACAGGACCACAGCTGTATTTCTTCCAGTATTTGTTGTATTTGTGCTGTCGACCTTTGAAGATGTTTCGAATGTACTCTGCTTCTTTCTTGTACTTTTTTCGTAGGTTTTCTGTTTTTCCTTTTGTTTCAAGCAACCACTTTTGATGCAGTAACAGCGCCTCTCCCAATGCTTGGTCCAGGTAGGCTAGGCTGTCCCTGAAACCCTTGATATCTGCATTGTACTTTGCCGAGCAACCGCCTTTATTGTGACTTAGGTATTCTCGCTTGTACGAATTGTAAATGTCATTCCCAGGGGTGTCTAAAGTACCTTGACCAAGGATCATCTTCCTTAATCTGTTCTGTAGCTTAAAGGTAGGAACTGTCTGCAAGTACTTATCGATTTTTCGGCCAAACTGATCAAAAGTCATTTCGTTCTTCTGCAGTTTTGCATAGAGATCGGCAATATCTTTGACGTTGTAAATGATTTGAGAATGTTGAATGATGTTATTCGTATGAGCAAAGGAGGCCTTGATCTTCTGTAAAACCACGTTTAACTTCTTAGACAACGACCTTATGGAGAAGAACACGTCCACAGTAGTGGGAACGTAGTTTACAACTTTGAATGTTTTTCTTAATTCAGCAACCAGCTTTTCAATGGTGTCATCGAAGTCTAACCGTTTTTCACACGATTCTCCTTCGTAGTCCTTATCACAGGTACATTGGTGAGTTTCCGTAAATGGTATTTGCCTGCACTGACCGTGATTACTGCACCTGTTTGACCGACATATATCGTTGATAGTGTTGACTGCTGATGCAATAAACGCCCATCTTTGGACTTCCTTTTTCACGCGTTTGGTACAGTATGTACAACTGGAGCGGCATCTGGAGCAATGGTATTTAAAATCAACAACCCGTTCCAGCGTCGAGCTTCCGCACCTCTTCTTGGACAGAATATTGTCAGCAGCATAGATGTAGTGGGAATTGCACCTGTCGCATTTTTTGAAAACCAGCAAGGTCTTGGCTTGTGTGATGTCGATGCAATTTGCAGACGACTTGGTATCCTCGTAGACAACATAGTAAGCCTTTACTTTCTTGGGATCCGAACGGTCTTCTAACCGAAAATACGTATTGCCTCTCAACTCAAGACCACGAATCCGAGGACGGTCACTCTTGACTGCCGCCACAGCCCATGTGTACCAGGGGAACTTGACTTTAAGTTCATTAAAGATGGCTCGAACTATGCTTTCCCGCGAAGATCCCCTCATTTTCTTCAAAATCTTGTTCGCATCACTCTTCGCGTTGCTCAGAGAGTTTCGTCTGCAGAACCAGAGTCGATCGTCAAAGGCTCGACGAATTTTGAAAAAGTACGTCTGAATGTCTTTGAAACCATTCTTGGCTCTGCTTTCGTCGCCCTTGAAGTAGTAGTAGGTCATTTTCTGCTGGCCAGAGCTGATCATTATGTTTTTGATAAGAATCGTTAGTTCGGACAGCTTCGTTATGTCGCAGCCAAATTGAGCGATAAATCTGTCAAAGATGTTACGATGGGTTATACTCTCCGGCAGAGCTGCCATTCTGTAGAGGTTCAACAGGTTGCCGTCTAAGTTGTTGTTTTCGTAATACTTAACGTATTCTTCGGCGAGCTTAACTTGGTCTATTCTTCGTGTTTTAGTCCCCATTGCCTTGCGGATCTCGGATAGTTTCTTGGCTCCATTCCTCGATTTGTACTCCCATTTGATCCAGGCAGACAAGAAAGTGTTGAAAGCAGTATTGGCTTTGATAGATTTCTCCATTTCGTCGAGTTTCTCGTCCAGACGATCGAGCTTGGCATTGACTTCATTGAAGCGTTTGTTTATCAAGCCCGTGATGACATCGAGCTCACTTGGCATGAAGAAAGTAAAGACAAAACTTGCAATAGCAGATGCAGCCTGCACAGCTTTGAGAGCTTTGCCAACTTTTGAACCGATCTTGGTTAATTTCTTCTGCTGCTCCAACAGTTCCACGCTTTTCGTTTGAGCTGAAACCTTTAAAGCCTTGTTGATGGCTTTTGCTTGAGCCTGATATTCTTCGTTAATAGCATTTAGTGCAAACTGAGCGGTATCGAGAGCCGTAGTTACCTTGGCCTGCTGTCCAGGGTCCAACCCGGAACTTATTGAATAGAAGAACCATGAAAGCCACAGAATTTCTGCTAACGAAACCACCTCCCTCATTCTTCTGGCGAAAACAAATACCCGCGTCAGTTAAATCTGCAAAGGGGACAAAGTAAAAACACGTTTTAATACATTGGAACAAACTTTATCTTTCTTGGAGAAAGGGAAAATTTTGTAATGAAGACCAAGTCGAAACGGCTTATCGAAAGAATGGTTCCGCCTCAAAAAAAATGATCTGAAAAAGGAGGTCAACAAACCTGATTGAAGTCCGATTAGAGTACACTTAGCGGGTATCCGTATTCTGGTACAGTAAAATATGGAATCTGGGCGGAAAACGTAAACGAAACAAAACCAAAGCTCTATTTGCAGGATAACTCCGACCAGGGAAGTCAGTTATAAAAAAAGAGTGCCTTTTAGGACTGGAATTTATTAATAGCAAACTCGCCTTTAGAGAGATGTTCAGTTGTGCGAACAATCGAGTCATCATGACATCGTCTTATTTGATCAAGCGAAATTGTAGAAGCAAACTGAGACATGTTGGCCCAAATGCCTGTATATGAAGTTTCTTTAATAGATTTCCGCCTTTGTTGGGACGGTTCGACGTCATCATAATCTTCACCTAGTCAGCTCATTTCGATCGAAATTCTTTCAAGAATCTCTCATTTTACTTACACTGCCATACGTGATTCTCAGTGCCACTTGGTCTGGAGAAAATTTGACTTCCAGGAGTAGCTTCGCGGATTTAATACCGCTTCTAGAATTAGCACAAAACCGACGAGTTAACGGGGTCCTGAGTTAAGCAGCCGTGTTTATTAACGGAAAACCAGCGCAGGATCGTTACGTTATATTCCCAAGACCCCTAACTTACAAAGTGTCAAGTTCGAGATTGCTTAAGAAATATATGTTCCCTGTACAAGGCAAGTCACTCGGTGGTAAAACAATTAGCTACGTTTTCTTAACTTTCCAAAACTCCAGAAAATAAAATCACATTTCAACTGTATTATTCTTCAAGTGCGAACCGATTAGAGGAAAGCATCAACAAGGTGGCAACATTGATCATTTAGTAGTGGTAGTGGAAGCGGTAGTGGAAGGCGACGGACGTGTATTTTTCTGCTCTGCGAGTAAGAGGTGTTTTCAGCTTTACATCTGCTTATGAATGAGGACCTGGATAACAAGGATTCCAATGAAAGAAGGCCTACGCACCAAAGACAACGTGATAATCATGGCTCTCAAACTGACGAGGAATCCATCGTGGACAGCGGCCATTGTTGTGATGCCTCGGCAAACATGCAGAGAATGAAGGCCAAAATCGATAAACTCTTAGCCTTACTGCCCGAATTTGAAGCTCTGAAAACTCGTTTAACAGAGGTAGAAGAAGAAGACAGCCAATTGAGAAATACCGTGAATTTTAATGAAAGAGAACTAGCGGATCTAAAAGTTAGCGTGGCCAACACGTGCTCCCAGACACCAGTGAACGGAGAGGATCTAAGGAAGTTGAAGGCTGAAGTCCATAAGCAAAAATGCCGGAATATCAAATTGGAGGCGTGCACACGCAGAGAGAATATAAAGATCTTTAACCTTCAGGAAATTAGAGGTGAGACACCCCGCCATACAGAAGAATTAGTAAGATGAATGCTTGAAGAAAAAATGAATATCCCGAAAGAAGATGTAGACGACATCCGATTTGAGCGTGTACTGGAATTGGACTTTCTCATGATTATCCCAAAGAAATAGATGACATTCATGGAAAATTATACCCGGTTCTGAAAAAAGCTAAGCGAGAGAAACAACAAGCTTTCTTCAAGGTTGACAAATTAATAATAAATGGTCAAGTTTACAGAGGAAAAGAAACAGAAAATTTTCCCTTCTATGGTGAAATTATGAGCAGTGCCCAAGCAGATGCAGAGCTGTAGTGATTACATACATACATCACTTTATTTACCCTCGGATTTTAGAGTAGCTTGTGCAGCTAATATCTTCGAGCATTTAACCATCAGATGAGAGATAGACCACCACACCGGAAACTACGTCCCCTACTCTTTTCGAACAGTGTGTGGGTTCTTTTACGTCCCACAGAATCAATTATGAAGAGTTGTGAGACGGGGCCTACGGTTTATCGTCCTTATCCGAGAAGACTAGAAAGTCTAACCATTTGCAGATGTTATTACAAAGGCAGCACTTTCTCCTCAATTATTTAAAGACCCTAAGTGTTGGTCCGGCCGGGGTTTGAACCCGCGACCTCCCGCACGCTAGTCCGATGCTCTACCACTGAGCTAACCGGTCGGCGGTTAAATACACGCCAGATGGTTGATTCATGTATTTGTGTTTACTTTTCTTGTATTTTACTCAGTTCCTTTTATCAGTGTCATACTAATCTCGGTATTGTTAGCTGTACTTATTTTTAGGTGGGGTCTGTTCTTTCAAGGGTTCAGTTGCATCTGCGAGGTTTTTTTTTCCGAATCTTATTTGTTTTTGATCTTTCAACGCCTCCCATCTTATGATTTTGAATTTGCATTTACAGTTACCACCTCGAATACTCCATTAGCACTTTTCCTTTCTTTCCTTCTTCTGCAGTCTCATTAGTAACACCTGTAAGATTATAAAATGACTGAGGCGTTTAAATTGCTATTGCTAAATGGCATAAGCAACTTTCAAAAAAGAAGAAACGCGCAGACATTTCTTTTCTGCTAGAAACTCATTCTACAGCAACAGCAGAAAATCAGTGGAAGAACGGATGGAGTGCAGAGCTCATAACTTGCCACGGCAGTTCAAATTCTCGTGGTGTGGCAATTCTAATTAAGAAAGGCGTTGACTGTACTATACACATGACCATGTGGGTAGAGGACCAAGTTACTGGAAGATGAATTGCTCTTTACTAGACGATGAAGAATATGTTAACAGTACAACCGAAATGATTCCAGTGTGGATTGCAGAAGGACGGGAAGAACTTTCTGACGACCGATGTGTGTGGGATTGGGTTAAATATAATATACGAGCTCATGCTATCCGTCACTCGAGTAGAAAGGCAAAGCAAAGAAAAGAAACGGAAACAAAACTCCAAAATGAACTTAATGTGGCAAAGCAAGCTTTGGAAAGTAACCCTAGTGCCTCCAATGCTACTTTGTTTGATATTGCTCAGAAACAACTAGAATCATTGTATGAAAAGAAAACCAGAGGAATTATTGCATCTTTGATGTCAGGAAAAAGAAATCAAAGAACTATTATCCATTACTGGTACGCAAAAAAGCACAGCTTCCTAATATCGTTCGTAAATTGCAGAATGACTTTAATTTCTCACTTGATCAGCAAATCTTCACTCTGCCACATTCAGTTGTACTTGAATCATATGTAAAAGGTTTTCAGTTCAAAGTGATTACCTCTATTTCATACACAAATTCTAAATTACATAAAATAGGCTTCAAAACGGACAATTTGTGCTCATTTTGCGAGGCAGAATCGGAAACCTTATACCACCTCTTGTATCAGTGTTCTTTTGTTAGGCAGTTCTGGAATGAATTTCAAGGTTACTGGCACCAACTCTCAACTCAGCAAATTCATCTTACTCTTAGAGATGTTTTATTTGGAATAATATCTAAACCATGCCCTTTACTTAACCTACTGAATTTCTTTATAATAATTGGGAAACTGTTTCTATCGGACAGCGCGCAGAAGAACCCAAATTCGACCCAAAATCCAAGGATTTCAAAGTAAAATAGTCATCAAATATGAAACCGAAAGAAAGATCAATAACACAAACTTCTTTAAGAAAAAGTGGGTACTATCCCCAGTTAATTGAAAATTTGCATTACAAATAGATTTTTGTGTGGTATTTACAATCGTAAGTGCAACTGTAACCCATTGTAAGTCTCTTTTTCTTTTTTACTTCCTTAGTAGCATCATTTGATTTAATATTGTAACCATTATGTGTAACTAGTAAGTGATTTTAGTTTTGTAAATTAGGTTAGTAGTTTAAGTTAGTATTGTAAGTATTGAAAGTAGAGTTAGTATTATAAAGTTAATAAAAGTGGAAAAAGAAAGACATTGATCATTTTCCGCGGCAATTGCTTCCCTACAAATACGAACCCTAACGACTATGGCAGCATTTAGTACACATATACGGAGCGGACCACTGTTCATTTAGGATAGTTCAGCAAAATGGGGATCCCACCGCAAAAATTCGCACATAATGAAATCGTCAATCAGAACTACTTGGATCAGTCCTCTTGTGTAGTCAGGGAGATTATCGCCTTTTAAAAAATAATCAAAAGTGCATGCGTTTTACCTCGTAGGTGTAAATATTTTATCGAACTCACCTGTTCAAAGATGTCCACGCAAATGTTACTCAAGTGAGTGAACTGGTTGTTGGAAGGCTACATTCAACTCGAATATATATACCCTCACAAGGAGAAAAACAGGAAGTTACTAATAGGGATAATTGATAATCCGCTCATCAACAAGGCACTTAACAATGTACTTCCTTGACACTACTGCTGAACAAGTTAAGCGAATATCCTGCGGTAGCCGTAAACATTGAAAACGTGTTGTCTTCCGGAATTCCGATGGTTCATAAATTATCACTTGACTATAGCTATTCGACCACTGACCCGTCTATGCTTTAGAGTAAGGAATAAAAGTAACACTCTTAGAGGAATCAAAGACGCTACTTCACAGATATCGCTCAAATTCTTTCGCCTTTCCAATGCTGTGACTCATCTTAAATTGATAAACGATTTGAAATGTGTCAATCGAAACAGGACGTTTTAATACTCAAGTGCGTAATTAAAGTGCGAATTTTGAAGCAATTAATAAGTCACCCGCTTTGAGATGTTTTCGCGAAAAGGCCATTCCAGCAAATCAACCGGTTCGTACTGTATTGTTTAATTTTAGTGAAACGGTTTTGTGATTAAATCTGTTCATGCAGTTAACTCTCCTTAATAGTAGACAGCAAAGCGGAAAACTAAACTATCTACCAATGTTTGCAATGGGAAGACAAACATCTGTCTAATCTTCTGTGTCAGAGATAACATCCCCTACCACGGTACCCTTGAAAGAAAAAAGTTGCCTGGGAGTCCTACGCCCTTAAACCACAGAAATCACCTCTGAGATTGCTGTTTTGCCAGCATGGTTGTGCTGATGGTGTAGTGGTTATCACACCCGACTGGTATGCGGGAGGACGTAGGTTCAAATTCATCTTGGACAAATTTCATTTCAAACCTATCAGTCACAGTTATCAATAAGCTTCTATACTTCAGATCGAATACATATAACTAAGTCTATAAAATACAAATTCCCATCATCGTGATCATGGCGCAAATACTGTAGTAAACTCCCAGCTGATTTTTTACTCAGTTCATTTCAAGTCTCCTTTATTTTTGTAGACCGCAAAGCGGAAGCTGGATTATCTGCTGATGTTTGCCGTGGGAATGAAAACATGTTTCGACAGTTTTCCTGAAATCTTCAATTCAAATTTGCATTAAGTACAAAGTTGAATTTATAATGTTACACAGAATGCTAAGAAGCCATACAAAAGGAAACATGAAAATTCTATCAAAAAGGAAAGTTTTAAATTGGCATGATACAGTTGAAAAATCTCTCGGCCTATTTTTTGTCGGACTCAAGACACATTTTGATAATAAAATCTTTCAAGGCAGGGTAGAGAATATCACGTTCATATACCAATCAGCTAGGGGATTTGAAGCGGGCTTAGAAGATTACGTTTGGATGTTTATTTATTTTACCACAAAATACAAATAACGATAAAACAAAACAGTTACACAAAGCAAATGAAAGTCGCGAGGAAGCCCAAAAGGAAACCACGAGGCTTATAGACATTGGGCTCCCTCAGAGTAAAAATAAAGTTAACAGTAACAGTAAGGCCAGGATCGAAAGTAAAATACAATGAGGGTAAGTGTAAATTAACTAAATACATAGACTGAGTTAGGCTATAGGCTGAGTTGAGTTACGTAGATGTATGCACAAATTCTCAGTGCCGAACCGGTAAATCGAAAACTGGAACCAAACACAAAGTTATCTCCGTCAACAGACATCCGCACTGATCTAAACAAGGGATGATGGAAAAGCACAGAAAAGGAATAAACAATACGTACCTTAAGCTGCCCCAAATGATTGTACAGGTTGTTCGTATATATGTACGCGGATCTAGTTTACAGTTGGAAACTAAACAGTCAGCTGCCATCTGACTACAATGAAGAAGCCTCGACGAGAAAACTGGTAGTCGACGTACTCGGACGAATAACAAACACAGATAGTACACAGTCGAATTAAGCGAGTCCACAATTCCTACTTCAGCTATAAAGCCCTGGTCAAACGTCTTATGATAGTCGATGATAGCTGAAAAGTCCTAAACTATCATCAACTATCATGCGCGTGGTCAATTACGGCTCAAAGAAGTCAGTGAGAAGTTCGCGATAGTCTGCTGACGCAAGTTCGGGTGTCGCTTGTGTGACGCTGGTATGAGTCTCCCTGAAAATGGCATCACAAAACGATTTTAAACGCAATGCTAGTATGAGCTTTTCGCCCGTCTATGTTGGGTGGAAACAGCTTACCGTAGTACATACAGACGCATTAGGCCTGCAAAATAAAATCTCTAACAAGCGATTGATCGATCTTTTAATACCGTTGGTATTTTATTTTCTAGAAGAAACACGCCTTATGTGCTATCGTTCTAGGGAGAACTTTTTTGGAGAACGGCAAAAATGATCACTACATACTTTCCTAAATTAAGTATTATTTTTTAATCGCTAGCGCTTGACAAATCTGGCATCAGTTAGCGTTCAACATGTCGTTAGCTAGCGCTGCCTTAAGATTTAAAATATTTCATTAAAGAATTCTTTTGCGGGGCCAAAAAGAGCTGAAATTGAACATTTTTTCTCTCAGAACAGGAGGCACCGAATGTTAAAGCTCGTAGTCAAACGCAACATCAGAGAAACAACAACAATACTTTATTTTCACACTTCCTTCTTTCATCACTCTTTCGCGGTAACATGCGGACTGCAGTGGAAACGCAGCTTTAAAAACCAGCTTCCCTCGCGTCGTGTCTCGTAATTTCGCGCGCGCGTGTCTTAATTTCCCTTCCCACAATCTATCGCCAAAATTAGAGACTACTCGCATTCTAGATAAAAAGATCGTGAAGTGATAACAAACATATCCAGTCATAATGTGACTGACGACTACTGCTATTATATAGTAGTAGTAGTAGTAGTAGTAGTAGTAGTAGTAGTAGTAGTAGTAGTAGTAGTAGTAGTAGTAGTAGTAGTAGTAGTAGTGGTAGTAGGAGTAGTAGTAGTACTACTACTACTACTAGTGGTGAACGGTGAACGGTATCGAAATACGGTAATTCCAATTAGGTATCTAGCAGTCTTTTGATTTTTTTCGCGCGAAGCTTTATTCGGGATCTCGAATTGCATATTTTGTTGTCATCAACATTCGAACCAATTTTGGTTTTATATTCAGACGAATTTGCAGCACCAAACCTAGTATTTCTTCCGATCATGACCTAAAGATGAATGCTCCGTCTGTCGCTGAAAGTTGAATCAACTTTCCCTTGAAAGTATGAATGTATGTATTTTGTTTGTTACGTATCCTCTTCAGGGGATTGTTCAGTTGTTCTCTACAAGTTGGTCAGCGTTATTACCGCTTTGACAATTGACAGCACCTTCGGGGTTTATTTTTGTGTGTATTACGTTCAGTCCAACGGATTTTGACGATATTGGGGAAAATTTTCCTCACACCACACCGAAGTGTGTGGGCTTTTACAAAACTCGAAATCATTTTTCCCGTGGTGTCCAAGAGCATGAAACGCATGGTAAAAATTGTATTGGCCAACTCTGAGGGACACCAACATGGCGGACGGAAACTAGTGTTTATGTCTAATAATAACAAAACTGCAGAGAGTACAGAACGTAGCAGCTAGGTTACTAACTTCGAGCCGCAAATATGACCATATGACGCCTGTTTTAAAAGAATTACACTGGTTGCCAGTTAAATATAGAATACATTTTAAAATTTTACTTTTAACTTTTAAAGCAGTAAATGGTATGGCACCAGCTTATAATATATATATATATATATATATATATATATATATATATATATATATATATATATATATATATATATATATATATATATATATATAATAGCCAAGAACTGGAAAATACGACTTTGCCAATATTTCGTCTTTATTAAAAGACTTCATCAGGGCAACTGATGGCTATTATTTTTTTATTTTACTGATGGCTATTATTTTAATTCGTCTGGAGACACAACCACGACAGTGGATGTTTTTGACATTATTATATATATATATATATATATATATATATATATATATATATATATATATATATATATATATATATATATATATATAGCCAAGCCTAAAAGCGGAGCTCCAAAAGCATTCTTTTTCTTCTACTGGCATTTACATATAGTCTGCTTGTCATATCACCCATCTGACCGCACTCAAACTACAGATGCAATACTGTAGAAAATAGTACGGAAAAGTGATCTGAGCCAGTGGCACAGTGGATTTGGACTTGCACCCTCCAGTCTAGATCTGCTTGTGGATCAGATTTGGACCCCGTAGTCCAGAACTACTAGCAGATATATATGAACCCCCTTTACGGATTTAGACCCCCACCCCTCCTAAAAACAAGCTTTCTATTGAGTAAGGTGATACAATCCCTTTGAAAATTGTGTTTGGAGTTGTTAAAAAAGCAAAATAAAAAGATTGAGGTAGTTTTTGAAAATAATCTTAAATACTTTGTGTAAAAAAGAACCTACAACGCTAGTAATTGCATCTATAAATTTTTAAAACAAAACATTCTTAACAACTTAGAGCAATACCTAAGGACAGATCTGTTTCCCTGTCAAACTGTAGGCTACTTAGTTATGGTTTCGGGTGGTGGAGAAGTCTGGTGATTGCTCCTTTGAATCAGTAACACATCAGTTATATAGTGTTCAGATCATCACTTCAGAATGAATGCAATTTCAATTATCCACAGTCTACCATGAGACAATCGGAAATTGTGTATCCTCTGGATATATGTATGCCTCAAAATTATGAAAGAAAGATCCATGAAAATCAATAGAAATATTTAGATGATGTGAATTAAGACTAAGATATTTCTTTTGATCAGTTACTTCTTGACCTTACTATCACAAAAAAAAGTCTGCTTGCTAGCATTAAGCTCGTCAATCAATGCACCTACAGTGTTTTCAAAAAGAAACCCAGCTCTCTTCTGGCCAGTCAAGTGCAAGACCAAACAACTTGATAATAAAATATTGGGCATTTCTTTGATACCACTATCAAGGTAATGAACAATGTAGTATGAGGATTTAAGGTAATGTTTCACCAAAGCAAAAGTGCTGGAAATCTGTGTTAGCCATCTTATCTTGATTTTCTATTTTGCAAGAAAGGTAAGGACTAGTCTCACATTTCTCCATGTACATTTGAAATTGCACAACATGCTTCATCAAACATCAGAAATACCATTACACATTAATGCCAAATGTCATCCAAACATCCCACAAAATTACAGGTGTGACCAGCTACTAATAAAGTTAATTGAAAAACTGTATGCAGGAGAAGGAAGTCCAAAGGATGTGCACATTGATGAGAAAGAGCTTACTTTAAGTTTAATTTTAAAATTAACTTTAATATTTCCTTGTCATGCGAATACAAGTAAGTTGATACAAAACAAAATAAGTGTATGACTGGAAAATAATTGGGAGAAACTAAATTCCCATGCAAAGAATATTTAACAATTATTCTACGAGGGCGCGCTGGATATGAAGTGATAAATAACCAACGAGGCGCGTAGCGCCGAGTTGGTTATAATCATTTCATATCCAGCAAGACCGAGTAGAATAATTGTTGTATTAAAAACTCTACGACGCATAATTGAGAATCTGAACAAACGAAAAGTGGAAGAAAGGAACTCGGAGAAAGAGAAAACCGAAAAAAGGAAACATTTGTCCATCACATGCCTTAACAAAAAGGGCGCGAAAACCTTTCGGTGTGTTGCGATGTTTCCGAGCAAAGTTGAACGAACTCAATGAAACTGTCCGAGATCAACGTTGAAGCTTCTGTCTAGGGTCCTTTTTGGAAAACGTCCATAATTTATTCGCTCTGAATGGTTGTAAATGGTCAGCAATTTGGTAAAAAAATGTTCAATCATTGCTCAAAGAGGGTGGAACGCCTTTCACGTAGATGTACGAGCCGAAGGAAGCGAATTTGTAATACATCAAAAAAACAGCACCATGGGCGAATTGCATCAAAATGAAGACACAATTTCAATTTATTTTGATGGACTGGAACATTGTCTCACCAGATCTGGTCGGAAACAAGATATATGAGGGTTAAGCAAGACAAATGTCCAGGTTATGCTTCAAGGAATAGTTTAAAGAAATTTGTCTCGATGCGTGCAGGAAAAACTGGAACCGCGGCCGAACAGAATAACAAAAACAACAAGAACGGCGATTCTTCTCATTTTTTACAAAACATCATATCTGTAAGCGGAAAGTTTGAAGCTGGTGATTGATACATTGCAGCAAGTGCAGGTCAGAACATTTTTGATGTGTGTTAACTTTTTAAAAAGTGCCATTGATCGCTGGAAAGATTTTCAATAAGCCTAGTGGATTATTGCTGGAAATCTAAGCTAAAGTTCTTGTTTGTTCAGTTTGTTTTGAATAGACTGGCCCGTGAGCCCGTGACACTTGCTGTTGAATACATATTTCCAATTTCGTTTAGTTAAGTTCAAAAACTCTTTCGGTATCTCCGTAAATAAGAGTGCGTTTTCCTATTAGCTAAACATCATATCAACAGCCCGGAAATTTTCTTAGCGCTGCAAGAAATTTTTTAACACGATCCCAGCACTGTTTCTTGACGTTGTAAAATACTCAACAATGAAAAGTTGAATTCCATTTGTATTTCGGTTCGAGTTTCGAAATTTCTACTCGTTAATTCCGCTGCGAGACGATTAATGGCTGTCGTTTCCACGGAATTTTTTATTGAGCTTTCACTTTTTGCTGAAGCGTTCATTGACCATATCAGGTAGTGCAGGTATATGAGCTGAGAGCCTGTGTCCGGCTAGCCAATGAAAATGCTGGTAGTTCAGCCAATGAAAATGCCGTAGTTCAGTTTTTAATAATATCTAATATTAAACACACTAAAAACTAAGAGGTGAAAAAAAGAAAAGCTGAAGACCCTATATATATATATATATTTAGCCAGGCCAAGTCTGAAATCGGAGCTTCACACTGTCACCGAGCAACTTCGCATGGCTTTCTTTGGGCCAGTTTAATTTGTGTCCAAAACAATTGAGCAGCAGCAGGGAAATTGAAGAGTTTTCGATAGCAAACGTTTGCAAAAACTAGACAGACATTCTTGAGTCCAAACTACTTTCAGATGAAATTGTAAAGGAGTTCAAAGCGTTCAAAGTTTATTGTATCGAGAACTCCACGCTTTAATTTGAAAGGTTTAAAGCACACATTTTGGCTAAAGTTCATATTTTTCTGAATTTTTCGACAAAAAGCCCTTTGAAATCCTTCTTGCTGTTTATGAAATGTTTCAAAGTTGAGTCAGCTGTCAAATCTTCGTACATGATTGGCTATAACTCGTCATGAATGAACTGAAAACGGCGCCCGTGTAAAATGCGGTTAAACTTCGATTGAGGCCATTTGTGTATTTGTGTAAATTGTCGCTAAAAGTTTATTATATGACCAATGAAAACTGGCCTACATGAAATTCAGGCGAAAATGTACAAAGTTAAAACTTTATACAAAATGTAAGAGGTGCCAAACACACGATTGCGGACAATATCACGGCTGGTTGTACATAGATGGTAGTGAAGATGAAGCGTTAGCCTGTCCTTGATTGATTACCACATTACAGTTATGGAAATTGTAGACATGGCCACTGCTCACCGCTGCACTGGACTGAATAAGCGGCTGAAGGGGAACTCGACTGGTTGCCTGGTAAAAGTGGATTTCTTTTCCATCAATGATGTTAGATAGTTGTCGTTGCTCGTCTTCGTTCCCGGAGTCGTATGCCTCAACGCTTTGTTCTTGTCGATGGCCAGTTATTGTTATGATTTCGGATTTCGGATCTCCCTTGGGTTTTAGTTTCGTGACCAACGATTCCCGGACTGAGTGGTTGGATCATCTTTTTTCAGGACACATTTCTCAGTGTAGGGGTGAGTTTTCTTTCATGCTTTTCATGATTTTGCTGATGGTATTTTTACCCATTCGGTTTTTCTTGTACCATTCGATGGTATTTTTTCCCATTTGGTTTTTCTTGTACCATACGTCTGCTTTTGTGGGGCTGTCGATGCAAGCTAAATAGAAAGGACAAGATAACTTTAAATCTTCAGGCCTCTTGGGCAGGTAACTCTTAAAAAGAGCGACAGGGCATCGTGATTCACCAGTTGCAAACATTTTGGGTAGCACAGATCTCGGCTGAACTCGCAAACCTCGTTGCCGTGTTTTTGTCGGGCCTTCTGCGAAGGTGACAAATCCGTTGTCATCTTTATTCAGGGTGAAATCCTCCACATTCATTGTGTAATGTTCTTGGCAGCCACGCAGACCAAGATGCTATGACAAGAGCCACCACATTGTATTAAGGAGTGACCTTGGAGATGAATTTCCAAGCTGCCCGCTTTCCCACAAAGCTTCTTCTTCCTCTCTTGTTATGCTTCTTGACTTATTTAGCAATTTTCCTTCACCTTCATTTCTCAGCTTACGCGCCTTTCCCTCAAGAACTTTTCGGGAATTGAAAAATTTTCTGTCCTTTATAATTGAAAAAGAATAACCTTTCTCTTTCAAGTGGCGGTCTTCGTCTTGTTTACGCACTGAGGCAAAAAATCGCTCGAGTATTTTATCCAGCTGCTCAGGAAGAACCTTCTCAGGGTTTTTCTCAAGGCCGTTTTCGTCACACCACTTCTCAAACACTTTCATCCAGTTAAATGTGCTCTTTCGTGTGTTTAGGTTCTCTGCATCGTCTTTTAATGCCATGACATCTTCATCCGTAACATATAAAAACCTGGACGCCATCTTGGCACTGAAACGTTGTCATGGCAATTTTATAATTCCACATGTGAAATTATAAATTAACGCTGAAATTTCGCGCCAAAATTAAGGCGTAATTTGTCACCTATGATATTACTATAAGAAAGCACGCACGCTATTCACTGCGCTCTAATTCAGGCACTGTGTTATTACATCCTGAAGGGAAAATAATTAAAAAAAATTCTTTTCTGGCGACAGATCTTTTAGCGTTGCTGCGCCTACACTGTGGAACGCGCTCCCAGCAAGCCTGCGCAATATTGACTCTATTTTAACTTTTAAATCTTCTCTTAAAACATATCTTTTTAAGCTAGCTTTTAGCCTTTAGAGCTTAAATTATTTTACTTTTGTTAAATTAGTGTATGTACATAGTTAATATATTTTAATAGTGTAGTGCGCTTTTGATCATTGAATGTTAAAAAGCGCAATATAAATTAATAAATTATTATTATTATTATTATCTGCAGTTTACATTGGCTCTCTGAAAACATTTTTTTCTCTCTGCTAAGTTTCAAAACATTTGCATAGACACTTCTCTTAACGTTTTGGTTATTCAGAACTCGAAAACACCAGGCAAATCGATACAGTTTTCGTGTACGTGATACGTCTCTCAGAAGCAATCCAAGATGTCACGCATTGTAAAAAAAACTCAAATTGCTCTATTGCCAAAACAAAGCACGTACTACCGAGCTGAAAACAGGCCAGCAGATATATTTTGTAAATGTAATTTTTTTTCTGACGTCACGTGAAAACCAAGAATACAAAGAAATACTATGTTAGTGAAAAACTGCACAAGATTAAAGGACAGTTTATTTAAAATGGCATTAATTTCCGATCACTTTCCGACAACTTTTATATCGCGAAAAAAATTTTCTGTGTAATGGATCTCATCAGCACGGAAACCGCCCGTTAATAGACTTGATAGAGCCTTTCTGGGGGAAAATGCAGTCGATAAGACGTAAGGTACATGTTCACTTGGAATGGACAGCCCTCAATATCACAAGGTGCGCACAAACTCGAGCTCTCTCAGACAGACAGTCAAAGAAACCACTTAATATTGTTTTCAAATATTTATTTTACCCATTCTCATTTTACCCATTTAAATATTTATTTTACTCATTCTTTAACAAACCAATATATTAGACGCCCTTACAATTTACAGCCCCAAACAACTTAAACCTTTTCATAATTCTGGTCAGTGGTAAACAGCCATTAGATGTGGTGCCACTAATGAATCATTTTGTTGCTTCAACGAACGTAAACTGCTAACACGTCCGCCTCACCAACGTCGTCTGCAATAGAAAAAATAGACAGTCACTGACTGCATGTGGCTAGTGCTAAAGCTTTTTCATTTTCACGAGAAAGGGATAGTAAACGATTGTCAGTTGTTTCTTCGTCACTCGAGTCACGCAAGGTAAGCTGTTTACAACCTAGCGTATTATTGCGATATCTGATAAGAGATTTTTTTTCCCCGAAATTTACTCGTGTATACAATGCACAACCGTATATAATGCGTACCCTATTTTTGAAGCCAAAAATAAATAAATAGCAGTAAACCTATCCGTTAAATACCGACCATCCGTTCAGAGAAAATTCTCACCCGATCGAGCCGATGGAGTCACCCTGAGTTATTTACTCGGGAAAGACAAATTTTTTTGACGGTGTGAGTAAAGTCATCGGTTTCAAAATAACTCTCATCCGTTCTAGCTAAAAAGTTTATTTACCTGATTTTAGAAAGCTTTCGATCACTTTTAGGTTGATCAGATTGGTCTAGTACCAAAAGACGTGCTTGTTATTAAAACTATTTTATCTAATTTCCGAACGTTAAGTGACGGCATGTAAGAATGATCCAGACGCCCGTAGAAGGAATACTCTTATACTTATAGGCTCTTCGTGGTTGCTGAGTAAACATTTTCGCTTTCATTCACTTACAAAAAGAAGCATCTAAAGGTCTTTTCACGCATCCGATGCTGGCCGAAAGGTATTAAAGAAACAGTCGTGAAGTGATATGTTCAATCAAGCGTAACGCGGCGAGAAATAAAGCTGTGAAATGAAAGTTTAGACAACGGCGAATTTTGCAACAAACGCATTCTACAAATGTAACAAAAAATTAGCCAAAAACTCATTCTGAATATTATACAAAGCAAAAATTTAGCCGCAAATTAACGGCTAAATTTTTCACATATAATATACTGACCAAAGATTTCGCAGTAAATTAACGGCTAAATTATTCCTTTGTAATAAAGATGAACCTCGATTTCGCCGTAAATTAACGGCTAAATTATTCCTTTGTAATAAACATGAACCTCGATTTCGCAGTAAATTAACGGCTAAATTATTCCTTTGTAATAAAAATGAACCTGGATTTCGCAGTAAATTAACGGCTAAATTATTCCTTTGTAATAAAAATGAACCTGGATTTCGCAGTAAATTAACGGCTAAATTATTCGTTTGTAATACAGATGAACCTCGATTTCGCAGTAAATTAACGGCTAAATTATTCCTTTGTAATAAAAATGAACCTGGATTTCGCAGTAAATTAACGGCTAAATTATTCCTTTGTAATAAAAAATGAACCTGGATTTCGCAGTAAATTAACGGCTAAATTATTCGTTTGTAATACAGATGAACCTGGATTTCGCAGTAAATTAACGGCTAAATTATTCCTTTGTATAAAGAAGAACCTGGATTTCGCAGTAAATTAACGGCTAAATTATTCGTTTGTAATAAAGATGAACCTCGATTTCGCAGTAAATTAACGGCTAAATTATTCGTTTGTAATAAAGATGACGCAAGAATTAGCCGTAAATTAATGGCTAAATTATTTGTCTGCAATAAAAGGAACCTGGATTTAGCCGTAAATTAACGTAAATTACTTGTGCGTATAAGATGAACCTCGATTTCTCCGTAAATTAACGACTAAATTATTTGTCTTTAATAAACCCACAAAGGGGTTAGTTTCTAAAGAAACTGTGGTGCTGGGTCGGTGGGGAAGTAGTACACAAAAAGTTGGTATTATCAACGGAGTTGATAAATAGCAAGTATTGGACGAGGTTGAACGGTGTGTGGGAAGAAAAAGAACACAACAGGAAAGAAGAGAACCCAGCGAAACAGGCAGCATCCTGCAGTTGTGAACAGTTATTATTTTAATTCGCCTCCTGGAAATGTTCGATTCTTGCAAAAACGAAATCATTGACTTTATCATTACATTTACTTGGCTTTCTAATTGAGTCTGTTTCATTTTGAATTTTGTTTAATTTGGGGTCAGTATTAATGTCAGTATAATTAAAGAGGTAATTTTTACCAATTGGCTTCTGTTCTTTGTACTACAAATTCAATAAGGTGAGGTTGAGGGCAGGGCTTCGACGACAACACAGAAGTCATTTCGCTCTGTGTTGTGTATCATTCCCGTACACTAACTTCGAACAATATAGTAACAATTTGTTATCCTCTACTATATTTGAATTTGGTTTCCTGCCCCCCCCCCCCCCCCCCTCCTTCCCTGTTCCTCCCATTGTCCCAAGGGTGTTATCCTGTGACTTAAGAAACGTCATGCCATATCAAAATTCATTCAGGGGGTATCATCGACTAACCAGCTCGACCCATTGTTGCCAGGTAAAATCAAGGGGTTGACCGCATGATCGCTTAATAATATCAAGCAAACGCTTTGTAGCAAAAAAATGAAAATTTTCAATCAATGTCTGAAATCAATGTTGTGTCATCTGCATTTTGGCTATCTTGATTTCCCGAGTATCTATCAAAATTCTTTGTGTATTTATATTGTTTCTAATTGCTTTAACAGTTTTGATCTTTCCGCCATTCCGAATAAAATAAAGATGGATTATTAGGGGTACCAATAAAACAAATTGGAACCGGTCCAAGTTAGCCTCCCACGCAGTCGTTTTTAGGAGAGTCGTATTTCACCTCCTCCCCACAAACGCCTGCTTCCCCGAAGCCAACATTCCTTTCCCGCCGCTTGGCCAATCACATTTTACCTACTAAATTCTGGAAAGTTGACCTTGGCCTCGCGGGAGTTATAGTTCAACATTGCAGAGACAGAGCTTGAGCGAGCTCTGATTACCGTGTACTCTGCGTTCAGAATTCTTCTTTGAATGCCTATCAACTGACTTCAATTTAAGAATTTGTCAGAGGAAACAGCGGCATTGTCGTCAATTTGCCCACTAGTTACGATAGCCACTTATTTATCAAGCTTCGCCTTCAATCTTCGATATCCTCGCCGCTACTCCTGGTTCTGTTGTAGCTGTTGTGGTCACCTCTCGTGAATTTGATGAAGGGCCAAGTCAGTTATTTAACAAGTATTGGCGTATCGTTGGTTAGTCTGAGTAATTTGGAGGAACGGGAGATTTTGCCATCGGTAGACCACAGCGCGCAATGGATCGAGCGAGCGGCGAGGCAGCAAGCCACATAATTTTACCGTCCGCTTGGCGTGAACTGAAGAAAAAAAAGCAGACGAATTGGCACAGTCTATGTCACCGGTGTTTGATAACCTTTGACCGCTTCTCCAGGACTTTTTGGGGTCGTTGTGTGGGCGAATTTCATCTGATTTAATGCAGGACCGTGAGAGATTTCAGAGATCCAGCTTTGTTGTTGTGCCATGTGTGATAATTTCACGCCGGTTTACTCTATGTTTGATGGACTGATAAATGCTTTAGATCTGTAACTCGGTCGCGTCTAAATTCTTATTCGCGTTAACAAGTTTTAAAGGTCTCTCGTAACACATCGTATTACTCAAAAACAAATCGGCTCCAGCGCTTTGATACGTTTACAAATTCGCGAGAGAAAGAGACACGCAATAGGTTCAGTAATTTCACTTGTCAGCGCTTGCCAGTTGCCCGATCGTGATTGGCTAGGATGCCCACGAGCCAAACAATGGGAAAGGAATGTTGGCTTCGGGGAAGCAGGCGTTTGGGGGGAGGGGGTGAAATACGACTCCCCTAAAAACGACTGCGTGGGAGGCTAGGTCCAAGTACGAGGAACACTTTATCATTTTGGTCGTGTAAATGGGGTCTTATGTTCTCGCCGATGAATCTCCCTTTCAAAAAACTTATTTGGAGACAACGGGCTTGACAGTATGGATTTCAATCGATTTCCGATGGCTTTTGCGATTATCTAATAGTCAGTGTCCAGGAGGATTATTGGATTGGGCGCCAGTTTTAGATAAAGCAGAATTCTGTGTCTCTTTTGGAATAAGCTTTATCTCTCATTTTTAGCTTAATCGCTTATCCGGTGATTTCCCAGAGGTGTCATCATCCTGATCAGTATTCCTCCGCCGTTACCTGAATTATTGATTTAACCTCTTTCATTAATTCTAATTCAAACAGTTTATTATCCCTCTTGCATACTCATTGGCATTTAGTCATCACTCCAAGAGATATTTCCTATCTCCGGACGGCCATGTAATATCCTCCATTTATTCACTGTACTGGATGGATGAAGTAAACACAGAGCAAACGATCGACGTGAATGACGAACCCAATGGTCAACGTGGCTAGACGGATGATTATCATTAAGGAACGTGTAAAAAAAAGCAAAAAAAATTATCGTCATGCAAACTCAGTGTCTAACATTACCACGTGGCGCAAAACGTAACTGGCCATGCAACACACCAGCACAATTTTTGTCTTATTAAATGACCTGTTCAATTATGATAGTGAAGTCAGTTGAAGTCAATTGTGTTGAGTGAGAGTAAAACAAGAAAAAGCATTCGAAACTTACCGCCTTGAAGCGCTTTGTAACTTTGGACGGCCGTTCACAAAATTCTTGGGTTGAATTAATGACGCCAGTGCTGACCAGTTCACTCTGAGAGAAAAACGAACATAAGCATTAGTAACTGACATGATCAGTTTGAACTAAACTAAACAAGAGGCTACAATTAGCCTAAACCCGGGCTTGCAAAACACAGTATTGTATCCCTAACTTAGTGCTAAACAAAAGAATAGAGGGAAGTCTGTCTTTCTTACATCGGACGCATTGTGTTAAGCTTGTGTTGGAGTCTATTTCTTTAGACCCCTATCAACATATATTCCTCTAAAATACAGCTCAACCATTGAGCACAATAATTATAACACTTGTAAAAAATATTTCTAAAAGAACAAGAAAAAGAGAAACAGAAAAAATAAAGCCCGTGATATATACCACTAAAAGACATCGAACCCGGGTTAGCTGCGTCACAGGCAGGAACAATGACCTTTAGGCCACAGAGGTTTATCGTTATGCAAATTTATAAAAATAGTGTATTGATTCCAAAAAAAAAAAAAAAAACTAAGCACACTTGTTTTCGCTTCGATGGATAATTGTTTGAGAAAGGAAACGCTTATCGAACGATGTTGGATTTTATCGCATAAATGTGAATGGAGTCTCGGTGAAATGTGAGTAGAAAATTAATTAGCAGAGTGAAACTGTTTACAAATACGTCAATCTAGGGTCATTTGAAACACAAAAAAGGAACGTTTCTGGACAGTTTCAAGGGACGCTAGTACATTTGTAAAATATAATCGCTTATCATTCAAAAATTAAAGTCCAGAAATTGAGATATTGTGGCAAAATAGTAAATAAACTACCTGTCAAAGTCTCAGGGGTGTGTGATATCCCGTACTTGAGTTATTCAACAAAATGTACATCTCAATGGAGCGGATACGGGAACACGGCAGTCCATCTGGAGTTAAATTTTGGTCTTGTTAAAAGCTTTCTTCTCGCTGTTGAACTTGCAAACATTCGGATAGACACTTGTCTTAACATATTAGTTGTTCAGACTTCAAAAACACAAGGTGAATCGACGTTTTCCGATACGTGACAACAGGCATCATTCTTGCTGTTGATATGAGATTTATACTCGAATCACTCGGCCGTGAAAGGTCAAACTCCCTTTGTCTGTAGTCTCTAATTTTTGGCGCTCCCCTCGCGTCGCGTCTCCTCGCAACTTCGCGCGCACACGTGCCCCCACAATCCATCGCCAAAATTAGAGACTACTCGCTGTCTTCTGAAGCAGACACCGGGGAAACACGGCAGTCCATCTGCCGTTAAGTTTACTCATGTTAAAAACTTTCTTCTCGCCGTTGAACTTTTCGCATAGACACTTCTCTTGACATATTGTTTCTTCAGACTTCAAAAGCCACAAGATGAATCGACATTTTCCCATACGTGACAACACGCATCACTGTTGTTAAAAATAGTTAGCGCTTGCGCAGAAACGCCGGAAGTGCCATTTGTGGATGATACTCGACGACGAAAGAGAAGAACCGTCGGTAGTTTAAGACCCGGGCGCCGCGCGAGACGCGCGCAGCCCGGGTAAAAAACAAATGCGTAACAGCTGTCGTAAATCATCGTAATTAACCGAAAGTATCGTACCTTCATACTGAGTGAGTTCTGGACTGCAAGGACGAGTGTCTGCAGATGTGACCAGCAGGAGTGTGTCAAGAATGAAGAGGAGCCGGTCACTGTCTCAGCGTAGGTCTTCTTAAAAGATACCATTATCATAAAAGACTTTCAGGTTGTAAGATATCAACTGAAAATAGCTACGAGCGGCTGCGATTAACACAACTCGAAAACCGCGGACGATTACACGAGTGACAAGTTACACGAGTTGCCAAATGTGGCATTACGTCAGACCCCCCGATAAGCACAAAGTCTCAAATATCACTGTATGCCATTCTGAAGTTATTCCCAATGAAGGTAATGCTCCCATCCTTACAAGCCCCTATTTCGTATTCTGTGTCTTGCAAACAAAGGGAACAGAGGAATCATGTTCCATTACCATTACAATTAAGCGTAAAATATCAGCGCGAACCAATCTTCTTGATTCGAACTTACATGTCCGTTCGACAGCCGTTCTCTTTTTTGTCTAGACGTTAAAATCGTATAGACACAATACCGTCTTGAGGCAAGACGTCTGCCCTAAAACGGGTCTCCTTAAAAAAAAGTACTTACCTCTCGCGGATAGGATTTCAACAGACGCATAAAACCGTACATGATTATATTACGCTTTGATCGCTTTGCCGGATTGCATAAGGCTTATGAGTTTGATCACGTACGGAAAAGAGTTTATTAATTTACGGCTATATCTAGGTCCCCATATATATTACAAACAAATAATTTAGCCGTTAATTTACGGCTAAATCTAGGTTCGTCTTCATTACAAAGGAATAATTTAGCCGTTAATTTACTGCGAAATCGAGGTTCATCTTTATTACAAACGAATAATTTAGCCGTTAATTTACTGCGAAATCGAGGTTCACCTTTATTAAAAAGGAATAATTTAGCCGTTAATTTACGGCGAAATCCAGGTTCATCTTTATTACAAAGGAATAATTTAGCCGTTAATTTACGGCGAAATCGAGGTTCATCTTTATTACAAACGAATAATTTAGCCGTTAATTTACTGCGAAATCGAGGTTCATCTTTATTACAAACGAATAATTTAACCGTTAATTTACGGCGAAATCCAGGTTCATCTTTATTACAAACGAATAATTTAGCCGTTAATTTACGGCGAAATCGAGGTTCATCTTTATTACAAACGAATAATTTAGCCGTTAATTTACTGCGAAATCGAGGTTCATCTTTATTACAAAGGAATAATTTAGCCGTTAATTTACGGCGAAATCCAGGTTCATCTTTATTACAAACGAATAATTTAGCCGTTAATTTACTGCGAAATCGAGGTTCACCTTTATTAAAAGGAATAATTTAGCCGTTAATTTACGGCGAAATCCAGGTTCATCTTTATTACAAAGGAATAATTTAGCCGTTAATTTACTGCGAAATCCAGGTTCATTTTTATTACAAAGGAATAATTTAGCCGTTAATTTACTGCGAAATCGAGGTTCATCTTTATTACAAACGAATAATTTAGCCGTTAATTTACTGCGAAATCGAGGTTCACCTTTATTAAAAGGAATAATTTAGCCGTTAATTTACGGCGAAATCCAGGTTCATCTTTATTACAAAGGAATAATTTAGCCGTTAATTTACGGCGAAATCGAGGTTCATCTTTATTACAAAGGAATAATTTAGCCGTTAATTTACGCGAAATCGAGGTTCATCTTTATTACAAAGGAATAATTTAGCCGTTAATTTACTGCGAAATCGAGGTTCATCTGTATTACAAACGAATAATTTAGCCGTTAATTAACTGCGAAATCGAGGTTCACCTTTATTAAAAGGAATAATTTAGCCGTTAATTTACGGCGAAATCCAGGTTCATCTTTATTACAAAGGAGTAATTTAGCCGTTAATTTACGGCGAAATCGAGGTTCAGCTTTATTACAAAGGAATAATTTAGCCGTTAATTTACTGCGAAATCCAGGTTCATCTTTATTACAAAGGAATAATTTAGCCGTTAATTTACGGCGAAATCGAGGTTCATCTTTATTAGAAACGAATAATTTAGCCGTTAATTTACTGCGAAATCGAGGTTCATCTTTATTACAAACGAATAATTTAACCGTTAATTTACGGCGAAATCCAGGTTCATCTTTATTACAAACGAATAATTTAGCCGTTAATTTACGGCGAAATCGAGGTTCATCTTTATTACAAAGGAATAATTTAACCGTTAATTTACGGCAAAATCGAGGTTCATCTTTATTACAAAGGAATAATTTAGCCGTAAATTTAAGGCGAAATCGAGGTTCATCTTTATTACAAAGGAATAATTTAGCCGTTAATTTACTTCGAAATCGAGGTTCATCTTTATTACAAACGAATAATTTAGCCGTTAATTTACTGCGAAATCGAGGTTCACCTTTATTAAAAGGAATAATTTAGCCGTTAATTTACGGCGAAATCCAGGTTCATCTTTATTACAAACGAATAATTTAGCCGTTAATTTACTGCGAAATCCAGGTTCATTTTTATTACAAAGGAATATTTTAGCCGTTAATTTACTGCGAAATCGAGGTTCATCTTTATTACAAACGAATAATTTAGCCGTTAATTTACTGCGAAATCGAGGTTCACCTTTATTAAAAGGAATAATTTAGCCGTTAATTTACGGCGAAATCCAGGTTCATCTTTATTACAAAGGAATAATTTAGCCGTTAATTTACGGCGAAATCCAGGTTCTTCTTTATTACAAAGGAATAATTTAGCCGTTAATTTACGGCGAAATCGAGGTTCATCTTAATTACAAAGGAATAATTTAGCCGTTAATTTACTGCAAAAACCAGGTTCATCTTTATTACAAAGGAATAATTTAGCCGTTAATTTACGGCGAAATCGAGGTTCATCTTTATTACAAAGGAATAATTTAGCCGTTAATTTACGGCGAAATCGAGGTTCATCTTTATTACAAAGGAATAATTTAGCCGTTAATTTACTGCGAAATCGAGGTTCATCTGTATTACAAACGAATAATTTAGCCGTTAATTAACTGCGAAATCGAGGTTCACCTTTATTAAAAGGAATAATTTAGCCGTTAATTTACGGCGAAATCCAGGTTCATCTTTATTACAAAGGAGTAATTTAGCCGTTAATTTACGGCGAAATCGAGGTTCATCTTTATTACAAAGGAATAATTTAGCCGTTAATTTACTGCGAAATCCAGGTTCATCTTTATTACAAAGGAATAATTTAGCCGTTAATTTACGGCGAAATCGAGGTTCATCTTTATTAGAAACGAATAATTTAGCCGTTAATTTACTGCGAAATCGAGGTTCATCTTTATTACAAACGAATAATTTAACCGTTAATTTACGGCGAAATCCAGGTTCATCTTTATTACAAACGAATAATTTAGCCGTTAATTTACGGCGAACTCGAGGTTCATCTTTATTACAAAGGAATAATTTAACCGTTAATTTACGGCAAAATCGAGGTTCATCTTTATTACAAAGGAATAATTTAGCCGTAAATTTACGGCGAAATCGAGGTTCATCTTTATTACAAAGGAATAATTTAGCCGTTAATTTACTTCGAAATCGAGGTTCATCTTTATTACAAACGGATAATTTAGCCGTTAATTTACTGCGAAATCGAGGTTCACCTTTATTAAAAGGAATAATTTAGCCGTTAATTTACGGCGAAATCCAGGTTCATCTTTATTACAAACGAATAATTTAGCCGTTAATTTACTGCGAAATCCAGGTTCATTTTTATTACAAAGGAATATTTTAGCCGTTAATTTACTGCGAAATCGAGGTTCATCTTTATTACAAACGAATAATTTAGCCGTTAATTTACTGCGAAATCGAGGTTCACCTTTATTAAAAGGAATAATTTAGCCGTTAATTTACGGCGAAATCCAGGTTCATCTTTATTACAAAGGAATAATTTAGCCGTTAATTTACGGCGAAATCCAGGTTCATCTTTATTACAAAGGAATAATTTAGCCGTTAATTTACGGCGAAATCGAGGTTCATCTTAATTACAAAGGAATAATTTAGCCGTTAATTTACTGCAAAAACCAGGTTCATCTTTATTACAAAGGAATAATTTAGCCGTTAATTTACGGCGAAATCGAGGTTCATCTTAATTACAAAGGAATAATTTAGCCGTTAATTTACTGCAAAAACCAGGTTCATCTTTATTACAAAGGAATAATTTAGCCGTTAATTTACGGCGAAATCGAGGTTCATCTTTATTACAAAGGAATAATTTAGCCGTTAATTTACGGCGAAATCGAGGTTCATCTTTATTACAAAGGAATAATTTAGCCGTTAATTTACTGCGAAATCGAGGTTCATCTGTATTACAAACGAATAATTTAGCCGTTAATTTACTGCGAAATCGAGGTTCACCTTTATTAAAAGGAATAATTTAGCCGTTAATTTACGGCGAAATCCAGGTTCATCTTTATTACAAAGGAGTAATTTAGCCGTTAATTTACGGCGAAATCGAGGTTCATCTTTATTACAAAGGAATAATTTAGCCGTTAATTTACTGCGAAATCCAGGTTCATCTTTATTACAAAGGAATAATTTAGCCGTTAATTTACGGCGAAATCGAGGTTCATCTTTATTAGAAACGAATAATTTAGCCGTTAATTTACTGCGAAATCGAGGTTCATCTTTATTACAAACGAATAATTTAACCGTTAATTTACGGCGAAATCCAGGTTCATCTTTATTACAAACGAATAATTTAGCCGTTAATTTACGGCGAACTCGAGGTTCATCTTTATTACAAAGGAATAATTTAACCGTTAATTTACGGCAAAATCGAGGTTCATCTTTATTACAAAGGAATAATTTAGCCGTAAATTTACGGCGAAATCGAGGTTCATCTTTATTACAAAGGAATAATTTAGCCGTTAATTTACTTCGAAATCGAGGTTCATCTTTATTACAAACGGATAATTTAGCCGTTAATTTACTGCGAAATCGAGGTTCACCTTTATTAAAAGGAATAATTTAGCCGTTAATTTACGGCGAAATCCAGGTTCATCTTTATTACAAACGAATAATTTAGCCGTTAATTTACTGCGAAATCCAGGTTCATTTTTATTACAAAGGAATATTTTAGCCGTTAATTTACTGCGAAATCGAGGTTCATCTTTATTACAAACGAATAATTTAGCCGTTAATTTACTGCGAAATCGAGGTTCACCTTTATTAAAAGGAATAATTTAGCCGTTAATTTACGGCGAAATCCAGGTTCATCTTTATTACAAAGGAATAATTTAGCCGTTAATTTACGGCGAAATCCAGGTTCATCTTTATTACAAAGGAATAATTTAGCCGTTAATTTACGGCGAAATCGAGGTTCATCTTAATTACAAAGGAATAATTTAGCCGTTAATTTACTGCAAAAACCAGGTTCATCTTTATTACAAAGGAATAATTTAGCCGTTAATTTACGGCGAAATCGAGGTTCATCTTAATTACAAAGGAATAATTTAGCCGTTAATTTACTGCAAAAACCAGGTTCATCTTTATTACAAAGGAATAATTTAGCCGTTAATTTACGGCGAAATCGAGGTTCATCTTTATTACAAAGGAATAATTTAGCCGTTAATTTACGGCGAAATCGAGGTTCATCTTTATTACAAAGGAATAATTTAGCCGTTAATTTACTGCGAAATCGAGGTTCATCTGTATTACAAACCAATAATTTAGCCGTTAATTTACTGCGAAATCGAGGTTCACCTTTATTAAAAGGAATAATTTAGCCGTTAATTTACGGCGAAATCCAGGTTCATCTTTATTACAAAGGAGTAATTTAGCCGTTAATTTACTGCGAAATCCAGGTTCATCTTTATTACAAAGGAATAATTTAGCCGTTAATTTACTGCGAAATCCAGGTTCATCTTTATTACAAAGGAATAATTTAGCCGTTAATTTACTGCGAAATCCAGGTTCATCTTTATTACAAAGGAATAATTTAGCCGTTAATTTACGGCGAAATCGAGGTTCATCTTTATTAGAAACGAATAATTTAGCCGTTAATTTACTGCGAAATCGAGGTTCATCTTTATTACAAACGAATAATTAAACCGTTAATTTACGGCGAAATCCAGGTTCATCTTTATTACAAACGAATAATTTAGCCGTTAATTTACGGCGAAATCGAGGTTCATCTTTATTACAAAGGAATAATTTAACCGTTAATTTACGGCGAAATCGAGGTTCATCTTTATTACAAAGGAATAATTTAGCCGTAAATTTACGGCGAAATCGAGGTTCATCTTTATTACAAAGGAATAATTTAGCCGTTAATTTACTTCGAAATCGAGGTACATCTTTATTACAAACGAATAATTTAGCCGTTAATTTACTGCGAAATCGAGGTTCACCTTTATTAAAAGGAATAATTTAGCCGTTAATTTACGGCGAAATCCAGGTTCATCTTTATTACAAAGGAATATTTTAGCCGTTAATTTACTGCGAAATCGAGGTTCATCTTTATTACAAACGAATAATTTAGCCGTTAGTTTACTGCGAAATCGAGGTTCACCTTTATTAAAAGGAATAATTTAGCCGTTAATTTACGGCGAAATCCAGGTTCATCTTTATTACAAAGGAATAATTTAGCCGTTAATTTACGGCGAAATCCAGGTTCACCTTTATTAAAAGGAATAATTTAGCCGTTAATTTACGGCGAAATCCAGGTTCATCTTTATTACAAAGAAATAATTTAGCCGTTAATTTACGGCGAAATCGAGGTTCACCTTTATTAAAAGGAATAATTTAGCCGTTAATTTACGGCGAAATCCAGGTTCATCTTTATTACAAAGAAATAATTTAGCCGTTAATATACGGCGAAATCGAGGTTCATCTTAATTACAAAGGAATAATTTAGCCGTTAATTTACTGCAAAAACCAGGCTCATCTTTATTACAAAGGAATAATTTAGCCGTTAATTTACGGCGAAATCAAGGTTCATCTTTATTACAAACGAATAATTTAGCAGTTAATTTACTGCGAAATCGAGGTTCATCTTTATTACAAAGGAATAATTTAGCGGTTAATTTACGGCGAAATCCAGGTTCATCTTTATTACAAAGGAATAATTTAGCCGTTAATTTACGGCGAAATCCAGGTTCATCTTTATTACAAAGGAATAATTTAGCCGTTAATTTACGGCGAAATCCAGGTTCATCTTAATTACAAAGGAATAATTTAGCCGTTAATTTACTGCGAAATCCAGGCTCATCTTTATTACAAAGGAATAATTTAGCCGTTAATTTACGGAGAAATCAAGGTTCATCTTTATTACAAACGAATAATTTAGCCGTTAATTTACTGCGAAATCGAGGTTCATCTTTATTACAAAGGAATAATTTAGCCGTTAATTTACGGCGAAATCCAGGTTCACCTCTATTAAAAGGAATAATTTAGCCGTTAATTTACGGCGAAATCCAGGTTCATCTTTATTACAAAGAAATAATTTAGCCGTTAATTTACGGCGAAATCGAGGTTCACCTTTATTAAAAGGAATAATTTAGCCGTTAATTTACGGCGAAATCCAGGTTCATCTTTATTACAAAGAAATAATTTAGCCGTTAATATACGGCGAAATCGAGGTTCATCTTAATTACAAAGGAATAATTTAGCCGTTAATTTACTGCAAAAACCAGGCTCATCTTTATTACAAAGGAATAATTTAGCCGTTAATTTACGGCGAAATCAAGGTTCATCTTTATTACAAACGAATAATTTAGCAGTTAATTTACTGCGAAATCGAGGTTCATCTTTATTACAAAGGAATAATTTAGCCGTTAATTTACGGCGAAATCCAGGTTCATCTTTATTACAAAGGAATAATTTAGCCGTTAATTTACGGCGAAATCCAGGTTCATCTTTATTACAAAGGAATAATTTAGCCGTTAATTTACGGCGAAATCCAGGTTCATCTTAATTACAAAGGAATAATTTAGCCGTTAATTTACTGCGAAATCCAGGCTCATCTTTATTACAAAGGAATAATTTAGCCGTTAATTTACGGCGAAATCAAGGTTCATCTTTATTACAAACGAATAATTTAGCCGTTAATTTACTGCGAAATCGAGGTTCATCTTTATTACAAAGGAATAATTTAGCGGTTAATTTACGGCGAAATCCAGGTTCATCTTTATTACAAAGGAATAATTTACCCGTTAATTTACTGCGAAATCCAGGTTCATCTTTATTACAAAGGAATAATTTAGCCGTTTATTTACGGCGAAATCGAGGTTCATCTTTAGTACAAACGAATAATTTAGCCGTTAATTTACTGCGAAATCCAGGCTCATCTTTATTACAAAGGAATAATTTAGCCGTTAATTTACGGCGAAATCAAGGTTCATCTTTATTACAAACGAATAATTTAGCCGTTAATTTACTGCGAAATCGAGGTTCATCTTTATTACAAACGAATAATTTAGCCGTTAATTTACGGCGAAATCCAGGTTCATCTTTATTACAAAGGAATAATTTAGCCGTTAATTTACTGCGAAATCCAGGTTTATTTTTATTACAAAGGAATATTTTAGCCGTTAATTTACTGCGAAATCGAGGTTCATCTTTATTACAAACAAATAATTTAGCCGTTAATTTACTGCGAAATCGAGGTTCACCTTTATTAAAAGGAATAATTTAGCCGTTAATTTACGGCGAAATCCAGGTTCATCTTTATTACAAAGGAATAATTTAGCCGTTAATTTACGGCGAAATCCAGGTTCATATTTATTACAAAGGAATAATTTAGCCGTTAATTTACGGCGAAATCGAGGTTCATCTTAATTACAAAGGAATAATTTAGCCGTTAATTTACTGCGAAATCCAGGCTCATCTTTATTACAAAGGAATAATTTAGCCGTTAATTTACGGCGAAATCAAGGTTCATCTTTATTACAAACGAATAATTTAGCCGTTAATTTACTGCGAAATCGAGGTTCATCTTTATTACAAAGGAATAATTTAGCGGTTAATTGACGGCGAAATCCAGGTTCATCTTTATTACAAAGGAATAATTTAGCCGTTAATTTACTGCGAAATCCAGGTTCATCTTTATTACAAAGGAATAATTTAGCCGTTAATTTACGGCGAAATCGAGGTTCATCTTTAGTACAAACGAATAATTTAGCCGTTAATTTACTGCGAAATCGAGGTTCATCTTTATTACAAACGAATAATTTAACCGTTAATTTACGGCGAAATCCAGGTTCATCTTTATTACAAACGAATAATTTAGCCGTTAATTTACGGCGAAATCGAGGTTCATCTTTATTACAAAGGAATAATTTAACCGTTAATTTACGGCGAAATCGAGGTTCATCTTTATTACAAAGGAATAATTTAGCCGTAAATTTACGGCGAAATCGAGGTTCATCTTTATTACAAAGGAATAATTTAGCCGTTAATTTACTTCGAAATCGAGGTTCATCTTTATTACAAACGAATAATTTAGCCGTTAATTTACTGCGAAATCGAGGTTCACCTTTATTAAAAGGAATAATTTAGCCGTTAATTTACGGCGAAATCCAGGTTCATCTTTATTACAAACGAATAATTTAGCCGTTAATTTACTGCGAAATCCAGGTTCATTTTTATTACAAAGGAATAATTTAGCCGTTAATTTACGGCGAAATCGAGGTTCATCTTTATTACAAACGAATAATTTAGCCGTTAATTTACTGCGAAATCGAGGTTCATCTTTATTACAAAGGAATAATTTAACCGTTAATTTACGGCGAAATCCAGGTTCATCTTTATTACAAACGAATAATTTAGCCGTTAATTTACGGCGAAATCGAGGTTCATCTTTATTACCAAGGAATAATTTAACCGTTAATTTACGGCGAAATCGAGGTTCATCTTTATTACAAAGGAATAATTTAGCCGTAAATTTACGCCGAAATCGAGGTTCATCTTTATTACAAAGGAATAATTTAGCCGTTAATTTACTTCGAAATCGAGGTTCATCTTTATTACAAACGAATAATTTAGCCGTTAATTTACTGCGAAATCGAGGTTCACCTTTATTAAAAGGAATAATTTAGCCGTTAATTTACGGTGAAATCCAGGTTAATCTTTATTACAAACGAATAATTTAGCCGTTAATTTACTGCGAAATTCAGGTTCATTTTTATTACAAAGGAATAATTTAGCCGTTAATTTACTGCGAAATCGAGGTTCATCTTTTTTACAAACGAATAATTTAGCCGTTAATTTACGGCGAAATCGAGGTTCATCTTTATTACAAAGGAATAATTTAACTTTTAATTTACGACGAAATCGAGGTTCATCTTTATTACAAAGGAATAATTTAGCTGTAAATTTACGGCGAAATCGAGGTTCATCTTTATTATAAAGGAATAATTTAGCCGTTAATTTACTTCGAAATCGAGGTTCATCTTTATTACAAACGAATAATTTAGCCGTTAATTTACTGCGAAATCGAGGTTCACCTTTATTACAAACGAATAATTTAGCCGTTAATTTACTGCGAAATCCAGGTTCATTTTCATTACAAAGGAATAATTTAGCCGTTAATTTACTGTGAAATCGAGGTTCATCTTTATTACAAACGAATAATTTAGCGGTTAATTTACGGCGAAATCCAGGTTCATCTTTATTACAAAGGAATAATTTAGCCGTTAATTTACTGCGAAATCCAGGTTCATCTTTATTACAAAGGAATAATTTAGCCGTTAATTTACGGCGAAATCGAGGTTCATCTTTATTACAAACGAATAATTTAGCCGTTAATTTACTGCGAAATCGAGGTTCATCTTTATTACAAACGAATAATTTAACCGTTAATTTACGGCGAAATCCAGGTTCATCTTTATTACAAAGGAATAATTTAGCCGTTAATTTACGGCGAAATCGAGGTTCATCTTTATTACCAAGGAATAATTTAACCGTTAATTTACGGCGAAATCGAGGTTCATCTTTATTACAAAGGAATAATTTAGCCGTAAATTTACGGCGAAATCGAGGTTCATCTTTATTACAAAGGAATAATTTAGCCGTTAATTTACTTCGAAATCGAGGTTCATCTTTATTACAAACGAATAATTTAGCCGTTAATTTACTGCGAAATCGAGGTTCACCTTTATTAAAAGGAATAATTTAGCCGTTAATTTACGGTGAAATCCAGGTTCATCTTTATTACAAAGGAATAATTTAGCCGTTAATTTACGGCGAAATCGAGGTTCATCTTAATTACAAAGGAATAATTTAGCCGTTTATTTACTGCGAAATCCAGGCTCATCTTTATTACAAAGGAATAATTTAGCCGTTAATTTACGGCGAAATCGAGGTTCATCTTTATTACAAACGAATAATTTAGCCGTTAATTTACGGCGAAATCGAGGTTCATTTTTATTACAAAGGAATAATTTAGCGGTTAATTTACTGCGAAATCCAGGTTCATCTTTATTACAAAGGAATAATTTAGCCGTTAATTTACTGCGAAATCCAGGTTCATCTTTATTACAAAGGAATAATTTAGCCGTTAATTTACGGCGAAATCGAGGTTCATCTTTATTACAAAGGAATAATTTAGCGGTTAATTTACTGCGAAATCCAGGTTCATCTTTATTACAAAGGAATAATTTAGCCGTTAATTTACTGCGAAATCCAGGTTCATCTTTATTACAAAGGAATAATTTAGCCGTTAATTTACTGCGAAATCCAGGTTTATTTTTATTACAAAGGAATATTTTAGCCGTTAATTTACTGCGAAATCGAGGTTCATCTTTATTACAAACAAATAATTTAGCCGTTAATTTACTGCGAAATCGAGGTTCACCTTTATTAAAAGGAATAATTTAGCCGTTAATTTACGGTGAAATCCAGGTTCATCTTTATTACAAACGAATAATTTAGCCGTTAATTTACTGCGAAATCCAGGTTCATTTTTATTACAAAGGAATAATTTAGCCGTTAATTTACTGCGAAATCGAGGTTCATCTTTATTACAAACGAATAATTTAGCCGTTAATTTACTGCGAAATCGAGGTTCACCTTTATTAAAAGGAATAATTTAGCCGTTAATTTACGGCGAAATCCAGGTTCATCTTTATTACAAAGGTATAATTTAGCCGTTAATTTACGGCGAAATCGAGGTTCATCTTTATTACAAAGGAATAATTTAGCCGTTAATTTACGGCGAAATCGAGGTTCATCTTAATTACAAAGGAATAATTTAGCCGTTTATTTACTGCGAAATCCAGGCTCATCTTTATTACAAAGGAATAATTTAGCCGTTAATTTACGGCGAAATCGAGGGTCATCTTTATTACAAACGAATAATTTAGCCGTTAATTTACGGCGAAATCGAGGTTCATTTTTATTACAAAGGAATAATTTAGCGGTTAATTTACTGCGAAATCCAGGTTCATCTTTATTACAAAGGAATAATTTAGCCGTTAATTTACTGCGAAATCCAGGTTCATCTTTATTACAAAGGAATAATTTAGCCGTTAATTTACGGCGAAATCGAGGTTCATCTTTATTACAAAGGAATAATTTAGCGGTTAATTTACTGCGAAATCCAGGTTCATCTTTATTACAAAGGAATAATTTAGCCGTTAATTTACTGCGAAATCCAGGTTCATCTTTATTACAAAGGAATAATTTAGCCGTTAATTTACGGCGAAATCGAGGTTCATCTTTATTACAAACGAATAATTTAGCCGTTAATTTACTGCGAAATCGAGGTTCATCTTTATTACAAACGAATAATTTAACCGTTAATTTACGGTGAAATCCAGGTTCATCTTTATTACAAACGAGTAATTTAGCCGTTAATTTACTGCGAAATCCAGGTTCATCTTTATTACAATGGAATAATTTAGCCGTTAATTTACGGCGAAATCGAGGTTCATCTTTATTACAAAGGAATAATTTAGCCGTTAATTTACGGCGAAATCGAGATTCATCTTTATTACAAAGGAATAATTTAGCCATTAATTTACGGCTAAAGTTTTCGTTTGTAAATAAGTGTAACTTAATATTAATTAATTTCAATTTTTACCGAATGACTTTATCGCGTAAAGTTTCAAATATTTGTAGAGAAAGTTTAATGCAAATTTTTCACTTATATATATACCCCTGTGAAATGCGCCTCTGACGATTTTCATGGTCAAAAGATTTTGAATCTTCGACAGCCTCTGAAAAATATAGCACATTTATTCCGTCTTCGTTGTGACCTGCTGTACTTCGGAGCTTCGAGCAAAGTAATTTTGAACAAACTATGGCCTGCGTCACCATATGCAAATAAACGAGTGTGTTGTTTTCGTGTTATGCAAATCTTTCGCACCCGCTCGCAGTTTATCCAGTCGCTTTATTGCGGTTTATCATCCAATTTCATCTCGCCGATTTCAGGCTTAATTGCTGGAATTCGAGAACACTTCGTTTACGTGCGCGAATAGAAGTTTTAACGTCTCACCCACTCACCCAGCCCACATATGAATGCCAGAGAAAGATCATATAAATGCCCAGCGTTATCTGATCGGAGATTTTATTGGAATCTTCGCTCATTTAGTACAACTGGCACTCATCTGTTTGCCATCATAAAGTTTGCCATCCACATAAAGAATAATTTAAACAGCGAATGTACACTCCGAGTGGAGTTTTAAAATTCAACATAAGCATAACATCTCACCGACCGAACAAGAGTCTTTCAATCTGTATTCTTTATGCTACTCTTATTTAGTCCTGTGGAAAGAATTCTTGCGAACGAACAACAAGCTACAACCCTGCTGTATCGCTGGACGAAAGGCAAACACAAAAGCGTGCTTTGAGCTGAGCGATGCTGACCCTGATCTCCGAACACTTTGCCGAACGGAAATGTACGAAGATACTCCGAATTACACTCCCACATCCGAGTCACCACTGTCCCACACTCAAAGGCCATAACATAGTGGCTAGGCCTCTTACGAGGCACTAGCCACAAAAACTAGACATTATGGTCAGGACATAATGTTATTTTATGTCAAGTGATTTCTTTAGATAATAGCCCACTCGAATCCCTAACATTCTTGATAGGTTTCGACCAATCAAGAAGCGGGGCGTTCTGGCCCATAGTATTCTTAACCGAGACTTGCTATTTGCTTTCCCCCTTTTGATCGTTTGCCATCACATCGTGCACATCAGTACTGGGTCGAAGACAAGTCACAACTATTTTATCAATATGTAGCTGTCTGTGCAACTACTCAGGTGGTGGCGGTTTTTCCGCCCCACCTTTGCTGAAGACTTAATTGTTTATTGTCAATCTGGTCTGTTGTTTGTAATTAAACATGTCCCTTCGGCGGCCAAATTTGTTCCATCCAGATTGTTGGTGTTTGTTGTCTAAGTCTTCAGAAAACTAGTGGGTCCCTATGCGGAACTCCCTGTCCAACGTGATGATAGTCCATAACACGCCAATTGTTCATGAAATAGGGTTGACATAAAGTAATCACATTAATGCAAGAGAGAAAGAAAGCAGATCTATTGATATTGGTTTCTCTAACTTCATTCAGAGACATATGTGATCGGGAAAAGGTGCGTGCATGTAGCGGCGTGGTATTAAAAAGGAGGCGGCCGGGGCAGGGTCTTCCACAACCTCGTTACCAGGGTCTCTCAAGGGGGCGGGAAGAGGAAATACCCTGGGCATGAGGTTGGGCCTTCCAGGTGGAGAGTATGGACATGCAAATGGTAAACGCTTACAAAGTTGGTTAACAGTCGGCCTGCGTAGAAGGCATAAAGAAAGGGAAGGTGAAGCTAGGAATTGGGACGAATATAGGGGATGCCCCTAGGGGATGGCGAACTAAAAAACATATAATGAACGAAAATAGAAATATTGCCCCCGACGGTAGATAACGACAGGAATTACTTAAAGCCTGTCGATGGTCAAAATTTTTCAATTAAAATTTTCATGGATTGCAGTAAATGTGACAAGAGTACACCACAGTATTTTACATTGCTTGACTCACCGGAATTGTTCCAGTTTACATAACCAGTCCGATTGCTGTATATGATATTGTGCTGTTGCTCCCAGTCGCATGCATACCCACTAATTATCATCCATCCCTGGTCGGCAGGGCAACCGCCATAGTTCCTGTTGATAAAGAATCGACGGAGGAGACTTGAATCTCCTTGGATTGAGAAGTAATTTTGGCCTTCCGTATTAATGTCGTCCCAGGGCACGTTAGTTAGTTTTGCCCTTGAAAACCAGCTGAACTTATCCATTCCACGGGCGTCGAACTTCAGCTCTTTGACCATACTCCCTCCTTTATAGAGGGAAACCCTAGCCTGAAAAATAGAAACATATCTCTGGTTTTCTATTTTTAAAGTCCCCATAACGAAAAATTTTCAATTTCTTATATGAATCTAAACATCACCCGATTAACTTCTGCGAAAAAATGTTTTGGTTTAAACAAAACGCGAATTTTAAAAGATTTTTTAAAACTTTAAAATCCTATATTTTTGCGGTAGATCCGCCCCACTCAAAATAGGACCGGCAGCCTCATGATAGCCTCACTAGACAAAGACACAGACAAAGACTAGAGAATAAACAGCTTTAAATAAGTATTTGTCAAGGCTGGGAAGAACGCAACTTGTTTTTAAATGAGATGAGAGCAAGACTAAGATCACGTGTTTCTGAACATGCGTCACAACTCCCGCCAAACCCAGAAGAACCGAGTGGAGGCTAATGTGAATGGTGGACCAAAATGGCGGCAAATTTGAAAGATTTGGAATTGGATGATGTTTAGATTCATTAGATTTTGTTCGATATGGGCAATTCAAAGAAAAGGCGAAAAGAAACATTTTCTGGGCAGTATTGGATGAAAATACGGGAGGCATGGAGTTGACTGAATGTAATTAGTGTTAATATCTGAATATGTGCGTGATCGTCGCAGCTATGAGCACTACTAAATAAGCAGCACTGAAAAAAAATTCAGGCTTGTAAGGGAGTCAAACCCATAACCTCTGCGATACCGGTGAGATAACAAGCCAGCTGGGAGCTGGACATTTTGTTGGCAAGCAATAAACCGCTGTGAGTGACGAATAAATGCCTAAGAATATATGAAAGTCATATGTAACACGTATCACTGACACGCTGCAAAAATGTAAACTGTCCGTGAAGAGACCCACCCTTACAGCAGTGTAACAAATACAGCAATACCTCAGGAAATCATATACAAAACTCGGTCTTTCTTTTCAAAAACGCCCAAGAAAATTCATTGAGATAAAATTCAAAATAGGTACCGGACAAATTGAAATTGTTCAAGAATAGACCTATTTAGGTACACGTTTAACCCCAACAGGAAACTTTTCTCTTGCAGTAGAACACCTAAAAGAAAAAGCCCTGCACGCCCTCTCTGGTGTACGAAAACATACACTTCTTAATAGGTTTAATCCTAATACTGCTTCACAGATTTTTGACACGATGATTTTTCCGATCTTAAGTTACAATGGTGAGGTATTGGGGATGTACATTAAACAGGATTTTAAATACTGGGACAGTTCTCTAATAGAAAAAATTCATCTCCAGTTCTGTAAACTGTAAACAATAAGGCCTCTAACTTAGCCTGTAGAGCCGAACTTGGAAGGTTACAACTATTTTTCCCAATTAATCAAAAAATTATGAAATATATTATTTATCTAAACAACAAAGATGATACCTCTATAGTCAAACAATCTTTCCTTAGATTGAGTCACAAAGATGTGGACCGCGACGTTTCGACCGCTTTACTGCTGGTCTTCATCAGGCGATAGTGTCGACTGGCTGCGTGTGAGTATAAGAAGCACCGTGGCTGGTGGTGATTGGTGCGTTTCGATCCTCGCTTAGGCTGTTGTTGATTGGAGGATTTCGATCTTTGGCCTTCAGACTAGAAATTGTTCCCTCAGCTCAACTACAGAGCTAGGCGATTTTTCCTGTTGTTTTGAGTGGTCTTTATATAGCCAGCCTGATATTTTAGAACACACATTTTTCTCGACCTACAGTTGCGCCTCCTTTCTGCCATGCGAGCACATTTTGTTAGTCTGTCTTGTGTATTTTTTTTTCTCGAGCTTCTGAGACAAACCAACCAACCAGTGTGATTTCATAAATAAATAGCTTGTTCAGAAAGGGTTGCATTTACAGTTAGCAGGAGTCAAAAAAAAAAAAGGCTGCGCATTATATCCTCATTATGTACTTTATCAAGCAAGATTTTTGAAACGGCAACTGTTGCGTTTATAGAAATTAAGCTTAACTGATGCATCTACTTTCCTGCTGGTATTAAATTGAACAATTGATCTCTGCACAGAGCTTTTTAATTAAGTTTATTGTAATATTTATTTATTTGGTGCCTTAGTTAGTTAGTTAGTGGTATATTTAAACATTAATTTTATTAAGTGATAGTTATATTTTTTATCATCTTTTTCACAGAATATTTAAAATGAAATGTCACTGAAACATGACACCATATTTAGTCGCGAACTCCTTAGCTGGGAGCTGTGGAAGTACCGTTCAGGTACCAGAGAGCGAGGGAACTGTTTGGAGGAAATATGCAAAATTCTGAATAACATCAAAGATACCCAATTTTGCGTTTCGCCAAAGGGTTTGAGAGACCGCTTGAAAATCCTAGAAAGGGATTACAAGGCCAGGAAGTGAGAGGCCGAGAGGGGCTCGGGAATTTCCCAGGAATATCGAGAAATAGATCAGATCATGGAAGACTATCTAGAGTGAAGAGATGGGGAAGAGGCTAAGCAGACCAAAGAATCAGCTGAGGATCGAAACAAGGAGGATCAAGATAAAGCGACAGGGAGGAGATGAGGGAGAGGGCTATGGAGCGGCTAGTTCAGACTAAGAAGCGAAATGGGAAAGACGAACCTCGAAAAAACGTCACAAAAGCAAGGACACAATCAACTATCTCAGGGAGGCAGCAGAAAGGGAATCTCAGTTGAGACAAAATGAGCTAGACATAATGAGAAAGCAACTACTCAGCACGCATTGCTTTCTCAGCTGCGAGATCAACAACAGTTACAGATGCAGCAACAGTTTATGCAGATGATGCAGATGATGCTTAACAGCCAGCAAGCACAATCTCAGGCAATTATTGTCTGTCGTATAACAAGAGTATTGCAAGTGTATCTTAAGGACAATACATCAAATAAAGTATTCCTCTAATGTTGGCGGATTAAGACCAAAATACTCTGAGGTAACAGAACCATATAAAATGCTATGCGCATTCTGCATTAACGCATATGTTACATACATTTTTCCTACAGCACTCAATCCGATTTTAAGGTTCTTTTTAAAATCTAAGAATTTAAAATAATTAACAATGTCCCGGAATATCCACTCCACAGAAGAGCGGACTGTGCTCATTGAGGTGTTAAAATCTTGTCGAGCTGGGGTCAGGACACAACCCTTATAGGGCTTGAGATACATGCATAATGCAGGTACCAAAGCAACAACTAAACCACTGTAAGTAGTTATCTCGTCAGGTAGCTGTAGTTGTTCAGCAAGTTTATAAATGTCCTCCCTGTAGAAACGAAACTCGGCCTTGCACTCGTCGTTTGATTTCTCGTCTAAATCGAACCTGTCGTAGTTCCAGTACGGAAGATCTGGATTTGTTGACTTGTGACAGTCGTACAAAAGTACAAATTCTTGTTCGTTTAAAAGTTATTTCGATAAGCATATGCATATGCACAAACGTCGTCTTCTTTACCGCGAATCGTAAATTCAAATTTGTACAGGATGACGACGCGGGACTATAAGGTGACCCAACGGCGCCGTCGTGCGAAAGTCGTCGATTCGTAAGCTCCCTAATGTCCGGTCGCGTTGCTATGTTCTGAAACGGTGGAGGATTGAGTTCGAGCAAGCCGTATGTATCTATCGTGTTCCTTAATCCGTTCGTGTATAGATTTTCCCTTCTCTCCAATATAAACCTTACCACATTCGCAGGGAATCTTGTAGACTACTCCGTCTTGTTTTACTGGATCGGCAATGTCCTTAGGTCGCACTAGGTGCGATCTAAGAGTGGTGTCAGATCTGAAAACAGTCCGTATGCCTTGTTGTTGTAGGCAACGGCGAAGAGCCTCCGATGTGCCTTTGATGGATTAAGGAACACGATAGAGACATACGGCTTGTTCGAACTCAATCCTCCGCCGTTTCAGAACATAGCAACGCGACCGGAAATTATCCGCTGTGGGACGAAGTTAAATTTATTGATCGAGACCAACATTGGTACACCCGTAGGGTTAAAGAGACTATTCACATAAGACTTCACCCTAACAACATCAACAGGGACAGTGAAATTGAAATTCCTGAAGCGTGGATGCCCACGATCAAACAACACAACAGCTGATCAGTACCAAAGCGGACCACTGAGGGAACAATTTCTAGTCTGAACAACAAGGATGGAAATCCTCCTATCAACAACAGCCTAAGCGAGGATCGAAACGCACCAATCACCACCAGCCACGGTGCTTCTATACTCACACGCAGACAGTCCACACTATCGCCTGATGAAGACCAGCAGTATAGCGGTCGAAACGTCGCGATCCACATCTTTGCGACTCAATCGTGAGACAAAAGATTAATTCAGCTATCATTTGAAACCACGATGAATAACACCTTTCATAATCTTTCCCTATGTCGAAGAATCTATATTCTATTCATAATTCCGGTTTTTATTCTAATTTTATGAACATGATAGAACAATACCGTTCATCTAATTTAGATCCTGAAGCTCTTGATAATGATACGGTTAAGCGATATGCAGCCTATTTGAAATAGAAATACATATCGTTCTGGCAACACTACTACTACGGCTACCACTACCACTACCACTGCGACTGCGACTGCTACTGGTACTGCTACTGGTACTGCTTCTGCTACTGCTACTGCTACTGCTACTGCTACTGCTACTGCTACTGCTACTGCTACTGCTACTGCTACTGCTACTGCTACTGCTACTGCTACTGCTACTGCTACTGCTACTACCAAAACCGGATTACATAACTGTTTTAAATGCGCTGTCTTCATATTGCGAAGCATGGATGTTAAAAATTAAACCGAAAAACAACAAGGAAAAACAAAACAAAACAAAACAAAACAATGGTGATTTCAAAAACGCCCAAGAAAATCCATTGACATAAAATTCAAAATAGGCGCCGAACAAATTGAAAATGTTCAAGAATACACACGTTTAACCCGACAGGATACTTTTCTCTTGCACTAGAACACCTAAAAGAGATTACCACCATTTGTCCCAATTAATCAAAGTATTATGAAATATATTATTTATCTGAACAAAAATAAGTAATCACAAACTTATGATTGAACTAGGTCGATATCAGACCGATCATATATCCAGAGAATGCAGATCATGCACACTGTGCAAGTCAAATCAAGTTGAAAATCATAGTTCATAGAGGGAAATGGTTATGAAACCTAGCAAAGTTCTTTGTTATATGCTTTTGTTTGGTATTTTGGGGGTTGACCGTGCACAATAACAATAGGTGGTTACGCATGCTCTTACAACTAGCCAATAGAAACATTCCGATTACGTAATTCATGCATAGTTCATGAGTGCAAAACAAAGAAATGTGCACGGTCATTGACCTTCCAACATAAATCTTGGCCTCCTTGTCTTGCTCTATTGATGTTTGCCGGGTTTCCTAACCATTTCCCTCTATTAACAACGTGAAAATGAAACTCGTTGCTTGTTTCAGTGTAGCAGATACTCTTTACAGAGGTAGACTTTCTTCAAGCGAATCAATGAAATAATACCTGACATTCACTGAAAGTAAATCAACCTCAGGAAAAATAAAACTACTAATGAACAATAACGACTTATCATGTAAGTAAGCTAGTACTAAAGTTTGTTTCCTCATGTACGGATATATGTGATACATTGTTATTATCGAAAGAAAGTGATGTAACTTAGGATGTTATTCCTATTACCCTTGTTTTGTTCCTTTAAATTACTTAACTTTTGCAATACTGTAAAATCTTGCGGTCATGCAAATAAAGCGATTTACTACTACTACTACTACTACTACTACTACTATTTCAACTACTATTACTACTACTACTACTTCTACTACTACTACTACTACTACTACTACTACTACTACTACTACTACTACTACTACTACTACTACTGGTTGTACTGCTACTACTACACCAGTGCTCCTCCCTTTACTTAGCTGCTACTACTTTTACAACTTATGCAAGTTATAACAACTTATAAATGTAGAGGTTTTACCTCAGATGGGGAGAATTTGTCCCAGTTTAAAATTATCCGATTCTTGTAGAAATCATTAAATGTGTTTGTTACATCAAGGGCCTCCATTATATTCTCATTGTAGGTGTTTGGGGAAGTGTAAACAGCATAAGCATCCTTTTGAACTTCATTTACAGCTTTGAAAGCCAATGTCCAACCTAAAGATGTATTAAAATGGGAATTAGAAAGGTAACGTACCGTGAGAATAGCAATGACAAAGCCAATCACGGTACTGACACCACCACAGTAGACTAAGAAGTTAAACTATATCCAAATTTGATTTATTGAACTCGATTAAAAGTCACCCACCTTAAGAGGCAAAATGGCTTTATCTCAGCTAGAGTCTACAGACTCTAGTGTTTCGATAATTCAGACGCTGTTATGCGATTGTTTTACTCTCACGCATTGTAAATTTAATAAATGTTGCTAATATCTTCAAACCTTTTTAAGATTCCCATGCAGAAACCACAAATAACGGAACTATAGCTAGTATCTCACTCAAAACAAAAATACGGAAGTTCAACATCTTCCTAATGAATAAAAGAGATCTCGTGGTGAAACCAGTGAAATCTGTCCACGCCCGTCACAAGTCTTAATCAGGTCTCCTAGAGGTATTGAGTATTTTTTCGAGAACAAGACCATGGTATTTATTTCTATTTAACGAGTTTGTTTCATTGATAGGTATACTATTAGTTTTCTGACCTCCGTCCACCATGTCGCAGTAAACTGGGAATGCATCTCTTTTCCCTGAAAAAAATTGCGGACATAAATTAATTTAACGACCCTTGTGGGAGGGGTGAAGGGGGGGGGGGGACAGGGTTGGAGAGTGGATTTAGAGGGTGATACGGGCGTTGTAGATGGGTTGATGGTGGTGGAATCTGTACTATTTACCTCAAGAATTCGACTTAATAAAAAAACTCAACGATACATATCAACTAATAGAAACTTGAACGAAGGTTTATTTTGTACTGAAATGTTTCATCGGAGTAATAACATATAATGAGAATTTTTTAAAGAAGTCAATCTCTTACTGTTCACTGTAAGTCTTATTACA
>JAEMWC010001149.1:62500-167500 GCA_016490735.1 Pachyseris speciosa | reverse complement strand
GCCTATTGATATTCGAGTAAATTATTCTTTAACGCTGTGTCTATGATACACTATCCATAACCCTAACCATACACATCTGCTTTTGCCTATTCACTGAAAAAGTTCATATATTCAACATCAACCTAGTTTACAGGGAGTTTATGGGAGGCAGGATGGCCGAGAGGTTTGGGGCGCTGGATTTCAATGCGGTCATCCGGGGTTCAAATCTCGTATTAATGAGAAATGTGTTCTATCATGGCATTAATTAAAGGGGGGGAAAATATTAAAACAACTTTGTCTCGTCCACGTGTTTTTCTTTTCTTTTTTTTTCTGACAAGCACTGAACGGACCCCCTCAAACCACACACAATTTATTCATTCATGGATGAGACAAATCGAAAATACCGCAAATAAAAATGAATTTTCACTATTCGTTTCTTTAAAAACAAAAGCAAAAACATTGTAAAATCGAAGGTTCTACACCTGAGACATTTTAATACATCCCAGTTTTCTAAGAGAAATAAATCGGCGCTGACGCTTGATTTCAATGCGGGCACCCCGGGTTCAAATCCACTAGATGGCGTTGTTCTTGGTAGTCTGGGTCATCCCTGTAAATAGGGAACTGGTTTATCCCCGGCTAGTTGTTATTCTTATCATGCTTATTTGTTTATTTGGATTATTTGTTTCTGTATTTTCTCGGAACCTCTAGCCTTTGTGCTATAAATACTGCCCAGGGTAAATAAAGGTTATTATTATTATTATTATTATTATTATTATTATTATTATTATTATTATTATGATGATGACAGTGAGAACGTATGGATTCCATATGGATTCCTATCCAGCCAACCTGGGGCGTCGGACGTAACCCGGGAGGCTCTGAGGCTAACATCTCTGTAGCTAGTATATAATATATCATATGTAATATGTAATAAATAACCAGAAATTACTAAAAAATAAAAAGTCTCTTTTCACTCTTCTGCTATCCTCAAGACATCTTTTTCAGTGTGCGGGTAATGTTCAGGGTGTGCGAGATGACGGCGCTCTGCATCCGGAGTAGAATCTCTCCTCCTCGAGCCCCGAACATTTCCCTCATAGCCTTGTCTACCTCGCTGGAGCACCCTCCTAGGACATCTATAATGATGTTGTACTGCCGAATGTCATATCCTGGGAACTGCTGCTTGAGTTCTAAGCGGAGGGGGCCATACTTGGTGGTCTCCTCTTCTTGTTTCTTTTCTCTGTTCTCCGTCCACGGGCAGCTCATTTCTACCGCCAGAACTCTCTTCTTCTCGTGATCTCTAAGGCTGCGTTCCTTTGGGAAGATCCGGATCAGGATTTATGATCCAAGATCGCTCGGATCATGGCGTACCAAAGGAACGAAACTTTGGTTCGTGGGATCAGTTACCATGACAATAGGCGCGAAATTGCCGAGCGCGTGTCAGCGGACTGCAAAAGCGCGCAAAAGCACTAAATTTGAAAATAAAAACAACATGGCCGCCGCGTGTGGTGCAGCTGTTGTCTCATTGATAGAGGAACTACTTGCTGATAATTCAGTGCTAGAAGAAGCGAGCAGTTGTGAAGATGATGAATTTCTATTTTTCCTGTTGATAGACAGTAAGGAAAGAAGAAGCCTTGTCCGCATTGATAATTAGTTGGAACGCATTATACCACTCTACAGTGTTTCAGATTTTCGAAGTCATTTTCGGATGTCAAGAACTACAGTCAGCTGTTTGGAACGCCTTTTAGCTGCTTGCCCAGATCTGCCCCATGAACAAAGGAATGGAGGAAGACCTGTTATTGACTTACAGAAGCAGGTATTGATTACGATGTGGATACTTGGTAACCCTGAATGTCTGCGATCAGTGGCCGATCGATTTAACGTCACAAAATCGAGTGCATTTCGTGTTTATCGTAGAATCTGTGAAGCGATTGCCAACAATCTTTCCGGCCAGCTAATCAAGTTCCCCTCAGGGCAAAGAGCAATAGATGTGGTACAAGGGTTTGAGGAGAAACGGGCATTTCCTGGTGTTTTGGGTGCCATCGATGGATGTCATATTCCAGTCAAAGCACCAAGGAAAAACCATGAACAGTACATTAATCGTAAAGGGTTTCACTCGCTGCAGTTACAAGTAATCTGTGATATGGACATGCAATTCACTGATGTGTTTTGTGGTTATCCTGGGTCTGTCCATGATGCGAGGGTGTTTAGAAATTCACCCTTTTTCCAAGATGCTGAAGCAAATCCAGACAACTTGTTTCCAAGAAATACCCATCTGCTTGGCGACTCGGCTTACCCTTTGAAGAGGTGGGTGCTTACCCCATTTCGTGACAATGGTCGTCTTACTAGAAGACAGAAGAGATATAACTTTGTTCATAGCTCTACCCGAATGGTAGTGGAAAGATCCCTTGGCCTTTTAAAGGGTAGATTTAGGAAACTGAAAACACAAATGGAGGTTGACAAGATTGAGGATGCTCCAGTCATAATTGTGGCTGCGTGTGTGTTGCACAACGTTTGCCTAATGGACGATGAAGATGACATTGAAGACTTTATAGATGGTAACAGTGATGATGATGATGATGATGATGATGATGATGACGACGATGACGACGATGATGCTCCACCATGTGCAGATGGTGAAGATAAGAGGAATCAAATAATGAGAAATTTACCTTGATTATGTTGATTATTCATATATGTAGTAACTGTGTGCTTTCAGATAGTGTTCTTGGGAAAAAGGACATAAAATAAATAAGGTGCTCAAGAATTGCAGGCAGTGAAATATATATGCTCAATATTCCGTCCTGAGCTAATGTTAGTAGTGTAATTTTATCTGTAATTCAAGGCAAATGTTTCAAGCAAAGAAGTTAAAAAAATTGAAACTTTTCTTGCAGATGACAAGGTTTAAATTTACCTCCATCAGTTTCAACATTTCTTGTTTCTTAAGAAGAACTGTCATATCCTAATGTTCAACATTCAAACTCGTTTCCTAGGAAACTGTCGTACCAAGGTATTTGCTGAAGATATCTTTAAAGAATTTTGAAATTACTCATAACTAACGCTGGCCTTTTTTCATGTTCAGTAACCATTATAATCACCACATAAGCCTAGAGAAATTGGGGTTATTTGCCTTGGCTTCAAATTTTCATCTAACATTTTTTCTCCAATACTTATCTTGGAACTGTTTACACCTTTCTGAATAAGCCCCAACCCTAATCCCCCCTACCAGTAAAAGATGTAAGCCTTCCAAACTGTGCAATCAATGCCTTCATTTATTTAGAACACAAGTACATGTAACATCTTTACAACACAAAACCTCCAATATGAAATTAATCAGACCATGCATATTCTGATCCTAACAATGATACTCAACAAAAAGTCATATACAACCAATTATGAAAGCCTGGCCGTGATTTCTTCAGCAATATGGAACATGCTGTATGATAAGATGTAACGTAAGCAGTACAATAATACAAAACACAACAGAAAAGGTGACTGGCAATGTCAATGTACATGTATGGAAGCCTTCTCCATGAAGGAGAGAGCAGTTTACATGTACATCATATCACTTACCTTGTACAGATTTTTCAAACACTTTAAGGAACTGCCCAAAGAAGGTCATTTTTTCATCATGCATTTCTTGCAGTTTCTGCAGTTTCTTCTCTTCCTTTTCTTCTTTTCTATCAACAAACTCTTTAAACAGAGAGACCAATTCACTTCTTTCACTTGGAGGTTTCTTTCTTGGTTTTTTCTTCTTTATGTTATTTTCCTCTTCCTGTTCCTCACTTGCTGTACTTTCTGATGACTCTTCGAACTTTCTTACAGTTGGGCACTCCTGATTTTCCGGTTGATTTCTTTTTACTAAACCTTTCCTATTGCTGTACACTGCTGGTGGTTCTATGTTGTCATCTCCATACAATATGCTGTTAAGTTCATCATAAAAAGCACTTTTCTTTCTATCATTTCCTGTTTTCTTGTTGTGATCAATGCATGCAGTATATGATCTTTTGAGATTCTTGAACTTAGTCTAGCAAGACTTTGCATCACAAGTGACATGTCCCTGCGCCTGCATTTCATTTGAAATATCACTCCAAATATCCTTGTTCCTTATTCTTGGATTCCGGAAATCATCTTTCTTTTTTGCATAAGTTTCTATCAAACAAATCACCTCCTCTTTCAGCCACATTTTCTTTTGAACAGTGATGTCATCACTTCTGGTACTTCCTGCAGGCTCACACAAAGATGGTGAGCTAGAGTCTGATTGGTTCTCATTTGATGAAGCAGTGTTATAAACTGTCAAGCCAGGTTGGTAAAGTGGAGCAAAGGGCATATAATTTGATGCACCTGGATGCTGTTGAGAAGCATTTGGGTCAGAATAGGCCCTGAGCTGTCTGTAGACAGGGGTGCCACTTTGTCCAAATACAGGTATGTTATTAATGCCATGGATCCATTTTACAATCTTACCTTAAAGGGAGCAGACAAAGGTAAATATATCAGCATAAAACATAATAGAATGTTGTATAACACCTCCAGCTATCATGACAATTTCAGATAAGGGATGAATTTCTCAACATATTGTTTAACAGATAGTACTTGTGGACATGTTACCCACTACTGGCATTTTGCTCTCTTTTGTAGAGATTTAAAAAATAATAAAGTTATCACATTTATGATCTGTTAAATCATAGAATAAGACATAAACATCAACGGGCCATCAGGGCCTGAGGAAATAGCATTCCGGTTATCATGAGTTTCCAAGCAAGGGCATATGTGTAGCATATTGAAAATGCAATGGCCAAATATGAACCCCGAAAGCGAAAAGCATTAAAATAACCTAAACGTACGGCAAAATAGCAAGAGGTCGCTAAAACAAACGAGCAAATTAATAACCAGTAATAATATCTCAAGCAATGTTACGAAACAAGGCCAGGGGTTCCATCATGGAGGTTGCATTCACGAGTATTCGGTGGAGTTATACGACTATTTCGTGGTAAAACCAAAGTTTTGCACAACCCACTCAGATATTTGTATTTCACTGGCACTTTGTCGATTTTCTGATGACTTTCACTCAATAATAGGCAGAAACAGGTTTAAATTAAGACCACTTACCTCAACACAAATGCTGACGAAGGCGGGAAAATTCACGTAAGTGCATCTCATATGTGAAGTATATGTAATTCAAGACCAAGACCGCTGCACACAGTGATTAATTTCGGATCCTTCACCCAAAGGAACGCGCCGGATCATTGATCCGATGATCCGTTTGCAGATCACTCAGATCAGTGATCCGATGAATCCTTGTCGAGAGTGGATTCGATAGATCACTGATCTGAAAAAGGATTTGCTCGAAAGGAACGCCACCGATCAGAAATCCTGATCCGGATCCTCCCAAAGGAACGCACCCTAAATCTCGCATCCACTCTGTTCTGCCTCACTTGCTCACTTACTGCAAAGACTAGGATATCCCAATATGCTTGGGCCTCGAGTGACTCGTAGATGGGTTTTGGAACGACCGGAGAATACCATGGTGGCACTGAATCAGAGAGCTGAAGCTCTCTAAGCATTTCCCAGAACAGTACTTTGAGGGCCGCATTATGACGCGTGAGGTACTTATTCTGCGCAAGCGCAGAACAACTCGCCAGCACGTTAGGGATACCTTCGGCAGTCTAGCCACAGAATCTACATAGGGTGTCATTAGGTTGATTGGTATGGGTCTTACGTGCGTGATAGACCTTTGTCGGTGTTAGCTGTTCATAAACTTCGAGCATCCCCGCGATGGTGTGTGTAGGCACCGTATCCCAATTCGTCAGCCACTTGAAGCATCCCCGCTGGTTCAGCTGGTCCTCTTCCCATCTAGCTGCGAGGAGCTTTCCTTGCCATCTCTTTTCCTTGACTACTGTTATTATTATTATTATTATTATTATTATTGTTATTGTTATTATTATTATTATTATTATTGTTAATGTTGTTATTGTTGTTGTTGTTGTTATTATTATTATAATTATTATTATTACAAGCTGTTTAGAATTACAATGTTATATTTTCATTTCGAGATTGCAACAGGCAATGAATTAACTCATAGGACCAATTGATAATACTAGTTCTAATCTTTATTCATGGCCTATCAAAGCGTAAAGGAGGGCATCTGATATAATTACTTTTGTTGTTAGAAAGGAACGACGAAAAAAATGAGATTTATTACCAGAGGGGATAAATAAATGTATGCAACCTGGGCAGTGATTGGTTTCCCGGATGGAGTCACATCCGGGACTCGGATAAATTTATATTTAAGCATTTGAGCATCGGGTTGCAGACCTCTTTCCTAGAAGCTTCGGTGAAGGGCAAGTTTCTTTACTCGGTTATCTAGCGTGACACTTCTCTTACGGAGTGCCCTTCAGTTGGCAGGCGGCTGAAGAGAAGTCCAAGACGGTTTTGGCATACATTCGTCAGAGATCAAGTTAAGTAAGCTGTGTCTAGTAGTTTTAACAGCTGTTTAATTCCTCTTGCTTGAGTCACATGGCGGTGGTGAACGAGAAACCACGTGCGCTTGTGTTAGGGCATTCGTTTGTGCGAAGACTTAAGGAATTCGCGGCTCAAAATCACTCAGACGGACCATCTGATCTGAACCTAGGATTGAGTAATGTATGCTCCATCATGTTTCACGGGATCGGGGGAGGAACAGTAGATAAAATGATCAGAAACGATCTCGATAAGATTCGCAGCGCCGCCCCCAACATTGTTGTCCTCGAGCTTGGTTCAAATGATTTATGTGACCAGGATAGTGACCCCGAAACAATCGCCCTTTCAATAGTCGCACTAGCAGAGCTGTTACTTACAGAACGGAGCTTACGATTTGTAGCAATATGTGAAGTAACTGCTAGTCAAAATGAGCCCTTCGTTGGATATAACGAGAGAGCTGCACTTCTGAATAGCCATCTGAGGGAGTCATTGCGCGTCATACCTGCAACGAAGTGTTGGCAGCATCGTGGTTTGATTAATCCAACAAATAATGCAGTCTACGCGCCCGACGGCATCCACCTGAACTACATAGGAAATAAGGCCCTTTACCGAAGTTATAGGGGAGCCATTTTATGGGCATTGTCCTAAGTCAAGCAATGTTATTTTCTGATGTTAGATTACCTCATTGTTGAGCTCTGGGCATTTCAGTTATTGAGCTATATTAATTTAACCAGTGGTACTGAGCACCCTATGTTTTGATGCAGTTATTACAATAGTTATAATACTTATTGTTTACAGCCCAGTAATTATTAACTGCAGCCCCAGCTTTGTTAAGGGTGGCTGTTTTTTTCACCACCCATTTGTTTTGTAAGGACACACCATTGGCTTTGGTCAGCATTGGTCATGATACTTACTTCGGCGGGGGCAGTAAAAGGGTTCCCACAGAACAGGGGTACAATTTTTGTTGTCCAGGCTTGTAAATTCACCGAATTTAAAAGTAAAGCTACATTTGGTTGTGTCCTAATTTTAAGAACATGATACAAGGGTCAATGTTATATTTTGGAAACTTGTAGGACTCATGTAACAGGTCATAATAAGATTTAAATTTCTAAGCTCAAATTGCATCGACCCTGAATACTGCTCTGTGCCATTCATGTACCGGATGTGCTGTTGCATCATTTGTATGCCTATAACAACATTGTGGTGTTATAGTAAAGTTCGCAACATTTTGTTGCAGTGTAAAGCTATTTTAATCAGTGGTCCTTGCTGTCAACATTCTGGTTCAGGGGCTTTAGTTTATGTTAGTCTTTTCCTCATGGGTGCTCAGTTCACCATTGTTTCCAGCAACACTCAGTATAATAATTTTGATTTTCGTTTGTTTACACGAGTAATAATTCCCCAAAGTTTAATTTACTTGCTAGAATGCCACCCAGGAGGGCACAAGGCTACCCTGAGAGAGTTGCAAAGAGACGTCGGGTTGTGGCCCACAACACTGCAGCTACAGACCAGCCGGGGCACCCACACCCGTCCCTACTACAACCAGTTCATTCAGGGTCTCCAGAATCCACCCAGGGGACACCAGCGCCAACGCAGTTCGCATTATCCCAGGAGATGCTATCAACCCTGACCAGTACGATTGCAACAGCAGTAACTCGTGCCTTGCATGAGGTTGTCCAGGTTCCTCCATCTGTACCACCAGCAATCCCAGGATACAGTTTGTACCGGATCCCACTGTTGGGGTTAGTGCAACTGTTAATGGAGGCTCAGAACGAGCAGAAACCCACCCCTCTCCTAGCAACACCGATCAAACTGTGAAACAAACCGTGGACTCGGTAATAGCGGAGCTCCAGCGGCCCGAAGGGCCGCGAAGCGGAGCACCATACCTATAGAAACCCGTCAACTGCCTTTCTCATGGTAAAAATGGCTAGCGGTATTGCTCGTGCGCGCGCACGACGGCGACGACGACGACGACGGTGGAGTTGCCCAATAACTAATAATATCCTAATAATGATCATAATAATCCAACATGGTGGCCATACTCCACCTGGCCCAGGTGACCAGCTAGTTTACAGCGTAAGTCTTTGATACTGGACATCCATCTTATAGCCAATTGACACCTGTCAAAACAAGGTATCCGCTGACCAGTGTCACGTGACCATATCGCGGGCTCAAGTTGAGACTTCATCGAGGCCAGCTGTATTTTTGAAGTTGACCGCTGACCAGGTACTTGCTTTCGATTTGATCGCAGGCTCAAGGCAGGTGTGGGACACCCAAACCAAATCGAGGCTTAATTTTTCGCGCGCTTTCTGCGGCTCGTAATTTCACATTCACTTGGTTTCTTCATTTTGAGAAAAACAACTTCATCGTCTTCGATCGAAGTTTGTCTTTAAATCCGCGGAAAAAGCATAAAAATCAAGAACTTGTCAAAAGATACTCCGGAACGTGAATTTTCAAGTGATGAAGGGAAGAGCGATTTTTCTCAAGAAAAGCTTGAAACTTGGATCGATTAAGCGGTTGAAAACAGTATAATTGAACGCTTCAAGGGCTTTCACTTTACCGCGGCATCTTGCATCTCACTAAGAAAGGTCACTTAACAGTTCACCTGTGTTAATGGGAGGAACGAGTAGCTCAAACTCTGTGGAAAAAGCTCTTTCTTTGGACAAACCGTTTACTATTTTTGCGGATGCTTGTTTTTACTTTACTGAAGCTTACGTATTTTCAAGTGGTAGAAACCTTTACAACACAGCGCAGGACAGTGAGGTAAATTAAATAAATAGAAGCCTAACATTTGGTTTAATCGTTGTTACTTTAATTTTGTTCAGGGATGAAACTTGTATTTTTCTCTCGAATGGATATAAATAACAATCATCTGTACTCGTTTTGGACGCAAAGAAGTAGTTGAATTGTTTGTTTGTTTTTTTTTTGTTACGTTGTTTTCTTTGCAAGCTAACGAGTGTTTTTACTCGGCTTGGCTGACTGTTTTTCGACCTTGGTACCTCAACAGCGTTAAGAAACTTTTGCCCTTATCTTAATAACACATAATCACAATGAGTCCTCGTAAAATTAAGCATTAAAACTCGAGTAAAAAAAAGCCGATCAAATGCATGTGCATGTGCATGTGCACGTCTTAAAATCTGACATAAAGTTATCAAAATTTGAAAAACGTTTTAGAGATCTTCGTCGAAAGCGGCCTGTAAACAACAATATTAAGTTTCGCCGTCTATAAACATGTCGTCTTAATTTGTTTGAACCGGTAAGAATCAGCGTTTGGATGTTAAAAACACCGAAATGGGTTGACAGGCTGGGCTGGCTTTGATATATTTTATATTGGACGGGTCTGCGAGAGAAATGCTGGTGTGGTTTGGCAAGCGCTTTCTTCGTTAACTGGATGACGCTTTGCCACTGAGAATCATTAATTGAAGAAGGTTCTTCGGAAGACATGGTAATACCAGTAAAACTATCAAAGCTCTTTAGCGTTTTGTGTCAGCCAAGGAAAGATTTTGTGGGAAATGGCGCTATTATTCAGCTCTGTCGCGTTCCGAGTGATTGCTGCCTCAGCGATTCCTGTTGACTGCTCTGAACGATCAGGTGTGGACCTCTTTTTTGTCTTTTCTACGGACATTTATGTCAAAATTGCTAAGCAATTTTTGTTACTTGTCTAATTTCTCCACCTTCTCCAAGAATCTTCGAAGAAATGTTATTCGTATTCTGCTTTGTTTTCTTGTAATACTTGTGTTTGTTGTTCTGTTGTTTCTGAACCGCGGTCAATTCCTGTTGACTGCTCTTAACGATCAGTTTTTACCCTTTATTGTCTTTTCTACGGGCATTAATGTCAAAATATAAAATACCGATTTTTCTAGACTAATCAGTACAAGCTATTATTATTACTAGCTAGTCTTGTTTAATTTCTCCACCTTCTCCTTCTTCCAGCATAACACTCGCATCGTACTTTGTTCGCTTGTAGTGTTTGTTTTTTTTAATCCGCTTTGAATTCCGGCCGTTACGCTTTCATCTGAAAGTAGTTAGGACCTCGAATGTCTGTATTTTTTTTGCAAACGTTTGCTATCGAAAACTCTTCGTTTTCCCTGCTGCTGCTCAATTGTTTTGGACACAAATTAAACTGGCCCAAATAAAGCCATGCGAAGTTGCTCGGTGAGAGTGTGCAACTCCGATTCTAGGCTTGGCCTGGCTAAATATATATATGGCCTTCAGCTTTTCTTTTTATAATCGCTACATACCAGACTGGAATGGTGTTCCATCGAACATCATGCATGCACCTTCTTTAAGCAGTTTTAAGTCCTATCTATTACATTATTTGTGTCAATTTTAAATCAGATGTAGCTTGTGAGTGACATGACATGAATTTAGCCTAAATAGATTCTTATATAAATGGTACTGAAAGCAAATTTAGGCTACCAAGGTTCTTAAAATAGGTTCTTAAATTTTCATATGAATTTTATCTGAATATACTATATATATGATAAATATCATCTCATAATACAGTATAAATCATTTATTTGTACCATAGAGAAATGCCTATAGGCAGTTCACTGCAGGTACAGTATATGTCCTTAACAAAACATAACAAAGAAACTCATTCAGCAGTTTCTACCTTTATACTTTTACAGCAGCCCCACTGATAAGAACCTAACTTAAATTTTTAGCCTTAATAGCTTCTTATGTGGAGGGGGCTTAAAATGAAAATTTTAGCCTAACAGGTTCTTAAAACCCAGGTTCTTATTCGTGGGCTATTACTGTATTAGATAATATTCTTTGTATGGGAATTTACTTTCTCCCAATTATTCTCCAGTCATGCACTTTTTTTTGTATCAACTTGGATGTATTCGCATGACAAAGTATTACTAAACTTAAAGTAAGCTCTTTCTCATTAATGTACACATCCTTTGGACTTCCTTCCTGCATGCAGTCTTTCAATTAATTTTATTCATAGCTGGTCACACCAATCTTGTGGTATGTTTGGATGACATTTGGCACTAATGTGTGATGGGATTTTTGATGTTTGATGAAGTATGTTGTGCAATTTCAAATGTACATGGAGAAATGTGAGACTAGTCCTTACCTTTCTTGCAAAATAGAAAATCAAGTTAAGATTGCTAACACGGATTTCCAGCACTTTTGCTTTGGTGAATCATTACCTTAAATCCTCATACTACATTGTTAATTACCTTGATAGTGATATCAACCAAATGCCCAATATTTTATTATCAAGTTGCTTAGTCTTGCACTTGGCTGGCCAGAAATGCAGCTGGATTTCTTTTTGAAAACACTGTAGGTGCATTGATTGATGAGCTTAATGTCAGCAAGCAGTTTTTTTGCGATAGTAAGGTCAAGAAGTAACTGATCAAAAGAAATATCTTGGCCTTTATGCATATCATCTAAATATTTTTATTGATTATTGATCTTTCTTTCATAAATGTTTTTGATGCATACATATATCCAGAGGATACACAATTTCTGATTTCCAACCGTCTCATGGGAGGCTTTGGATAACTGAAATTGCATTCATTATGAAGTGATGATCTGAATCACTATATGTCTGATGTCGGATACTGATTCAAAATAGCATTCACCAGGCTTCTCCACCAATTTCTAGTGGCTCTAAACCATAACTAAGTAGCCTACAGTTAAACGGGGAAACAGACCTGTCCTTAGGTATTGCTCTAAGATGTTAAGAAATGTTTTGTTTTAAACATTTATAGATGCAAACTAGCATTGCAGGTTCTTTTTTACACAAAGTATTAAAGATTATTGTTTTAAAAAAACCTACCTCAATATATTTTTTTTGCTTTTTAACATCTCCAAACTCAATTTGCAAAGGAATTTTTATTACCTTACTGAATAGAATGCTTGTTTTTAGGAGGGGTGGGGGTCCAAATCCGTAAAAGGGGGTTCATATCTGCTAGCAGTTCTGGACTAGGGGGTCCAAATCTGATCCACAAGCAGATCTGGACTGGAGGGTGCAAATCTGCGGGGGAGGGGGGGGGGGGTCCAAATCCACTGTGACACTGGCTCAGATCACCTTTCCATACTATTTTTTACAGCCTTGGGTCTGTAGCTTGAGTGAGGTCAGATGGGTGATATGACCAGCACACTATATGTAAAAGCCAGTAGAAAAAGAATGCTTTTGGAGCTCCGCTTTTAGACTTGGCTAAATATATATATTACAGCAAGTAACTGTTTCTTTGTTTCCCTGTGAAGTAGTCCCACCACAAAGTAAGAACACTGTTTTATCCTCAGCTGACCCATTAACACACCGAGTACCGGATAAGGTGAAAAAGCAAATATGGGCCACTGAGTATGTAGACTTTGCAGTCCTGTTAAATAATAACCTTACTCAGTCAGATGAACATTACACGTTCAGGGTGGAAAAAGGAAAAGGCGCGAAACCAGCTTTAACACTTGCCCCTAATTCTAAAAGGCAGACGGTGCAATCCATAGAGCAGTGGGTATCAGCCTTTCAGGTTTTTGTTGCCATTTATTCAGAGAAAGTCCCACAAGATACCCCAGCCCTCATGAAATACGGCTAGTGATACGAGAGTTAGCAACCGTGGGAGTGAATTGGAAGTTCTATGACGAGAACTTTCGTAGTATAAAGCAGACCCAAGGGGCACTATGGGACCAGATTCACGCTGAGTTGTGGTTGAGGTCTCATTCCTTTCGTGCCAAACTTAATCCCCAGGCTGGGAAAAGTAAACAAAAAGGGCAACGCATTCCCAAGGGGTTTTGTTGGAATTTCCATAAGGGAGTCACATGCCACAGGTGTTCCTTCAAACACCAATGTTACCGGTACGGGAATAACCACCCAATTTCCAAATGTCAGCAATCTTATACCAAACCACCAGCAGGGATTTCAGGGACTAAACCAACTGGTTCCAACTATGCCACTTTCAACCGCAGTCCTAGCAACCGAAGCACTCCCAACCCGGTCAAGGCTAAGAGCCTAGATGTGTACTTAACTGGTTATCAGGAGGCTTCTCGTCAGCATTTATTATCTGGCTTTTAACATGGTTTTCGTTTGCATTTTCAAGCGCCTCAAGAGGGCTCATGTTCCAACAATCCAGCGTCTGAGCACGCCGACATTGTTGATCAGAAGTTAGCTAAAAAAATACAAGCCGGTCGGATAATTGGACCATTTGAAAAGCCCCCATTACATAATCTCAAAGTGTCTCCCTTGGGAGTTATTCCTAAAAAAGTGCAAGGTGAATACAGAATGATTCACCACCTGTCATTCCCCTTTGGTGGTTCAGTTAATGACTTTATTCCCCCAGAATTCTGCTCAGTACAATATGCTACAGTTGATGATGCCGTTCACATCATTAAACGTTTAGGTAGAGGTTGTGCTCTGGCTAAGACTGACGTTCGGAGTGCTTTTCGCATAATCCCTGTTCACCCTTTCGATTACCAGCTGCTGGGGATGCAATGGAGGGGGAAATATTATGTCGATCGCTACCTACCAACGGGATGCGCCAGTTCATGTACGACCTTTGAAGCCCTCAGCACTGCAATGGAGTGGGTAGCACGAAACAAATTAGTGATTCCTACTATAATACATACTTTAGATGATTTTTTCTTATTTTGGAAAAATCCCACGAGGCATGTGCTGTTAGTCTTCAACGGTTTTTACATTTTTCTTAGAGGAAGCCTGGTCTACCTCCTATAACTTAAAGTTTTACACAGATGCTGCACAATCTAGCGGGTACGGCATCCTCTTTGGCAAGCACTGGGCTTATGGTACATGGCCCGATGCATGGAAAGCAAATAATATTTGCTTTTTGGCGTTTTTTCCTATTGTCGTCGGTCTCAGTACATGGTGTTGTGAATTGAGAAACAAGAGGTTACTCTTTATGACTGTTAACGAGAGCGTAGTTCACATCATCAATAAGCAAACCGCGAAAGACACTTAGATGCTCGGGTTACTGCGCACAATGGTTCTTGTTTGCTTGAGGAACAATACTTCCTTTAGGGCACGCCATATTCCAGGAGTTAAGAATGTGCTAGCTGATAGTTTGTCTCGTTTACAGGTCGACAAATTTCACACATTGTCCCGGGGTACGGATCCAACACCAACCCCGCTGCCAGCACACCTTCTACCAGAGAACTGGGTAGTAGGCTAGCCCAGTTATTGGAAGCGAGTTTGAGTGCCACTTCATTAAATACGTATCGCCGTCCAGATTCTACGGCAATTTAAAAGGGATGAACTTAAACTCCAAACCCCTCTATTTCCAATTTGAACTCATAAGTTGGCCTTGTTTATTGCCTTTCTAGCTGAACAAAAATATGCAGCCTCTACAGTTGCAAGCTACATATCAGCACTTAGTTATCCTCATAGATTAGCCTCTTTGTTTGACCCAACTAAGTCCGAAATGATTCATCTCGCTCTCCGGGGCTATAGTAAACTTAACCCTTCTGCAGATTCTCGGTTACCCACCACATTGCCCATACTTGAAGATATTATTTTAGCATGTGAACACACTAAATCCTCATTATATAGTAGGAAATTAATTCGGGCCATGTATGCTATTGCTTTCTTCGCTGCCCTAAGAGTTGCTAAAATTACCTCTCGAGCTCATCAATTCCGTCAAAATATAATTGCCATTAGTCAAATGGTATTTTTGAAAACCCTAGAGGGTACTGTCAGTGCGACCAAGCTAACACTCAGGAATTGCAAGCATAGTGACACTTCAAATCCAGTAGATATTTTCATATACCGAGAGAAGCCCATTTGCCCAGTTTCTCTCCTGTTAGAGTTACTAAGTTTGCGGGGACAGTCTCCGGGACCTCTTTTCTGCTGGCCAGATGCTTCTCCAATATCTCGATCTTGCTTTGTGGCTGCTTTAACAGAAGACCTTCAGTTTTGCAATTTGAATGTTGCTCAGTATGAGACGCAAAGTTTTAGCATCGGAGCTGCTTCTTGGGCCGCAGCTAAGGGCATGTCTGACACACAGATTAGAACCTTTGGGTGCTGGAAATCTAATGCTTTTCTACGTTATATACGCCCTTCCACAATGGGGATTATTTCGGCAGTCCCAACTTAACCTAATACCATATGCTCATGCTTGTAAGTCAAAACATTTGTCTACATAGCAATATTCCTTAAGGAGAGCGCAGATCTTTTGTGCAGAGGTCAAGTGTATCTGCATTGTGTGTATCTTACTGGTAACCAACAGTACTAGATATACTATACGTGTAGAGTTGCCTGATTGGACCAGTTGTGTTTCCTGAAAGGTGCAACTTTTTTTTGAATGGTCTTATTGTACAATTTCTTGATCTAACCATGTGTGCAGGGGCCACTTGGTTCATCCAGAGCTTGTTGCGCAGGGGCTAACATACATTTGATTGGTGTTAAGTTATATAGCTGCTTGCTTGGGAACTTTTGTGCAGGGGCCAATCGTTGCCTAAAAGATACAACAAACCTTGAGACTAACATTGATATTTAGCATGTTGGAAGGCAGGTTACTAATTTGTGCATCAAACCTAGCGTGCTGGGTCAACTTGGTTTATTACCTTAAGACAGTTTCAGTTACTAGAGGATAGTTCCTGCAGAGCTTTTGTCCTGTTATATAGTTGCCCCATCGGGAACATTTGTGCAGGGGCCAATTGTTTTCCTAAACGTTACAACTAAACGTTACAACTAACATAACTTAAATATTTTATGCCATAGTTTACAAGTTAACAGTTGTAGATCAAACCATGTGTGAGGGGGCCACTCGGTTAGATGCAATAATCATGTTTCTCCATGTACATTTGAAATTGCACAACATGCTTCATCAAACATTAGAAATACCATTACACATCAATGCCAAATGTCATCCAAACATCCCACAAGATTGCAGGTGTGACCAGCTACTAATAAAGTTAACTGAAAAACTGTATGCAGGAGAAGGAAGTCCAAAGGATGTGTACATTGATGAGAAAGAGCTTACTTTAAGTTTAATTTTAAAATTAACTTTAATATTTCCTTTTTCACGCGAATACAAGTAAGTTGATACAAAACCAAATAAGTGCATGACTGGAAAATAATTGGGAGAAACTAAATTCTCATACAAAGAATATTTAACAATTATTCTACGAGGGCGCGCTGGATATGAAGTGATAAATAATGGTTATAATCATTTCATATCCAGCAAGACCGAGTAGAATAATTGTTGTATTAAAAACTCTACGACGCATAATTGAGAATCTGAACAAACGAAAAGTGGAAGAAAGGAACTCGGAGAAAGAGAAAACCGAAAAAAGGAAACATTTGTCCATCACATGCCTTAACAAAAAGGGCGCGAAAACCTTTCGGTGTGTTGCGATGTTTCCGAGCAAAGTTGAACGAATTCAATGAAAATGTCCGAGAACAACGTTGAAGCTTCTGTCTAGGGTCCTTTTTGGAAAACGTCCATAATTTATTCGCTCTGAATGGTTGTAAATGGTCAGCAGTTTGGTAAAAAAATGTTCAATCATTGCTCAAAGAAGGTGGAAGGCCTTTCACGTAGATGTACGAGCCGAAGGAAGCGAATTTGTAATACATCAAAAAAACAGCACCATGGGCGAATTTCATCAAAATGAAGACACAATTTCAATTTATTTTGATGGACTGGAACATTGACTCACCAGATCTGGTCGGAAACAAGATATATGAGGGTTAAGCAAGACAAATGTCCAGGTTATGCTTCAAGAAATAGTTTAAAGAAATTTGTCTCGATGCGTGCAGGAAAAACTGGAACCGCGGCCGAACAGAATAACAAAAACAACAAGAACGGCGATTCTTCTCATTTTTTACAAAACATCATATCTGTAAGCGGAAAGTTTGAAGCTGGTGATTGATGCATTGCAGCAAGTGCAGGTCAGAACATTTTTGATGTGTGTGAACTTTTTAAAAAGTGTCATTGATCGCTGGAAAGATTTTCAATAAGCCTAGTGGATTATTGCTGGAAATCTAAGCTAAAGTTCTTGTTTGTTCAGTTTGTTTTGAATAGACTGGCCCGTGAGCCCGTGACACTTGCTGTTGAATACATATTTCCAATTTCGTTTAGTTAAGTTCAAAAACTCTTTCGGTATCTCCGTAAATAAGAGTGCGTTTTCCTATTAGCTAAACATCATATCAACAGCCCGGAAATTTTCTTAGCGCTGCAAGAAATTTTTTAACACGATCCCAGCACTGTTTCTTGACGTTGTAAAATACTCAACAATGAAAAGTTGAATTCCATTTGTATTTCGGTTCGAGTTTCGAAATTTCTACTCGCTGTCGTTTCGAGGGAAATTTTTATTGAGCTTTCTCTGTTTGCTGAAGCGCTCATTGACCATATCAGGTAGTGCAGGTATATGAGCTGAGACCCTGTGTCCGGCTAGCCAATGAAAATGCTGGAAATCTGATATCCGTAGTTCAGTTTTTAATAATATCTAATATTAAACATACTAAAAACTAAGAGGTGAAAAAAAAAGAAAAGCTGAAGACCATATATATATATATATATATATATATATATATATATATATATATATATATATATATATATATATATATTTATTTATTTAGCCAGGCCAAGTCTAAAATCGGAGCTGCACACTGTCACCGAGCAACTTCGCATGACTTTCCTTGGGCCAGTTTAATTTGTGTCCAAAACAATTGAGCAGCAGCAGGGAAAATTAAGAGTTTTCGATAGCAAACGTTTGCAAAAACTGGACAGACATTCTTGAGTCCAAACTACTTTCAGATGAAATCGTAAAGGAGTTCAAAGCGTTCAAAGTTTATTGTATCGAGAACTCCACGCTTTAATTTGAAAAGTTTAAAGCACACATGTTGGCTAAAGTTCACAATTTTCTGAATTTTACGACAAAAAGCCCTTTGAAATCCTTCTTGCTGTTTATGAAATGTTTCAAAGTTGAGTCAGCTGTCAAATCTTCGTACATGATTGGCTATAATTCGTCATGAATGAACTGAAAACGGCGCCCGTTTAAAATGCGCTTAAAATTCGATTGAGGCCATTTGTGTATTTGTTTTAGTAGTTACCACGCTTTGAAGTATAAATTGTCGCTAAAAGTTTATTATATGACCAAAGAAAACTGGCCTACATGAAATTCAGGCGAAAATGTACAAAGTTAAAACTTTATACAAAATGTAAGAGATGCCAAACACACGGTTGCGGATAATATCACGGCTGGTTGTACATAGATGGCAGTGAAGATGAAGCGTTAGCCTGTCCTTGATTGATTACCACATTACAGTTATGGAAATTGTAGACATGGCCACTGCTCACCGCTGCACTGGATTGAATAAGCGGCTGAGGGGTACTCGACTGGTTGCCTGGTTAAACTGGATTTCTTTTCCATCAATGATGTTAGATAGTTGTCGTTGCTCGTCTTCGTTCCCGGAGTCGTATGCTCCAACGCTTTGTTCTTGTCGATGGCCAGTTATTGTTATGATTTCGGATTTTGGATCTCCCTTGGGTTTTAGTTTCCTGACCAACGTTTTCCGGACTGAGTGGTTGGATCATCTTTTTTCAGCACACATCTCTTGTAGAGGTGAGTTTCCTTTCATGCTTTTCATGATTTTGCTGATGGTATTTTTACCCATTCGGTTTTTCTTGTACCATTCTTGTACCCATTCGGTTTTTCTTGTACCATTCGATGGTATTTTTACCCATTCGGTTTTTCTTGTACCATACGTTTGCTTTGGTGGGGCTGTCGATGCAAGCTAAATAGAAAGGACCAGATAACTTTAAATCTTCAGGCCTCTTGGGCAGGTAACTCTTAAAAAGAGCGACAGGGCATCGTGACTCACCAGTTGCAAACATTTTGGGTAGCACAGACCTCGGCTGAACTCCCAAACCTCCTTGCCGTGTTTTTGTCGGGCCTTCTACGAAGGTGAAAAACTCGTTACCGTTGTCGTCTTTATTCAGGGTGAAATCCTCCACATTCATTGTGTAATGTTCTTGGCAGCCACGCAGACCAAGATGCTGTGACAGGAGCCACCACATTGTATTAAGGAGTGACCTTGGAGATGAATTTCCAAGCTGCCCGCTTTCCCACAAAGTTTCTTCTTTCTCTCTTGTTATGCTTCTTGACTTATTTAGCAATTTTCCTTCACCTTCATTTCTCAGCTTACGTGCCTTTCCCTCAAGAACTTTTCGGGATTTGAAAAATTCTCTGTCCTTTATAACTGAAAAAGAATAACCTTTCTCTTTCAAGTGGCGGTCTTCGTCTTGTTTATGCGCTGAGGCAAAAAATCGCTCGAGTATTTTATCCAACTGCTCAGGAAGAACCTTCTCAGGGTTTTTCTCAAGGCCGTTTTCGTCACACCACTTCTCAAACACCTTCACCCAGTTAAATGTGCTCTTTCGTGTGTTTAGGTTTTCTGCAGCGTCTTTTAATGCCATAACATCTTCATCCGTAACATATAAAAAGCTGGACGCCATCTTGGCACTGAAACGTTGCCATAGCACATGTGAAATTATAAATTAACGTTGAAATTTCGCGCCAAAATTAAGGAGTAATTTGTCACCCATGATATTAATATAAGAAAGCACGCACGCTATTTACTGCGCTCTAATTCATGCACTATTTAATTACATCCTGCGGGGAAAATGAAAAAAATATTTTCTGGCGACAGATCTTTTAGTGTAGCTGCTCCTACACTGTGGAACGCGCTCCCAGCAAGCCTGCGCAATATTGACTCTATATTAACTTTTAAATCTTGTCTTAAAAGATATCTTTTAAGTTAGCTTTTAGCCTTTAGTGCTTAAATTACTTTATTTTTGTTAAATTAGTTTATGTACATAATTAATATATTTTAATAGTGTAATGCGCTTTTGATCATTGAATGTTAACGCAATATAAATTAATAAATTATTATTATTATCATTATTATTATTATTATTATTATTATTATTATTATTATTATCTGGAGTTTACATTGCCTCTCTAAAAACAATTTTTTCTCTTTGCTAAATTTCAAAATATTTGCATAGACGCTTCTCTTAACGTTTTGGTTATTCAGAACTCGAAAACACCAGGCGAATCGATACAGTTTTCGTGTACGTGATACGTCTCCTAGAAGCAATCCAAGATGTCACGCATTGTAAAAAAAACTCAATTGCTCTATTTTCAAAACAAAGCACGCACTACCGAGCTGAAAACAGGCCAGCAGATATATTTTGTATGTGGCTTAAATTTCTTTATTACAAAATGTAATTTGTTTTCTAACGTCACGCGAAAACCAAGAATACAAAGGATAGTATGTTAGTGAAAAACTGCACAAGATTAAAGGGCAGTTTATTTAAAATGGCATTAACTTCCGATCATTTTCCGATAAATTTTATAACGCGAAAAACTTTTTCTGTGTAATGGATCTCATCAGCACGGTAACCGGCCGTTAATAGACTTGATAGAGCCTTTCTGGGGGAAAATGCAGTCGATACTGAGATGTAAGGTACATGTTCACTTGGAATGGACAGTCCTCAATATCACAAGGTGCGCACAAACTCGAGCTCTCCGAGACAGACAGTCAAAGAAACCACTTTATATTGTTTTTCAAATATTTATTTTACCCATACCTTAACAAACCAATATATTAAACGCCCTTACAATTTACAGCCCCAAACAACTTAAACCTTTTCATAATTCTGGTCAGTGGTAAACAGCCATTAGATGTGGTGCCACTAATGAATCATTTTGTTGCTTCAACGAACGTAAACTGCTAACACGTTCGCCACACCAACGTCGTCTGCAATCGAAAAAACTAGACATTATGGTCAGGACATAATGTTATTTTATGTCAAGTGATTTCTTTAGATAATAGCCCACACGAATCCCTAACATTCTTGATAGGTTTCGACCAATCAAGAAGCGGGGCGTTCCGGCCCATAGTATTCTTAACTTGGGAACGAGGTTGGGTCTTCCAGGTGGAGAGTATGGCCATCCAAATGGTAAACGCTTACAAACTTGGTAAACAGTCGGCCTGCGTAGAAGGCATAAAGAAAGGGAAGGTGAAGCTAGGAATTGGGACGAATATAGGGATGCCCCTAGGGGATGGGGAACTAGAAAACATATAATGAACGAAAATAGAAATATTGTCCCCGACGGTAGATAACGACAGGAATTACTTAAAGCCTGTTTATGGTCAAAAATTTTCAATTAAAATTTTCATGGATTGCAGTAAATGTGACAAGAGTACACAATAGTATTGACTCACCGGAATTGTTCCAGTTTACATAACCAGTCCGCTTGCTGTATATGATCATGTGCTGTTGCTCCCAGCCGCATGCATCCCCACTAATTACCATCCACCCATGGTCGACAGGGCAACCGCCATAGTTCCTGTTGATAAAGAATCGACGGAGGAGGCGTGAATCTCCTTGGATTGAGAAGTAATTTTGGCCTTCCGTTTTAATGTCGTCCCAGGGCATGTAGTTAGTTTTGCCCTTGAAAACCAGCTGAACTTATCCATTCCACGGGCGTCGAACTTCAGTTCTTTGACCATACTCCCTCCTTTATAAAGCGAAAACCTAGCCTGAAAAATAGAAACATATCTCTGGTTTTCCATTTTTAAAGTCCCCATAACGAAAAAAGTTTTAATTTCTTATATGAATCTAAACATCGCCCGATTAATTTCTGCGAAAATATGTTTCGGTTTGAACAAAACGCGACTTTTAAAAGAATTTTTAAAACTTTAAAATCCTATATTTTTACGGTAGATCCGCTTCGCTGAAAATAGGACCGGCGGGCTCATGATGGCCTCACTAGACGAAGACATTGATGTATGTTCAGGAAGCATGAAATACGTGAAAATATGTCTCTCGCGCGCTTCAGTATTCAAAATCCGTCAGATTTCGATTCCCTACTTGTTTTCAAATGAGATGAGAGCAAGATTAAAATCACGTGTGTCTGAATATACGTCACAACTCCTGCCAAACCCAGAAGAACCGAGTAGAGGCTAATGTGAATGGTGACCAAAATGGCGGCAAATTTGAAAGATTTGAAATTGGATGATGTTTAGATTCATTAGATTTTGTTCGATATGGGCACTTTAAAGGAAAGGCGAAAAGAAACATTTTCCGGACAGTATTGGATGAAATTACGGGAGGCATGGAGTTGACTGAATGTAATTAATGATAATATCTGAATATGTGCGTGATCGTCGCAGCTATGAGCACTACTTAATAAGCAGCACTGAAAAAAAAATCAGGCTTGTAAGGGAGTCAAACCCATAACCTCTGCGATACCGATGAGATAACAAACCAACTGGGAGCTGGCAATTTTGTTGGCTCGCAATAAACCGCTGTGAGTGACGAATAAATGCCTAAGAATATATGAAAATCATATGTAACACCTGTCACTGACAAACCCTGACTATTAACCCTCCTAAGCGCTTAAACAGTGTCTTCCGTCTGATTAATCCTTACTGTTAATTTCACTCCTTGGTTAGCTAAACAGGACAGAAAATGATAACCAAGCCAGGGCCTATTACCCGGAGCATGCAACTTCCATACTGCGCTTGTGAAACGGCATTTTCAGAAGTAGGTTTAATTATTGAAAGTAAACCTTTCCCGCGAATTGGCTTCGGATAGTCGATCACAAACGATTACGTAAAGAATATAGACTGTAACTACGACAAATACAAAAATCGTTCACTTAGGCAATAAAAATGGCGGACACACTGACGAGGAAACTACATCAATTGTTCTAAAAGTATTTCAAGCGATCAGACTTTTCAGTACACCGAAACCCATCGGAAACACTATTTTCTCGGGAAAGGGTTGTCTAAAAATAAACCTACTTGTAAAAATGCCATTGCATGATTAACACGACTAACACGTTAAGAGTATTGGGATTCTGCCAAAACATAAAATGCTTGGATTCAGGACTCCTACTACCACTAGCACCACCAACACTACCACAACCACTATACCATTACTTCTACTCGGCTACTAGTACCACCACCACTACTACTACTACTACTACTACTACTACTACTACTACTGCTACTGCTACTACTACTACTACTACTGCTGCTACTACTACTACTACTACTGCTGCTGCTGCTGCTGCTGCTGCTGCTACTACTATTACTGCTGCTACTACTACTACTACTACTACTACTACTACTACTACTACTACGTACTGAAAGACGCCATTCACGGCCGTGTGCAACAAAGAACTACGACGCCTACAAATGCCACACCTATTCAAAGAGCATCACAACAATACTAGGCATCTCCCCAAGGTCCCACTACCCTGTTGCGCCATACTTCATACAGCAATGCTGTCAAGAACACACCACCTGATAGCTATCGCTGGTCTTACGCGACCATCAGACGCGTCCTCAATCAATACCACTTGTCACACCACGACTGCACCAACAGATACTCCCAGTACCACATCAAGCTGTGCCACATCAGAAGCTAAACGCACCGTATAAAACGCTATCACATGCTGCGAGTACAACACACCAACAGCTACCCCCAGCCCCTCACCAAACTTTATCTCATCAATATCCCAACGGACTGCATCAAACGCTTCCACATGCTGCAAAAATGGAAACTGTCCGTGAAGAGACCCACCCTTCCAACAGTGTAACAAATACACCAATACCTCAGGAAATCATATCCTTTCTACGATTTGTAAAATCATTTATATAATTAGCCAAGTAACGTTAACTTCATATGAACAGTGAGACACTCAACTTAACGTAGGGTAAATTTTATACCAGTATAATGAGTAAGTAATATAGTTATCCATTATTAGTACCAGAGATTACACCGATATATCAAGCGAATTGTCCTTTCCACAACCTGATTAAAACCCTTTATTGCAACTCTATATGTTCCATAAGAATTGGAGAAAACAAAACTTGCTCTTTCTCATACTCAAGAGGTGTACGTCAAGGAGGCATTTTAAGCCCTCTTTTTTTAATCTCTGTATAAGCAATTTGCCGTATTCATTTGAAAATACGCTGTCTGATCCATTCGTTCTTCCAAATGGAACCAAAATAAATTCACTGTTGTATGCAGATGATTTGATTATCCTATCAAGATCCAAAACCGGATTACAAAACTGTTTAAATGCGCTGTCTTCATATTGCGAAGCATGGATGTTAAAAATTAAACCGAAAAAAAATTAATAATGGTGATTTCAAAAACGCCCAAGAAAATCCATTTACATAAAATTCAAAATAGGCACCGAACAAATTGATAATGTTCAAGAATACACCTATTTAGGTACACGTTTAACCCCGACAGGAAACTTTTCTCTTGCACTAGAACATCTAAAAGAGGTTACCACTATTTGTCCCAATTAATAAAAAAATTATGAAATATATTATTTATCTAAACAAAAACTAGGTCGATATCAGATCGATTATATATCCAGAGAATGTAGATCATGCCCACTGTGCAAGTCAAATCAAGTTGAAAATGAAACTCATTGCTTGTTTCAGTGTAGCAGATACTCTTTACAGAGGCAGACTTTCTTCAAGCGAATCAATGAAATAATACCTGACATTCACTGAAAGTAAATCAACCTCAGGAAAAATAAAACTACTAATGAACTCTAACGACTTATCATGTAAGTAAGCTAGTACTGAAGTTTGTTTCCTCATGTACGGATATATGTGATACATTGTTATTATCGAAAGAAAGTGATGTAACTTAGGATGTTATTCCTATTACCCTTGTTTTGTTTCTTTAAATTACTTAGCTTTTGCAATACTGTAAAATCTTGCGGTCATGCAAATAAAGCGATTTACTACAGCTACCACAACTACTACTACTACTACTACTTCTACTACTACTACTACTACTACTACTACTACTACTACTACTACTACTACTACTACTACTACTACTACTACTACTACACTACTACTACTACTACTACTACTACTACTACTACTACTACTACTACTACTACTACTACTACTACTACTACTACCACTCTTACAATGTATAAAACTTATTAATAACAACTTACCTCAGATGGGGAGAAGTCGTCCCAGTTTAAAATTATCCAATTCTTGTAGAAGTTATTAAATGTGTTTGTCACATCAAGGGCTTTCATTATGTTCTCATTGTAGGTATTAGCGGAGCTATAAACATCATAAGCGTCCTTAGCAACTTTATTCACAGCCTTGAAAGCCAATGTCCAACCTAAGGGTGTATTAATGGGATTTAGAAAGGTAGCGCACAGCGAGAATAACCACGACAAAGCCAATCACGGTACGGTAGCGAGAATAACCACGACAAAGCCAATCACGGTACGGACAACACCACAGTAGACTAAGAGGTTAAATTAGGTCCAAATTTTATTTATTGAACTCGATTAAAAGTCACCCACCTTAAGAGGCAAAATGGCTTCATGTCAGCTTGCCTAATACCAGTCTACAGACTCTAGTGTTTCGATATTTCAGACGCTGTTATGCGATTATTTTACTCTCACACATTGTACATTTAATAAATGATGCTAATATCTTCAAACCTTTTTAAGATTCCCATGCAGAAACGACAAATAACGGAAGTATAGCTAGTATCTCACTCAAAACAAAAATAAGGACGTTCAGCATCTTCCTAATGAATAAAAGAGAATTCGTGGTGAAACCAGTGAAATCTGTCCACGTCCGTCACACACCCAGTCTTAATCACGTCTCCAAGAGGTATTGAGTATTCCTTCGAGAATAAGGCCATGGTATTTATTTATATTTAACGAGTTTGTTTCATTGATAGGTATACTATTATTTTTCTGACCTCCGTCCACCATGTCGCAGTAAACTGGGAATGCATCTCTTATGCCTGAAAAAAATTGCGGACACAACGTAATTTAACAACCCTTAAGCCGCGGCTACACGAGCGATTTTTTGCTTGCGATGGTGATGCGATTTTTTTTTAAATTGTCGCGTCACCAGCGCGCAGTGAAAATCACCCGTGTAGCCACCCTCGCACAGGTGATGCGACAGCTCAAAAAATCGCAGAAAAAGAATCGCGAAAAATTAAACTCATTCAATTTCTCGCGATTTTTTTCTTGCGACGTTCAAGGGTGGCTACACTTGCGATTTTCATCGCGTGCTGGTGACGCGACAAAATTGAAAAAATCGCATCACCATCGCAAGCAAAAAATCGCTCGTGTAGCCGCGGCTTTAAGGAGGAGGGGGGGGGGGATTTAGGGGGCTATACGGGCGTTGTAGATGGGTTGGTGATGGTGGAATCTGTACTATTTACTTCAGGAACTCAACATAATAATAAAAAAACTCAAAGATACTTATCAACTGGTAGAAAATTGAACGAACGTTTATTTTCTATTGAAGTGTTTCATCAGAGTAATAAGATATAATGAGAATTTTTCAAAGAAGTCAATCTCTTACTGTTTTCACCGTAAGTCTTATTACATCGCCCTTGGCTGTCAAAGACGCGGTTTGATGTTCGTACATGATTTGAATCAGTGCTTTTTGCGCAAAAACCTGTCATCTCCCATTGTGTTTCGTAAAGGAAGTCGAGATCCTTTACTGTTACATCAATCACGCTTTTTGGGTCCCTATTTATAGCGGAGACGAGGTTATGGTTAGGTTTGTGTTTTGTGTCAGCCATCAACGCTCGTTTATGGAACAACACACAAAAAATTCCCTAACCACTCAATGTGATCCAGTAAACACCATTAGCGTTTCTAGTTTCTTTGTTGGCAGCCCTGATATCTTTGCACGAGTTCCCGGGATTGGATTTCGAGCCGTATGGTGGTGCTTCATACTGCAGAGTTTGCCATTCACGTCCGTTGCAGACAAGTACTTTGCCGTCAGCGAACTTCAACTGGCCAGCTCTTCTGGGCAGACATGTGCAGTTGTGTTCTTGAACTTGTAACACAGAGCGGTCACAGTCACAGAGTATCAGGGCACTGCTTAGGTACAGCACACTTGTCAATATAATGCCCAATGCAGTCATCTGCGCCATTTCTAACCTGAAAGGGTAGAAATGAATAGACTGCTAAAGTGTGACGTCACAAATATTAAAATTATGGGATTTGTTAAGATTTTCAGAAAGAGCAAGATGAAAGATGCTAACTTGCCAAAAATCAGCATTTAAAGGCAAATTGGCTCTGAGATATTAGCACTGTTATGCTCTGCTGACTCCATACAAATCCTTCTAAATTTGACTCGGTTCATAACGTTAGGAACTGAGTAAAATTCAGAAGGATTTCTATGGAGTCAACAGAGCATAACGGTGCTCATATCTCGCTCTCAAACTGTAAGAAAATGCTGAGTTTTGGCAAGTAGATCTTTTTGATCGTGTTCTTTCTGAATATTCGAACAAATGCCTTTATTTCACAAATTTAGTTTTAATAACGTCATCACTTTAGTACTCTATGTACAATCACCCTCCCACACATAGCTGATTTCTTCCGGCTGGAGGTGTCCGCTAAGATTGGGCTGAAAGACACAATACCCCGTAGAGGGAGGTTGTGTCTGTCGAACCACTTCTACTTGTGCTGTTGAATGCATAAACATCGATTTGGTAGTCAGGAAACTTCTGTCAGTAAGGTGCCTTGTCCAGCCTATATTGCATGTTATGACCCTTGACTCATTGTCAAACCCAATTGAATGTATTTCATGTATAAGAGCGAAATTATGTCGCCAATTCATTTTCATGAGGAAATGGAAATACTATATTTCTGCTGGTTCGCGTTACTTTGACCAGCTAAAAGTCGCAAGTCTGGTGATGGAGCCTACTAATGTTAGCAGTTACTTCTATAACGTAGCTTTGAAAAGTTTTAAATAACCTAGATGATGAAGAAATTAATCGGTTTCTTATAAAAGGGGCAGAAAGTGAAAGACTTACTCGTCGCGTTCTTGGATCTCTCCGAAATATGTCTTCCGCAGTGCACCCCGTAATGAGAAATGTGCTCTATCATGGCATTACTTAAAGCGGAAAAAAAATATTTACACAACTTTCTCTCATCCACGTTTGTTTTACAAGCACTGAGCGGAACCGCTCCAATCTCGCACTATACGTTTCTTTTGAAAAAAGCAAAACCTGTGTAAAATCGAAGGTTCTACACCTGAGAAATTTTATTAAATCCCAGTTTCCTGAGAGAAATAAATTGGCCAAATATTTCGCGAGAACTCGTGAAATCCTTGTAACTGGAGCGAATGGTAAGATCTTAGTCGATCTTTGAGGTATCTCCTAACGTTTTCCTCAACGGTCGTTTATACAAATTCATTGATCCTGATGGAGATTCAAAGGATGATTGTTTTAAAATAAATACCATTGCTTTGTGTGCTAGTGTATAACATGCATGGATAAGAATGACATCAATTCCCTAATTTGGCAATCGTGTTGATTTGGCGCCAGAAGCAATTTCTACTTCCGCTCGCCATAATTTTGGAAACAAAAAGTTATGTAGCTTAACTTTTAAAAACATCTCTGTACTCGTTCCCGTGTAGCATGAAAATGCTTGTGACAGACAGACAGACAGACAGACAGACATGTTTTTATTTGGAGTGTGTGTGTGTGTGTGTGTGTGTGTGTGTGTGTGTGTGTGGGGGGGGGGGGGGGGGGGAGTTAGACAGTTAATTGATGTAGCTATTGCCAAAGGAAAATTTTCGAAATGAGTAAACGAAATCGAGAGACGCTAAAAAATTGATTGTCGAGAGCAGTTAAGAAACAGTGAACGGTATCGAAATACGGTTATTCCAATTAGGTATCTAGCAGTCTTTTCTTTTTTTCCATAGCGTCCTTTCTTTTTTTTTTTTTTTTTAGCGCGAAGCTTTATTCGGGATCTCGAATTGCATATTTTGCTGACATCATCATTCGAACCAATTTTGGTTTTATATTCAGACGAATTTGCAACACCAAACCTATTTCTTCCGATCATAAACTACCGCTCAAAGAAGAATCAACCTTCCCTTGAATGAATGAGGCTAGTTTGTTTGTCACGTATCCTCTTCAGGGGGTTCCTCAGTTGACCTCTATAATTTGCTTTCACAATTGACAGCACCTTCGATGAGGTGCGAAAACAGTGCAATTCTTTGGAGGCCAAGAGCTTGGGCAGTCCAACGAATTAATCTTTATCTAGATTTATCGGATTTTGACGAAATTTGGGGAAAATGTTCCTCACATCACACCAAAGTGTATGCAGCTCGAGATATTTTTCGCGTAGCGTCCAAGCGCGTGAAACGCATGACAAAAAGTTCTATTGGCCAACTTTACAATACGGACTTTATCAAGAACCAATCGGAATATCGAAAACGCCTCACACACTAACAAACAAACGTTCAATTGATCGTTTTATTGCAACAACGCTGTTTCGTGTGTTCAAATAATGACCACACTCATCATATACATTCCATGCTGTGAAGAATACAGCCAATCAGAATGCAGGAAAGCCGTTGTATATTCGTCAGTATTCCACCGAACCTTCCCATTTAAATCAGTTCAAGACTTCACGAATAATTCTCGTTTTATTGCTACAGCTCTGTTTCGTATGGTCCATGTTGCCGTGCGTCTGTTCAGTAATAGATATAGTGTGATAAAAACAAAGTGGTAAAAACAAAGAAGTGGCACACGAGCCGCAGGTGAGTGTGTCACTGATGTTTTTACGGCATTTTGACGTCCTCTGTGATCAATATACTGAACAGACGCACGGCAACATGGAATCTATTTTTATAACATAGCGCGCGTGCTTGCCCTATGTAAAGCCGCGGCTACACGAGCGATTTTTCGCTCGCGCCGGTGATGCGATTTTTTCAATTTTGTCGCGTCACCAGCGCGCGATGAAAATCGCAAGTGTAGCCACCCTTGAACTTGCAACGCAACAGGTAAAAAGTCGCAAGAAAAAAATCGCGAGAAATTGAATGAGTTTAACTTTTCGCGATTCTTTTTCTGCGATTTTTTGAGCTGTCGCATCACCTGTGCGAGGGTGGCTACACGGGTGATTTTAATCGCGCGCCGGCGACGCGACAATTTTACAAAAAATCGCATCACCATCGCAAGCAAAAAAATCGCTCGTGTAGCCGCGGCTTAAATCCTATTGAGCCGTTATGAACAAAATCTTTATTTACGCACGCCCGTGCGTAAATAAGATGACGTGAGCATTTTTTTTACCTGGCTGCAGAGTTGCCGTCCTGTCAAGCCGCAGTGCAGTTTTCCTTCTCTTTGAAATATGGAAGAAACCGGCGAAGAACTACCCAAATTTTCTATCGGCATTGACGTTTTAGGTATTGATCCAACAAGCAGCAAAAATAAACCCGAAAAAAACTCGCAAGTTGCGTCTTTCGCAAATTTGTCGGAAGACCAGCTGCAGCAAATTTTGCCCGAAAGACATTCACTAGGAACCAAAAGAGTCACCAATTGGTCATTAACAACATTTAAAGGTAAAATTTCCGTTTTTATTGTTGTTTTTTGATTTGTTCAACTTGAGGAATAAAGTGTTAACTGGAAATTTACCTTTCACATTACCATACACGACCATCCACTTCACAGCTACACAACTGCAGTGATGTCCTATCAAGAAGCTTCAACACTGTGAATGTTAGCAGCCAACCTGAGTCTTCTGCTGCAGCCATAACTGTTCGTTAAAATAACAGTGTGGTGGTTGCCCAAGAGAAAACTGCAAGTTTCCTGCAGTCTGTCTTCTTCAATTGCGCCGTCCACGGCAGCGTAATTGGTAAACATTGTTTTGAACAAACTGAATCCTTGATAATTCCGGATCTTTGACTTTGAAAACATTTTTTAGTGACACTTGAGTTCATTTGGCTTTGATTTTCTCCATTTTGCCCCTAAATTTTGAGCTTTTCATTCACAGTTATCGGTTAACATGGTTAGCTGGATAAAATGTTCTCGCTCAAACCAAAGTGTAAATTGTGGCGTGTTTTGACCAGCAAATAGGGAAGTTTGTTTTCTTTTTTCGTGCGTTGTGAAATTTTGCACTCTGTCACAATAAAAATATTCTTCGCGCAGATCCTCTGTCACCTTGTTACAAGAGAATCTGCCCATGCTTTTAGCTGGGCGTATATCGAGTTATGGATGCACTTGGGAAGTTTGGAGAGCACTCAAAAAGCTAGAGTTGCTCTCGGCTGCGCCTCGAGCAATTCTTATGCATTTTTCGTGCTCTCCAAACTTCCCGCGTGCACCCATACCTCGATATACGCACGCTAAGCATGAACAAATTCTTAAGTTTTATATAATACAAAAATAAAATGCAAGCGAAAAACTTGTTTATTTTCACATTTGTGGAAGAAAGTGGGTCGTGATGACGTAATCTGTGTATTTGTCCTCTAGATCACAGCTAAGAATCAATCACAACGCGCGAACTATATATATATATATATATATATATATATATATATATATATATATATATATATATATTATATGCCTAGTGGTTAAGGCATCCGACCGGTAATCTGGAGACCCAGGTTCGATTCCTGGCTGAGCCACATTTTCACTTAATTACTTAGTTGTGTTGATTTCTATTCCCAAATTAACCTTGGAACAAAACATGTGGGTTATCTTCATTTGTGATAGTGTATGTTTCTTCATGAAGATTAACTGTTTGTGACCGATGCTTGTGAAGAGTTATATATACATACATACATACATACATACATACATACATACATATATATATATATATATATATATATATATATATATATATATATATATATATATGTAGCTGGATTTTTCAAAACAGGGTCAGTCATTTGTGATTTTCACCGCTGATTCCGGTGGAACTTGCTGCCTCCGGGCAGCAAGTTCCGGGGTAATCCGGCCGATGAATTTTGAGGGGGGGTTCCGTCAAGGCGGGTTGCAGAGCACTCAAGAGGGACAGGGCTACAAGACCATCTGCATTTGAGCTGGCCAGCTCTTAAGGCAGGGGGGATAGGCCAGCTCAAACTTTGGACTTGTGATGTTGGTTTTTCTATTATTAATTAATTTTCCGACTTTATTGCCTGCAGGACTGCAGCTGCATGAATGCCTGAGTGTTGGGAATTTTGACCAACACGCACACCGGGCTGCCAAGCCTGCAACAAAGGCATGAGCTGGTAAGAATTGAATATATCTGAAAGCAAAGTCCAGCCATTTTCCTGGCCATTTTACAAAAACTCAAGTTCTGGAGTCTAGCCCGGTTTTGAAAAGGTCAGCTATATATATATATATATATATATATATATATATATATATATATATATATATATATATATAGACGGTTGAAAGCGCTTCCTGGGCCAACGAAAGATGCAGAACCAAAAGGATCACTAATGATTCACAGTCCTTATTCGGCGGATGATAAAAAACAGTTAAAAAGACCGAAAATGGACAACTTTTGGTTCAAAAAACGATAAAAATTTAAAAATTTATGATTAAAAAACGTTTCGGTCTCTCGACCTTCGTCAGTTACAAACAGAATGTTAAAAACCTACAATTTAAATATGATTTTACAACAATGGTTACAAATTACATACGGGTTACGTAACTCAGACAATGAAACGAAAAACAATAGGTGTACAAAAAGTATGAAACGACTACGGTAAATTAACAGGATGCGGAATAACAACAATAATAGAACTAGTGATAAATGTTACGTAATTGTCGCAGCGCAACAGGTTCCCCATCAAGGGCCTCTGAATCATCATACCTGTCAGTATCATAACAAAATCCCTAAAGAGGGCCTTAAACAATAAGTAATAATTTCCCAACAAAGAGCCTTTGAATGACCTAGCTAGCACAAAAATAACAGAATCCCCAAAAAGAGGGCCCTGAGCGCTGAAGCAACTACAAGTGCTAAAGATTACAATTAATGAGTCGGTACACACTGACTTGTTAAAATATATAAAAATAAATTCACTGCCAATACGCACCTTAAGAAAATCGCAACCTACTGTCCAAACTCTGCTGAAATTAAGTATAATGGATGCGATTTTATATATATATATATATATATATATATATATATATATATATATATATATATATATATATATATATATAATACTTGTTTCTTGGGTAGAATGTATTTCGTAGAGCGCTCAACTCATTTGATTGAGGAGCATTGACTATACCTTCACAGGAGTTCAGGCTTCAGGAGTAATCATCGTTTTATTGCGACAGTGCTGTTTCGTATGGTTCAAAATTATATGACCACACTCATCAGGCAACTTTAACGATTTAGTGTTAAAACTAACAGAACTGGCAGTAAAATATGAATGGTTGTTATGGGGATGCGTTACATTCAAGACATTGTATCTAGGTAACAGATGCTTTTTGTCTTAGTTGCGTTACTCTAAAGTTCTGGAGCACATATCTGTTTCTGTGGGGGCATGAACTCGCTAGCTCGTTTCGCCTGTTTAGGCTACACAGCTCTTTTCTACAAATGATGATGAATTTTTCATACAGACAAAGATTACATTTTTTGTTCATGTTGCTGTAGGGTTTACATTTCTTTAAAATTTTCCATTTCATCTGGAAAGGCTTCTTCTTGTCTTTTAAATTCCAGACATACTTCGAGAGTTCTGTTTCATTTCTTCTGTTGGAGTGTCGAAAGGATGTTTGGTGGTTTCTGTAACGTTCCTTAAAGTTTGTTGCCAGTCCGACATACGTTTCCGTTGTTGTCTCTGTGGTTACTGTGGCTTGGTAGATGACATTTGTCTGGAGGCATTTTCCTTGTAGTGGACAGTCTGGTTTTTTTCTGCAATTGCAGGTGTCAGGTTGTTGCGTTGGTAAGTTCAAATTTGAGAGAATGCGCTTGTTGTGTGACGAGATGATAGATTTCATGTTTGGCATGCATGAGTAGCTGAGTTTAAGTGTGTGTCTGTTGAAAATCTTGTGGAGTGGATGGTTCTTTGGGAAGCATCTGTCGACGATGTGTAGGAACTTTCTTCCAAGGTTAGTTCTGACGTTTGAATTGAAAGGGGGGTTGTACTATGTGGTGTTTCTTGTTCGTTTTCTTTTGTTTTTCGAAGCTTGCTCTTGTAAAGGGTTGTACGTCAGCTTGTGACTGTATCCACTTTCTTCAAGAGCTTTCTGGTAAGGCGCAATGGATTCGTCAAATACTTCTTTGCTGGATGATATGTTAGTTAATCTCTTGTTAATGTTGAGTGGGATGTTTTTTAGTAATTCTGGGGGGTGGTTGCTCTGTTGGTGGACATACGACAGTTTGTTATTGGGCTTCATGTATGGCTTGTAGCTGCCGTGTGTGAGGTCGAAGGTGACATCAACAAAGTTGACGATCTTTTTGTTAGCATCAATTGTGATTTTGAGGCCATTTGATTTGAACACTTGGCTTACTTCTTGTTTGGTTTTTTCAATTTCTCTCGGAGTGGCTTTGCAAATTGCGAGACCATCGTCACGGTACAGGCCAACTTCATTTTTGAATTTGGATGCTATCAAGGACAGCATGTAATTTCCTATCATTAACTCACATGTTTCTGCTCCGTCGTATGAGCCCATTGTGACATCAAACATGTCGTTTGTGTTCTTCTTGATCCATGGAGAGTTTTGGTGGTAAAGGAGCGACTTTTTCGCGTGGATAATGATGTGGCGGTCTTGTTGAGTGATGGTGGTGAATCTTGAGGCATAATCTAATGCTTTCAGTAACAGGTCTTCAGATATGGATGGGTAAAATTCGCACACGTCAAAGGTGATGAATGCGTGTTTTTCCTTTTCTGGGATTGCCTTAAGCCATTCTATGGTGTCTTTAGTACTCTTCCACATGTTCACTTTAGTCGCTTGTGTAATTTCTTTGTTTATTCGGTCGAGGATGTCTTTACTGATGATGCCAATTTCGGATTTGCACGGATTTATGAGTCTGCAGGTCGGGTTGCTTATGAAATCTGGTTTGTGATCTTTCAATGTTATGAATGATTCTCTGGACGCTGAGGTTTCAATACGGTCGTCAAGCTTGAGTTTTTCCGCGATTGTCTTGTCTTTCAGAGTTATCATGTCCGGCACTTTGGGGTTTGTCTTCTTGTAGGTTTTCGTAACGTTTTTGTTTACAAGTGTCACGTAGTCGTTGGGTTCTGTCTTGTAATAGTTTGTGGTTTTGTCAGCTTTTACGAAGATGTTCTTCTCTTCCCGGATTTCCTTTACGTCTTTACTGAGCTTTTTCTGAAGATTGTTAGGGTGAGTATTGGTCTTGAATTCAACTCGCTGTGTCATGTCAAGCATACAGTCTTCAAACTCCTTGAGTTCTTTTACATGTGGTGGAGACCGTTTCGATTTGAACCCGTAAGTTTCTTTGGTTGTGTCATCGGTGATCTTGTTGAGGAAAAAGAAAGCTTTCCAGCGCATACGTTGGAGTAAGGATTCCGTTTTTGCAATTAGTGCTTGAAGAAACGCATTTTTACTTGCCAGTGGGATGTTCTTCATTGAATACTCGAAGTCCCTCACTTGGAAATTCATTCTTGACAGCGCTCAACTGTAGGGCAGGAGCTATATAAATACTTGTTTCTTGGGTAGAATGTATTTCGTAGAGCGCTCAACTCATTTGATTGAGGAGCATGAAATCTATCTATCTATCTATTGAGGAACATGAAATCTATCATCTCGTCACACAACAAGCGCATTCTCTCAAATTTGAACTTACCAACGCAACAACCTGACGCCTGCAATTGCAGAAAAAAACCAGACTGTCCACTAGAAGGAAAATGCCTCCAGACAAATGTCATCTACCAAGCCACAGTAACCACAGAGACAACAACGGAAACGTATGTCGGACTGGCAACAAACTTTAAGGAACGTTACAGAAACCACCAGACATCCTTTCGACACTCCAACAGAAGAAATGAAACAGAACTCTCGAAGTATGTCTGGAATTTAAAAGACAAGAAGAAGCCTTTCCAGATGAAATGGAAAATTTTAAAGAAATGTAAACCCTACAGCAACATGAACAAAAAATGTAATCTTTGTCTGTATGAAAAATTCATCATCATTTGTAGAAAAGAGCTGTGTAGCCTAAACAGGCGAAACGAGCTAGCGAGTTCATGCCCCCACAGAAACAGATATGTGCTCCAGAACTTTAGAGTAACGCAACTAAGACAAAAAGCATCTGTTACCTAGATACAATGTCTTGAATGTAACGCATCCCCATAACAACCATTCATATTTTACTGCCAGTTCTGTTAGTTTTAACACTAAATCGTTAAAGTTGCCTGATGAGTGTGGTCATATAATTTTGAACCATACGAAACAGCACTGTCGCAATAAAACGATGATTACTCCTGAAGCCTGAACTCCTGTGAAGGTATATATATATATATATATATATATATATATATATATATATATATATATATATATATATTTGAAGACAGTCTGATCAACTGAAGATTTGACTTGGCATATTTATTACTATATAGTTTCGTACCGCACAACCTGTACGGCACTCATCAGATAAATAGCCAAATGTAAAATTACAACGTAAAGCTGGTAACTATATATACAGGAGGAGTGGAAAAGTATTAGATTACAACGGTTTCTACTTCTTAACAATAGACGCTTAAAATCCGCGTGACAATGGAAGTAAGCGTGACACTGACATTTATGTACTTAAGATGACCGGAAAAGTTTAAATTTACAACGGTTTCTGTTTCGGATAAACAACGGACACATTAAAATGGGGCTTATTACCTGCCAGTTTTGAAATTTTTGAGGAGAAATTTGTTTGCGTGTCTACAGGAAGTAATAAGTTCATTACGTTTGTTCAAGGTGGCTAAATCGGGCCTGCAAATTATAAAATACTTCTCCCACAGACACAAATTACATCGATTGGAAGCGGGGTTGTACGGAGAAGCTTGCTTTAAGATCTTCCAAGATATCCTAAAACCTGTTTTAGTGTCTTTCAACTGCCAAATATGCTTACTGAGTTCTGTGTTGAGTCTCTTGCTTGGATTGGTGAAAGAAGCTTTGTGGTTTGTGAATCTGGTTTTGAAGGAGTTTTCAGTTAGGCCTACGTAGGTTTGGTCGGGCTTGCTGTCTTCAGATATCACTGTTGCCTGATAGACAACGGACTCTTTGAGGCAATTGCCAGCCATAGGGCAGTCAGCCGGTTTTCTGCAGTTGCATGTTCTAGGCGACGGTGGTGCGTTCTTCCGTAATAAGGATGACTTGTTATGGCCGTCGATGGTTTGTTTGACGTTAGACATGCAGCTGTAGCTGATTTTAACTGTGTTACGATTAAAGATCTTATGTAACACGTGGCCATTTGGGAATTCTTCGTCCAGGATCTTGAGGAAAGCCCGTCCTACGTTGGTGGCGACATTTCTGCTGTATGGAGGGTTGTACCAAATGATTTCTCTGTGGCGATTCTTTCTGTTAGAGGTTGGAGGATCTGCTACACTCGGGGGATAGAATTCAAGACGGTGCTTGTGTCCGCTGTCGTCAAGAGCTTTCTGATAGAGTGGTGCTGCTTTGGTGAATGACTCTTCGTCATATGAAATCTCAGAGAGCCGGTTGTTGATGGACTTTGGTATGTTTTTGATGATCTGCGGTGGATGGTTAGATTTCTTGTTGATGTAAAGTGGGATGTTGTTGGGCTTAGTGTAAGGCATGTATTTTCCGTTAGTTAAGTTAAGGGTGACATCGAGGAAGTTAACGATTTTATTGTTGGCTTCAATGGTAATTCTAAGGCCATGTTTGCTGAAGATGGCGCACAGGTCTTTCTTGATGAGCTCTACTTGGCGTGGTGGTGCATTGGTTACTCCAAGGCCGTCATCTCTGTATAAGCCGAAGTTGTTGCCATGTTTCTCTTTGATTTGGTGTAGGAGGAAAGCGCCAACGAGTTCACATGATTCGGCCCCGTCATAGCTGCCCATAGTGACATCGAAGAGGTTTGACGATGCTTTCTTTCCCCATGGCTCGCAAGAATTGTACAGAAGGGACTTTTTCGCATGTAAGATGATGCGACGTTCGTCATCGGTGATGGTAATGTAGCTGGATGCAAAATCTAGTGCGGCGTTTAGTAGGTCGATTGAAATGGATGGATAAAAATCGACTACGTCAAATGCGATGAATGTGCAGTTATCCTTGTCATCTAAGCTGTTGAACCAGCTCAAGACAGCTTTAGTGTTTTTCCATTGGTTTAAGCTTAGTTTGTGAATAATGTTGGTGTTTATTCTGTCAAGGATTTCTTTGCTGATTTTGCCGATCTCGGATTTGGCTGGGTTGATAAGGCGGCATGTGGGATTATTCACAAAATTAGGTTTGTGGTCCTTGAGGGTAATGAAGGCTTCGCGTTTGGCAGTGATATTAATACGGTCATCTAGTTCTAGGTTTTTGGCAATACTTTTGGCTTCAAGCTCAATAGGATTCGTGGTGCTCGGGGTAACTTTCTTGTAGGCCTTGGTGATGTTCTTCTGCAGGAGATCATTATACGTGGATGTGTCCATGTTGTAGAAATTTGTGGTTTTGTCGGCGGGAATTAAGAGTTTATCAGAATTCCTTATGGTTTTGATGTCAGAAGATAGCTTTTGTTGGAACCAGCACTTGACCTTTCTGAATTTGAGGTTCTCGACCATGTTCAGTAGTCTCTTCTCAAAATTTAACATCGCTGGGATCTGTGGAGGTGAATTTTTGGAGTTGAATCCGAACGTTTCTTTCTGGTTGCTTTTAGTGTTAGGGTTGAGGAAGAAGTATGCTTTCCATCTCATCCGTTTACAGAGGTTTTCAGTTTTTTCAATCAGCTTACGGTTGTAATCCGTAATCCAGCGGACACAAGCACCGTCTTGAATTCTATCCCCCGAGTGTAGCAGATCCTCCAACCTCTAACAGAAAGAATCGCCACAGAGAAATCATTTGGTACAACCCTCCATACAGCAGAAATGTCGCCACCAACGTAGGACGGGCTTTCCTCAAGATCCTGGACGAAGAATTCCCAAATGGCCACGTGTTACATAAGATCTTTAATCGTAACACAGTTAAAATCAGCTACAGCTGCATGTCTAACGTCAAACAAACCATCGACGGCCATAACAAGTCATCCTTATTACGGAAGAACGCACCACCGTCGCCTAGAACATGCAACTGCAGAAAACCGGCTGACTGCCCTATGGCTGGCAATTGCCTCAAAGAGTCCGTTGTCTATCAGGCAACAGTGATATCTGAAGACAGCAAGCCCGACCAAACCTACGTAGGCATAACTGAAAACTCCTTCAAAACCAGATTCACAAACCACAAAGCTTCTTTCACCAATCCAAGCAAGAGACTCAACACAGAACTCAGTAAGCATATTTGGCAGTTGAAAGACACTAAAACAGGTTTTAGGATATCTTGGAAGATCTTAAAGCAAGCTTCTCCGTACAACCCCGCTTCCAATCGATGTAATTTGTGTCTGTGGGAGAAGTATTTTATAATTTGCAGGCCCGATTTAGCCACCTTGAACAAACGTAATGAACTTATTACTTCCTGTAGACACGCAAACAAATTTCTCCTCAAAAATTTCAAAACTGGCAGGTAATAAGCCCCATTTTAATGTGTCCGTTGTTTATCCGAAACAGAAACCGTTGTAAATTTAAACTTTTCCGGTCATCTTAAGTACATAAATGTCAGTGTCACGCTTACTTCCATTGTCACGCGGATTTTAAGCGTCTATTGTTAAGAAGTAGAAACCGTTGTAATCTAATACTTTTCCACTCCTCCTGTATATATAGTTACCAGCTTTACGTTGTAATTTTACATTTGGCTATTTATCTGATGAGTGCCGTACAGGTTGTGCGGTACGAAACTATATAGTAATAAATATGCCAAGTCAAATCTTCAGTTGATCAGACTGTCTTCAAATATTAATGCTCTAGTTTTTCTATTGAGCACTCTGACAACAGTTGTGCAAATCAACTTATATATATATATATATATATATATATATATATATATATATATATATATATATATATGTATATGTATATGTATATGTATATGTATATGTATATGTATATGTATATGTATATGTATATGTATATGTATATGTATATGTATATATATATATATATATATATATAATATTCAATTGTGGAAACTTCAATTGCATGAAACTCGGAGTAGCAATTAAATGTGTTTGAATTAGTCCGACTCCATAATTGAATATTATATTCACAGCTCTGGTTTTTCCATTGAGCACTTTTATAGCAGATGAAGTCTTCAATTTATCCGCTGTTGCTTTATTGCAACAGCTCTGTTTCGGATAGCCAAATACTGACTACACTCATCAGGCAATAGCGACGAATGACCGCTAAATTTGAATGCTGACAATATAAACAAATAGTTGTGTGAGCGCGCGCCTTGCGCTTGTTGTGTGACGCGATCAAGGATTTTATGTTCGGCATGCACGAGTAGCTGAGTTTAAGTGTGTGCCTGTTGAAAATCTTATGTAATATGTGGTTCTTTGGGAAGCATATATCCACGATGTTCAAAAACGTTTTACCGATGTTGGTTCTGACGTTACAATCCCATGGGGGGTTGTACCATGTGATGTTCCTTTTTCGATTCTTCCTTCGTCTATTTGCTTGGTTTGTTGGCGGGTTGTATGTAAGTCTGGGGCTGTATCCGCTTTCATCGAGGGCTTTTTGGTAGGGTGCAATGGCTTCGTCGAAGATTTCTCGGCTGGATGATATGTTGCTGAGTCTTTGATTGATGTTTTTGGGGATGTTCTTCAGTAATGCCGGCGGGTGGTTGCTCTGTTGATGGACGTATATTAATCTGTTGTTCGGCTTTGTGTATGGTTTGTAGCTCCCGTTTCTTAGATCAAAGGTCACATCCAAGAAGTTCACTATTTTCTTATTCGCGTCAATTGTGATTTTCAGGCCATTTGATTGAAACACTCTACAGACTTCTTGTTTTGTTTTTTCGATTTCTTTCAGAGTTGCTTTGCAGACTGCAATGCCATCGTCGCGGTAGAGGCCTACTTCATCCTTAAATTTGGGCGCAATGAGTGACAGCATGTAGAAACCAATAAATTCACACGTTTCTGCTCCGTCGTATGAGCCCATTGTCAAGTCGAACAGGTTGTTGGTGTTATTTTTTGTCCAAGGTGAGCTTTGATGGTATAGCAGTGACCTTATTGCGTGGATTATGATTTTCCTGTCTTGCTGGGTGATTGCGGTGAATTGTGAATCGTGGTCTAATGCCTTCAAGAGGAGCTCTTCTGATATTGACGGATAAAATTCGCAGACGTCGAAGGTAATAAATGAATAGTTTTGTTTATCCGGTAATTCCTTGAACCATTCTATTGCGTTGGCTGTGCTTCTCCACAGGTTTACTTTAGTTTCATGGATAATCGTTTTGTTAATCTGACCAAAATGTACTTGCTGACGATGCCAATTTCTGACTTGGTTGGGTTAATAAGCCTGCATGTCGGGTTGTTGATGAAGTCGGGTTTGTGGTCTTTCAGTGTTATAAACGAGTCCTTGTTTGCTGATATTTCAATTCTGTCGTCAAGTCCGAGGGAATTAACAATTTCCTTGTATTTAGAGGTTATATTTTTTGGGATGTTATAGCTTGTCTTCTTATAGTATCTTGTTACGTTTTTGCTTACCAGTTTGGTGTAGTCTTCTGGTTCTGTCTTGTAGTAGTTACTCGTTTTGTCTGCTTTAAGAAAGATGTGGTTGTCTTTGCGGATTTCTTTGAGGTCTTTACTGAGTTTTCTTTGTAGGCTGCTTGGGTAGCGATTGGTTTTGAATTCAAGATGCTGTACCAGGTTTAGCATGCAGTCCTCAAACTCACAAAGTTCATTAATTCGAGGTGGTTGTCATTCCAAAAATACCAACGGTGCATCAACAAGAAAAGGAATGCAACTGCAGAAAAAAACCTGAATGCCCCCTTCAAGGTAAATGCCTCCAGACCAACGTTGTCTACCAAGCAACAGTGACAACAGAATCTACAACCGAATCCTACGTAGGATTAGCATCAAACTTCAAGGAACGGTACAGGAACCACATGACATCATTCCGACACATCAAGCGAAGAAACGAAACTGAACTATCCAAACACATATGCACCCTGAAAGACGGCAACAAACCCTTTCACATAAAGTGGAAAGTATACTAAAAGCATCTAAAACTTATGATAATATCACGAAGAAATGTAGCTTGTGCCTTTACGAAAAGTTCATTATTATCTGCAGAAAAAAATTGTGCACCCTAAACAAACGAAACGAATTAGCAAGTTCTCGCCTTCAAAGGAACTAATAAATATAAAGGTTTTACCTCAGATGGGGAGAAATCTTTCCAGTTTAAAATTATCCGATTCATTTTTTAACGTGTTTATTTACACCAAGAGCTTCCATTGTATTTTTGTTGTAGGTAAAAGCGGAGCTGTAAACATCATACGCATCCTCATCAGCTTCATTCACAGCCTTGAAAGCCAAGGTCCAACCTAATGAAAGATTGATTAAAATGCGATTTAGAAAGGTAACGTAAAGTAAGAATAACCATGACAAAGCCAATCACGGTACGGACACCACCAAAGTGACAAGTAGACTAAGAGGCTAAACTAGGTCCAAATTTGATTTATTGAACTCGATTAAAAGCCACCCACCTGAAGAGGCAAAATGGCTTGATCTCCTGCCTAACGCTAGTACAGACTCTAGTTTGAATGTTTTACCCTCACTCATTATACATTATGTCATCAAAACATCTTTAGGTTCTCGGAAGCGACTAATAACGGAACTAGTATCTCACTCAAGTCCCGTTAGGAACCCTCCCTGCCGTGCTTAGTTCCGGTCCTTCTTAGTTCCGGTCCTGCTTAGTTCCGGCTCAGGGTCAGCTGAAATATATGCTTCTCTTATGAATAAAAGAACCAGAATCGTAAATGGTTTTGAACTCAGGAGGGATATCAATGGTTGAGATCTAGAAAAAAAAGATTTAATTTAGAGTAATTCTGATGAAACCAGTGAAATTTGGCTACGCCCATCACACACCCAACCTAGTGAAGCACGTCTGACCCGAGGTATTCCTTCCGGAAAAGGCGTGGTATTTTTTTTAATATTTAATTTAATAGACTTTTTTCGAGTTAGTTCAAACCATTTACGATTTTATTTTCATTGATAACCATGTTTTCTAACCTCCGCCCACCATGTCGCAGTAAACTGAGAATGCATTTCTTCTATCTGAGGAAAAAAGGGATGTTATTCGAAGAGAAATAAGTAATTTAACGACCTTGTGTGTATGTGGGGGGGGGGGAGAGAGAGCGGAAGATATGTGTTTGTAGGGGAGGCGGTGTGTGTGAGTGTGTGTGTGTGTGTGTGTGTGTGTGTGTGTGTGTGTGTGTGTGTGTGGTGGGGGGGGGGGTGGTTAAGGGGCTAAAAGGACGTTGGAGAGGGACCGTGGCCGCGATGGAATCTGTACTGTTTGTGTTGGGAATTTAACCCATTAAACAAACCCAAAGACAACATATCAACTAGTAGAAAATTGAGCGAACGTCTATTTTTTATTGAAATGTCTCATCAGAGTAATTAAACTGATAAGATACAGACCAAAATCTAAATACTAAATGAATCATAAAGAATAACGAAATATATTAAATGTGATAAGAATTTATCAAAGAAGTCAATCTTACTGTTTTCACTGTCAGTCTTATCGCATCGTTGGTTGTCAAAGACGCGGTTTGATATTCACCCATTGTGTTTCATAAAGGAAGGCGAGATCCTTTACTGTCACATCAATCTTGCTCCCAGTGTCTCTCTTCCTCGCGGGAACGAGGTTATCGTTAGGTATGTGTTTTGTGTCAGTTATCAAAACTCGTTTTGGAACAACACAGAAAAATTTACTAACCACTCTGTGAGATGCAGTAATCACCATTAGCGTTCTGAGTTTTGTCGCTAGAAACGCTGATATCGGCACACAGATACCCGGGATTAGACCTCGAGCCGTATGGTACTTCAAACTGCAAGGTTTTCCATTCACTTCCGGTACAGACGAGTAGTTTGCCGTCAGCGAAATTCAACTGAACAGCTCTACTGGGCAGACGCAGTTGTGTTCTCGAACTTCTAACGCAAAGCGGTAACGTCCCGCTCTGTCACAGTGCAGAGCGCTTGTAACGTACAGAACACTACTTAAGGCCTCAGAAATAAAAGTTGACGAACGATTTTTTTAAACTTTGCATAATTTTTCCCTATGATGTGCTATTACGAAAAATAGAATAAAAAACATAGTTCACCGTGCTCGCGAAAGAGATATGATGGATTGAAGGTACCCCGTTTACCCCTGAAATACGAACAATCGCGAGCGTGTGTAGTGATCAGTTCACTTTACATTTCGTGGTAGCTGGAGACATATTTTAGAAGATACACTTAATAAACCGTGGTAGATTGAAAATTTAGATCATATGGAACAATGCAAAATATGATGTATGACAAAGACACACAAGTTCAGGTGGTATTGACTCGAAAGGTTCCCCGCGTTGATAATCTCAAGGGCACAACTTTGCATCTACGAATATCGATTTTGCGCACGTTTTTCACGAATACTTTTTTTCCTGACGAAGAATTTTTTTAATACTTTTTTAAGTCAAAGAAGGTGTTTATATCACCAAAATTATGCAATAAAAAAGACAGGTTACCGTGTTCGTTGACGAGCAAAAGACAGTGAAATGACTATTCCTATCATCGGTTGGCCTACGTTCTAAACTCGCGAGGATTCATGGGATTGTTGTGGGGCTTCTTTTGTCACGTGTTTGAACGTCTGGAAGGCCGAAGGATTTTGTACTCACTCAAATACCGAAAGTATATCTATATACGCTCAAATTAAACCGTAAAGTTTATATTTAAGTAATGTATAGTTGAACATTTCATTATGTCACCGACAAGTAGCCAATGTAGAGGACGATCATGGAACAAGACTTCAAAAAACAACATGGGAAACTGACATCGTGTGCGGTTTTTTCTTTGTAAGATCAACATGGCGGCCATCGATCGTGAACGGTAAGTGTAAGATAAGCTCATATTTTTCTCAAATGTGTAGTTACATCGTTTTATTGCATTGTATGTCTAGAGGATTGCATTATAAAGACAACAAAGTGGATTTGGCATCGTGCTTTGTGCGCTAGATCAAGAGTTTTTGAATAATTTTAACAACGGTCGCTTGTTTTTACCAAATATGCTACTCCTAGCCTGGCTTTGGAAAAATCGTCTTTGTATGCGTGCAAGATTTGGTATTTGGTAAAGTTATTGACCAAAATGAACATCAGACATTGCAATTGTCTAGGCCACTTATTATGGTTATACATATTTTCAAGATAATAAGCTTACTGTTTTACAATAGTTCTCGAATTCTGTTAGAGCTTTTTTGTAGTGTCAACTGGACACCCGAATGAAATAATCCATCAAAGTGAACTACATTGATGAACAACATGGTCTCATGCATTCAGTGTATGTAGTGTGACAGTTACAGTACATAAAAAATCCTTAAGCCGTGCAAAGCACATAAACACAAGGAAGTAATAAGAGTATGAAAGAAGTACTAGGGTAAAACACAAATCATTTCTTTTGTGCTCTTGTCACTTCATTGTACTCTGTGCTTTATAACAGAGCAAAAGCATGGCTTATGGACTTTTTATTTGTTTTATAAGAGAGCCAAATTTCTGCAGATAAACCACCTCAATTGGTGAGGAACAAAGTTTTGCTATTCATAGTTTGCACTCACAGAGAAGTGCCATTGAATCACACAAAATCTGCACACACACACTCAAATAGTGTCATTACTTGAGCTGTATTATAATTTACATTATTTGGAACAATATGGTGAATCTCACCAACATTTTCTTTATCTGTTAAACAGTATTTTATTTTTATATTCATTTCTCTTTATTTCAAATGCCATTGTGGCAACAGGGACAGATCCAGGAGAGCAGAGGAAAGTTAAAAATGCAAAATGTCTTATTTCGCCATCTCAATTTTTAAAATTCTTTGGTGTATACATAGCCTGTTTCCTTACCTCTGTAAGGAATGATGCCTGATCCTGGCTCTGCCCCTGGGCAATAATTGCAAATTATTTTTACTCTCTGCTATATTCTGCTAGCTGTTAATTTGCCTTGACACTTTACAGTCGACAAATTCACAGCAAATGGACATGTCAGCAGTTTTATAACTATTATTTTTACATTTTAAACTCTAACAGATCAGCAATGCTACATCATTTTGTAGCTCTTCACCTTCAAGGTCTTTACCATGTGGGAGAGAACCATGGCGATGAGAAGACAGTTTTTTCAGGAAACCACACCAAGTTATAGTACAATGTTCACAGTGTACATGTTCTGCTAGGAAGGTTTGTTGATGTCAGTAAATAATGTTTCCATCACCTGAACAGAAATTAGTCCCAAAAATTATTCTGAGTTTGAACTGCTTAGGTTGTCAAAAAGTCAACCTATGTCAGCTAGAAACGACTTTTAGATGTACATTTGGCTAGATAATCTCTCTAAGTTGCCTTTTACGGTCTGACATAATAAATTACTTTACACTCAGTCACTATATTAGACCTTTTCAAGGCAAAATTCACCAATGTACTTGTCTCAGAAAGGTTGTAACTCATACACTTGAACGTTTCTTGAATTTGAGATGCCCGGCTGCGGCTGTGTCCGATCTACTTCGCTTTCGATTTTTCATTCGACTCCGTTTGCAAAAAGCTGCGTGTGTCATGTGATCATTACATTGTAACTTTGGTTGGAAGTTGCCTCAACATCCGGTCGTTTAAATTTGAAAGAAATTTTTACTTAAAAGAAAAATTCAGTAAACTTCAACAGCAATATCCAAACGCGGAGAATTTAATAAAACAATTATTCCATTCGCGCTTGTTGGATATGAGATTGGTTATAGCCAACTCGGCACTTCGCGCCTTGTTGGCTATTTACCATCTCATATCCAACGCGCGCTCATGGAATAATTGTTAACTATTGTTCTCAGATAACCATGGACTGTTGGTTTCATTTTGTGTTTTACTAATCACATCCTGCACTTAAGACATTTCCCGCTGATGGAAAGTAGAAATGTGCATTTTTTTAATTCTCACTAGCGAAGAATGGTATCACATAATCTAATAATTTTTTAAACTGCAGAATTTAAACCAACATGAAGCACTTGCTTATTTCTCTTATTCATGGTCATTTGAGATTGACTGGTGTAACTTGCAACAATGAGGCACTTTTAAGTTTCAATTCACTCTTCAGATAGGTGTTGGAAGAAATGACATATGTTCATGACAGTTTGCTTCTTGCCAGTGACACGATCCTTCCCATTGAACTTCTCTTTCAGTACATTTGAGAGGCCATCAACTCCATGCCTTTGGAAGGCTAAGAGGAGGAAGTGACTGAAGGACAGTCCAGATGCAGCAGCTTTCTCGGCCGTTCCCTTAGAAATTGCTTTTGCAGCAATTAATGGCTGGAGAGTCTGGAGGTTTCTTCTTTTCTGACTCAAGAATGCACTGTACTCCTGGTACCAAGAGGACAAAGAAATTTTGCACTTAGTTCCTGTAACATCTGCACATCATCAAGTGCATTGTGAGCATTATAAGTGGATTGAAGGAGATCCTTGGCTAAATATTCTTGGCTGTGTCACTTCCTCTCAGGAAACAATTCCTTGAATGCTGGTAAAGTGTCACTAAATTTAAGCGCCAATTCTGAGAATTGTGTGGTCTTGTTAGTCTCATCCAGTGCTCTCAGCAAATGCTTGGCATCAAATGACTTAGTGTTATGTGCCAGCAAAAGATATGGCACTTCAAAACTCTGCAGCCAGTCCAGAAACTGTTGCAGACCAACCTCAAGTGTCACAGCAGTCACTGGTTTGCCATCGTAAAACAAATTGCCATGATGGACCGAGAGTTTGTTTACTGCTGTAGCACTTGGTGCTATTCCACCCACTGGCAGGATGTAAACATTGAACTTGTGGTTGTCGTTCATTGCCGCAATCTGGCAAATCTCTGCATTGTTGGCTGACTATAATAAAAACAAGTGTTTGCTAAATACTAATGTTACTTCATCAATCACTGATTATCAATTATTCACAAAAGTGGAGGTGAATAGTAGTGAGACGAAAAGCGGTGAGGTAAATATCCACCACTATTCACAGACAGTGAGGTGAATAATTGTTTTAGGATATACCGCAGAAGTGGATAGTGAGCACACACAGTAATCTTATTTTCTTGCAAACAGGTAAACAATACTCATGTGAGACGATCACTGCTTTGCTGTTTTTGCTCGGAGGTGAATATCGCAGGGGAAGATATCCGGAGGTTCAACCTCCCAAACATCCTCCCTGACGTTGAGTAGCCAATCAGAATGTGCATATATTTAAGGTAATTACCCTGAAAATGATGTACTATCCAGATTTTTTTCAAACTTGGCACAATTGATAGTCATACATAGGACATTGAAAAAATACAATAAAAAGATGGGGTCACCGTGCTTGTTTTCGCCTGCATGTCCGTTATTCTAAGTGATTTTAATGAGATGCGCGAGAAATGTTCGAAACTTGAGCAACCCCAAAAAATTGTTATTATGTACCAAAAACCATGAATAGCAGTGAAACCTGGAGCCTAATTGTTTTTCTGGGCTCCAAATGCAAAGTTTCACGTCATTTACACATAAATAATCCAACTTCTACTATTAAACATTTTTTTGTCCTTAAAATATGTTTTTCGAACGCCTATTACGAGTAAGTAACGCTAATAAAAAATGGGGGTCACCGTGCTCGTTTCTTTGCAACACGACCGCAAAGAGAAAATTTCGGCTGACAAAGCTCAATGTCAAGGCAAATACGCTATGTTTCTAATGTGCGCGCGCTCGTGCATGCGCTAAATGACGCCATAAATTATGCGCAGTAAGGATGCGCCATGTAATTAAAAAGAATAATAATATGACCTTCATCATTTAAAGATTGTACAGATACCCAATATTACAAAGTTATGTGACATCGCAATCCCCATACAAACACTCTCTTTCGAGCGCTGTTTGTCCCATTTTCAAGATGGTCTATTATCACGCAGTTTAGGCAAGTTGTGAACTGAACGTAAAGCAATAAAGCCCGATAGGACATGAAACTCGCAGTCGATAAAGAGACGTAGCAACAAGTAAGATTAAAATTACTGAAGAGTCGACAAAAGCCACACAACCCACTAGACAAACTGACCTTTCAGTAAAAACATCAAACATGGGGAAAACAGTTATTCTCAAAATACTAAAATGAAAATGAACAAGAAGAAACAGAGAATATATTTACGGCCATCGATTTGGGGATTTGATCACGATTCCATAAAACAGGGGCGAATATATAAGGGCTTCGAAGTCTGAGTAATTTCATGTTACACGAAATTCAAGAATTAACGTCGCGGCGCGCGATGCATCAAGGGTGAAAGTGGGCCCTTAACTCGCGGATGGAAAGTAAGAGAACCCGAGTCAAGAGCACCCATAGCGCATGCCACAAAACTAATCTTTTGAGGCTCCTCGCAGCCTGTGCAGCAGGTGTAAACAGGGATTGGGAGTGAAAGCGAGAAAGTGACCTGCAAATGTGTGGTTGGAACCAAGTGCTGCAGAAGGCATAGAAAAGCTCATGATGTTATAAGTTTTATAACTTGCCTAACCTCGAAACCAAAAGAATTCGGCTTCAACGGCAGCTAATACGCATGCAAAACAGAAACTCTTAAAAACTGTCTCAAAATTGGCATTCACATTCATCAATGTGCCAAGTGAAAACGCGAGAGCAGGGCCTAAGGCTTTTGGATTATGATGTCATCTGGTTCCTTTCTCTAGGCGTGGCCCTTTCCTGTCCTGAAAAAAAGCCTCGAGTAATAAATAAGCCCAACAGAGAAGCATTTTGGCTTTATCTTCCACTAGCTGTCTTCCAACATCAACTATTTTAAACGTTTCGCTAGTGGGACAGTAAACTTCACTGGTTGTTGTGGTCAACAAGTTTATACTGATCATTCGATCCAGTTGACCGTTCCTTAACGTCAAATCCGGTCAAATTCCAGTACACATAATTGCATGTACATGGCATCATAAATTACAGAGAATTTAATCTATCACTACATTTAGCTACATCCTACCAGGTACACACAATAAATTTCTACCTAATCAGCAAAATCACTGGAATTGTATCATGAAACTAACAAGTCACAATCCTGTTGGGCGACAGATTTTGAATTTAGAATTCGAGATGTCAGGAGCCCATGGGCTCCTGGAGATGTCTTTTTGTTCCAACTGAGCTGCGTTTGCGCAGTAACAGCAGAACTTAGAGCGCAAGAAACCACCCTGGTCAATAGTATTGCAACCCGACGCAAAGGACTTGTCGCTGCAACACTGAAAGGGTGGCCTCTTTACTGGAGCTGAAATCACTAACCTATTCGAAAACAGCTCCAAAATCCTACGTTAGTCGTAAAAACTACTGGCAATCACACCACGCTTTTGATTCCAAGCACTCCATCAATCTTGATGCTTGAATTATTGGCGGTACTTTTTGTGACGTGGTCCGGCCCTTAGGCAACTAAGGCAACTAAGTGGCCCTAAGCTGATATTTCAGTGTTATTCTACGATGGAACTTAGTAGCTCCACAGTCCTTGCCTGGAACGCAGTCAGGCTAGTTCTCTGCGTAGTAACCTCAACTTAAAACATTTGATAAAAGAGTAAATAAAAGCATAGTGGAAAAATACCAAAGGTGTTACTTGTCTGTAGGATAGTTTTAGATGAAACAAAGCAAATTTTTTAAACGGCTTTGTCGCGAGTGTGAATGGCATGAATTTATCATGTTTGTATCCATTGAAACTAAAAAAAATAGCGCTCCAGTTTTGTTTAAAACTGCTTTTCTAGTGCAGTTAAATAGGACTCCTTGGCTACGGATGGCCAGGATGGGAATGGATTGCAACTTGGAAAAATTAAGCAGTACGCTGAGACTCAGTTAGCGTGAGTCAAGTAGGGGGGTCCGGTGACATGATCCCCCGAAAAATTTTAAATTAAAGACCTCTGAAATGGATTGAAATGCATTTAAAACTAACATGGTGGTAAAACATGGTGGTAAACTAACATGGGAAGCTACAGCTTTCCCAGCCCCTCCCCCTACGCGGTCGTTGATCAAAGACCGAAAAATAAGCGTGACATAACTCCTATAAGTAAAGTATTTTGAAGGCCGAATTAGACGTTACGGTGTCGTTTCCAGCTTCCACGTGAGAAAATGCAACTCTCTTCTTTCAAATTGGCTGGGCCTACGATTGTCGAGAGGTTTTAAACCATGTTTCAAAGTCCCATGACATTTCAAAAGTCGTACATGACGAGATTCGCGATTAGTTGTATGGTCGTTCGTTATTTGGGTCCGAGTTTGATTTCAATTTGTAATGCACATTTGAACAAGCCTGGGCTTGCGCAATATGGAAATGCTTGTTATTTATTGTCGTAGGCGTACCGTCTGGGCTTTTCACATTCAACGATGTTCGTAACGCCTATTCAATCGACCTTAAGAATACTAAGATGATAAATACAACAAAATCAGGAGATATGAAAATGTTAAAAATAAAACGTATAGAAATGTCAGCCAAACTGTCTTGCCGCCTACACGACCTCTAGCGAGCAAAAATGTTCCAGCTTTCCGAGACACATCTTTTGTCATCACTGTTGATGTAAAGGCCAGGGCAGGTTCGGGTTTTGACGTTCTTGCCGTCTTCGCTCAGCCAATATCCTTTCCCGCGCTTTTCAGAGTAAAATATGAAGACGTTGTCACCCTTCTGTATTGGCTTTCCTCGACAACTATTTTTTACGTCGCTCTTACACCTGTCTTGACGTTCTGGTGAATATATCCAGAACCTTTCTCCGCGACAGTTCTTTGTATCTGTGGAATCCCACCCGTCACCAGGACAACTTCTCGTCGGACAAACACTCCCACTGCCCCAGCAGCTCAGCCAATGGCCCTTACCGTAGTAAAGTGCGATTGCGTCACCACTTCTAACAGGTTCTCCAGAATCGTAGTCTATCACATTCACTGTAAATTTTTCACTCTTGCAGATTTTCCAGTCGTTGCCTGTCATATCACTACCAGGACAACCTCGAAGCTTGCAACGATCAACGCCACAGTTAACAGTGCAATAACAGCTCAACCAATGATTGCTATGGGCGTTGTTTCTTAATGCTATTGTGTCACCCGATCGAATGTAGTTTGGACATCGAGATCTGCTTTCGTCATCGTTGTTGCGACAATCATCATTTCCATCACAAAGCAAAGCTTTCCTTATGCATCTTCCATTGGAACATTTGAACTTCCCGTACTGATCAGAGCAGCAATCTTGTGTCTCGCATTGTGTACTCTGGTAGTTTGATCCACCTTGATCTCTTCTGCAGTTATTGATATCGCTTGTCCCTAGGCAACCTCTGAAACGGCACTTCATTCCTCCACCGCAAGTCTTGGAACAACGAGCCCAGTCACCAAAATTTCCCCAAACGTATTTACATTTTGGTTGAGAGTCCCATTTCAAGATATTTCCGATCTTCTTGCAAGTTACTTGTCCTGGGGTCGAGCGTCGCTGCTTGTCGCAGCTTAAATTTACAGTCATACCCTCAAAAGTCAACTCATCCTTGCATGAGAAACCTGCACCATCTACACTAAGTGAGCCACAGCTGAATTCCTTCCAGTATTGGTTGTATTTCTGCTGTCGATCTTTGAAGATGTCTCGGATATTCTGGGCTTCATCCCTATACTTTTTTCGAAGGTATTCAGTATCCCTTTCGTTTCCAGTAACCACTTTTGATGCAGTAACAGCGCCTCTCCCAATGCTTGGTCCAAGTAGGCTAAGCTGTCCCTGAAATCCTTGATATCTGCATTGTACTTTTCCGAACAGCCACCTCCATTGTGACTTAGGTATTCTCGCTTGTACGAATTGTAAATGTCATTTCCAGGGGTGTCTAACGTGCCTTGACCCAGGATCATCTTCTTTAATCTGTTCTCCAGCTCAAAGGGAGAAACTGTGTCCAAGTACTTGTCAATTGTTTGACCGAACTGATCAAAAGTCAGCTCGTTCTTCTGTAGTTTTGCATAGAGATCAGCAATATCTTCGACGTTGTAAATGATTTCAGAATGTTTGATGACGTTATTCGTATGAGCAAAGGAGTTCTTGATCTTCTGTAAAACTACGTCTAACTTCTGGGACAATGACCTTATGGAGAAGAACACGTCCACAGTAGTGGGAACGTGGTTTACAACTTGGAACGTTTTTCTTAATTCAGAGATCAGCTTTTCAATGGTGTCATCGAAGTCTAACCGTTTTTCACACGATTCGCCTTCATAGTACTTTGCGCAGATACATTGATGAGTTTTCGTAGCAGGTATTTGGTTGCACCGTCCATGACCACTGCACTTCTCAGACTGACATACGTCGTTGATTGTGTGAACAGCTGATGCAATGAAGTCCCGCCTTTTGACTTCCTTTTTCACAAGATCAGCACAGTAGGTACAAATTCGTATAGATTTGTCAAAACGCTTACATCGGGAGCATCTTGCTTTGAACTTGGATGCAGAATGCGAAGCTTCGTATTCAAAGTCAACAACCCTTTGCAGAGTTGAATCTCCACACCTTTTCTTTGACAGGATGTTATCAGCGGCAGAGATGTAATCGGAATTGCACCCGTCGCATCTTTGGAAAACCAGCAAGGTCTTGGCTTGCGTTATCTCATTACAGCTTGGGGATGACTTCGTGTCTTCATAGACAACGTAATAAGCTTTTACTTTGTCAGGATCTGAGTTGTCTTCTAATTTAAAATACGTATTGCCTCTCAAATCAAGTTCACGAATCCTTGGACGCTTATTCTTGACTGCTGCCACTGCCCATGTATACCAGGGGTACTTGACTTTTAGTTCATCAAAGATGGCTCTAACTATGCCTTCCCGGGAAGACCCTTTCATTTCACTCAAAATCTTTTTGGCATTCTTCTCCGCGTAGTGAAGGGATTCTCTTCTGCAGTACCAGACTCGATCGTCAAACGCTCGACGAATGTCGAAGAAGTACGTCTGAACGTCTTTAAATCCCTCCCTGGCTCTGTTTTCGTCACCCTTGAAGTAGTAGTAGGTCATCTTTTGCTGGGCAGCGCTGGTCATAATGTTCTTGATGAGAATCATTAGTTCGGACAATTTCGTTACGTCGCACCCAAATTCAGCAATAAATCTGTCAAAGATATTTCGATGGGTTGGACGCTCCGGCAGAGCTGCCATTCTGTAGAGGTTCAGCAGGTTGCCGTCCAAATTGTTGTTTTCGTAATAATTGACGTATTCTTCGGCGAGCTTTACTTGGTCTATTCTTCGTGTTTTAGTCCCCATTGCCTTGCGGATGTCGGATAGTTTCTTGGCTCCATTCCTCGATTCATGCTCCCATTTGATCCAGACAGCCAAGAAAGTGTTGAAAGCAGTATTCGCCTTGATAGATTTCTCCAGTTCATCGATTTTCTTGTCCAGACGATCGAGCTTGGCATTGACCTCATTGAAGCGTTTGTTTATCAAGCCCGTGATAACTTCGAGCTCACTTGGCATGAAGAAAGTAAAGACAAAACTTGCAATAGCAGATGCAGCCTGCACAGCTTTGAGAGCTTTGCCAACTTTGGAACCGATCTTGGTTAATTTCGTCTGCTGCTCCAACAGTTCCACGCTTCTCGTTTGAGCCGAAACCTTCAGTGCCTTGTTGATGGCTTTTGCTTGAGCCTGATATTCTTCGTTAATAGCTTCTAGTGCAACCTGAGCGGTATCGAGAGCCGTAGTTACCTTGGCCTGCTGTCCAGGGTCCAACCCGGAACCAATTGTACAGTGAAAACATGAAAGCATCACAACCTCCGCTAGCCAAACCACCAGCCTCATTGTTGTGATAACGAATGCGGCGGCAACTGTGCTGCAAAGGAAAAACAAGAGTTTCCTTTACATTATACCAAAATTTATCTTTCTTCGAGAATGGGCAAATTTAATAACTACTAGTTGGCGAAATGAATCGGGAGAATTGTTTTGCTTAAAAAAAGAAGTCGAATCATAGTTAATAGAGGGAAATGGTTATGAAACCTAGGCAAAGTTCTTTGTTATACGTTTTTGTTTGCTATTTTGGGGGTTGACAGTGCAGAAATAACAATGGGTGGTTACGTGTGTTCATGCAACTGACCAATAGAAACATTGCGATTGCGTAATTCATACATAGTACATGAGTGCAAAACAAAAGCTGTGCACTGTCGTGGACCTTCCAGCATAAATCTTGGCCTCAGTTAGTATGTGTAATCAATTGGCGACGAGTGAAAAAAAAAAGGCTCGCCGGGAAAGTAGGATCGGGCGTAATATTCATTCCTAATTCACATTTGATTAGCTTTAAATATCACAAATATCAAAATTACGGTCAAAATCATGGGGTTTTGACTTTTTTATTGTATGTGGAGAACTCCAAGCAAAGAAAGGTTTAAGTTCAAAATGTTCTGAATTTGTTGACAAAGAGCTCTTAAGAGTCCTTAGCTTCTTGCTGTTTATAAAATGTTCCAAAGTTGAGTCAACTGTCAAATCGTCCTTGCATGATTTGCTATAATTCGTCACGAATGAACTAAAAACGGCTGCCGTGTATATTGTACATAAAAGTCCATTTATGTATTTGACTTCGTGTTAAGATGTTTTGAAGTATAAATTGTCGCTGACAGAAAGTTTATTATATGGCCAAAGTAAATTGGCCTAGACAAAATTCAAGCGAAAATGTACAAACTTACTTAAGAGCTGACAAACGTAACTCCGTTAAACCGTAACTCTGGTTAAACCTGGACACCATCTTGGAATTGGAATGTGTTGTTACACGTTGTGACCAACATTACATGTTTTGTACCTTTATAATACTTCTCAAACTCTATGATTCTTTGATTTTTCCTTATACAAAATATGGTATAGCCGCCTGGGTTCAAGCTGCGGAGGCTCATATGAACAAAATTCTTCTTTTGCAAAAGCGTGTTCTTCGATTTATATATGGTGTGGAATGCAGAGCTCATACCATACCACTATTCATTTCAGCAAATATGTTAATATTCAGTTAATATGTTGTATCTTAAAACATGCAGTGGCTTCCCAAATGCATGAAGTATCCTCTGGCTCTACCCCCTCTAAAACATCAAATCTTTTTACTCAATCTCGGGAAATTCACACATACCATACAAGATTTTCTAATGCCGGAAATTTCTTTGTCAACAAACCAAGGCTTAATCAACAACTCTCTTCTTTTTCAAGATTTGGCACCGAAGTATGGTACTATCTTCCAAATAGTATGCGTTCCCTACCTAAAAAGTCTTTTAACAAAAAAATCCATACACTTTTATTGCAATTACTTAACGATGAAGATGATTATATTCCTAAAAATGATCGTTGCTAAAATCTGGTGGATTTATGGAACCAAAATAGCACCTCTAAATTTTAGCTCCTGTTATTGTAGATTATCATGTTACTGTAAATTATCTTAATTTGTGTTATTTTCCTTCTGTGTTGTTTTACCCACCCGACTCGACAAGCCTTTGCTACCTTCGGGTGGGTACTTTTTATCTGTCAAACGTCGTTGTTGTTGTTGTTGTTGTTGCAAATAAACTAAACTAAACTAAGAATTGCACGGCGCTCTTTGATTGGTCGAATCGGTAATGCAAGTTGCAAATTTAAAGTTTCCTGTCACTAATTTTAAAATATTCGTTACCTGATGGCAAGGAACAACCAACCGCTTGCTCACGAGGTCCCGAATACAAATAATTGAGCTCTAGTTCATGTATAATGACAAGACTCAGATGTTAATTAAAATCGAGACCAACTGAAGATTTCATGCCTTCAAAGTGAATAGTGTCACTTCATCATAATTAATTATGCATGTTTCCCATAGTTGTTATTTGGTACCAACTAACCTGCGTAGCAAGCGTTCCCGTGTGGTTTCCGAGCAAAGAAAGACCGAGGAACGGGATTTTAGAAGTTTTGGCCTCGCGAAAAATGAAAGGAGAGCAAAAAAATGTAAGAGTCCTCCTCTCCCCCACTCTTTTTCATTTTTTTGCTCTCGCTCCAGTTTTCGCGCGGGAAAACATCGAAAAATCCCTTTGCTCGGTCAATCTTTGCTAGGAAAATAAACCACACGGAAACGCTTGCTAAGCAGGCTAGGTACCAACCGTTTGGTCAAATAGTTTGTGACTGACAATGATGTTTGCAACATCGAAACATGTCTTATAAAAAAATAAAGAATGTCGTCATCATTTTAACAATTGTTTTTGAAGTTCTAAAGAATTGCTTGATTCCTTTGCACTGCTCGATGTTACGACTGATTAAGAAACGTTTTCAAGCGTTTTCAAGCGTGTCCAAGCAATATTTGTTTGTCACAAAACACGGGCTCCAATGCAAGACTGATCACCGTGATCCCGCTCTTTTGATCTGATTCAGGTTTCACTGCTTTATCTGATGTTTATATAAAAAGTAAATCGATGAAAATAACTGGTTTTCATATTTAGCTCTTTGAATCCAACAGAGTAAATTTTAAAACTATCTTTGTAATAATTGTTTATCATGAACTCCATGAAGTTGATCTCATAGTCTTACAAGAGCAGAAAAAGAAAACCCGACAAATCCTTTATCGAATAACAAGGATCGAAATGCGTGTAAGTCCATAAAAGCCATTAGTATACACCACACAAGTGAATAGTGCTTTTGGCGCATTCTGATTGGCTAGCTCGGAGGTGAATAACAAGTACTATTCACCTCTAAGCAAAAGGAGAAAAATAAAATGGCTTCCCGTTTCGCTTACCAAGGAGCAAATTTATTGATAAACGAGGCGGTTCTTCCGAAAACTAAAAAAAAATAAAATGGGAACAAAGTTGGTTTGACTGTATTTAACGGTAAGTTTGCTTACTCTTTCTAAACTCAAATTTCAAGGCGTAAGAAGGTACAATGCCTTGTTTACGTGAACTGCGGAGCAGTATATAAGTATAAAAAATGAAATCATTTACTGTTTGGCAGCATGGTTTCAACAGCAAGACAAATTTGATACATCAATTAAAGAATTCGATCAGAATGCACGACCTCTCTGAAAACCACTTCGGTGAGTGGAGCTTCCTGGGTAAATACTCTTTGTCTTTGGCCATCGTAGCTTAACAAGAAATAACATACAAACTGCGGTGATAAACATGACAATAGAACGCATTGTTGGAAAACAAAAATAAAACTATATCGTTTAACTTGACGTTTCGTATGTTTCGACATACATCTTCAGAAGTGACCGTTAGGAATTAAAGTAACAACTAAATTTGAAATTTAAGATAAGTAACTAATTAACAATAACCTTGACAGAAGCTAAAAATAATTTGCATATAAAAGATGCAAACTAATAGAGATACAGCTTTTCACTGCTTACATTTTCATTTAAGGTAGGTTTCAATTCTCTAATTAGTAGAGTCTCCTTTATCTTGCAATGGGTATCTGATCGACCTTTCGCCAATATCTCAAAGTGGTCCCATTTTAAGTTGTGACCAGTTGACGTGACGTGGTCTGCGATAGCAGATGCATGACAGCTACTCGTGATCGCTTTAAAATGTTCAGTTTTTCTGTCATGCAATCTGCGTTTTGTTTTTCCAATGTAGAAATCCTGGCAGTCCCAACAACTAGCTTTATAAACAACTTGTGACATTTGGGAACGGTTAATTCTATCTTTGTAGGGAAAAAGAGACTTAATGCGATGAGCGCTTTGGAAAATAACCTTAAGATCAATGCAGCCATAAAATTTACTAATGCAGGTCTTCAGTTGTTTGGTAATAATTTTGCTTTGTACTCCTAAATAAGGTAGAACTAAGATTATTTCCTTTTTGGGGACTGTGGTGGTTGGAATCTTCGGTCTTTTTTGTTGCCTGTTCAGAACATCATTAATGTTGTAATTGACAACACCAGCAGGATAACCGTTTTGTAACAACAACTTCCTCAGTTCATTTAAACAAGACCGCAAAAGAGAAGGTGACGAACAGATGCGGAAACAACGAAAAGTGAGCGTGCGGATGAGGTTTACTTTATATTTCCTAGGTGTGAAGGAGTCCCATTTTGTGTACAGGCCGGTAAAGGTCTTCTTTCGGTAGATGGATGTTGAGAAAGTTTGACTGTGGCGTTCGATGAGAATGTCCAGGAAAGGGATTGTATTGTTCTCTTCAAATTCAACGGTGAATTTGATATTTGAGTGACAGTTATTGAGGTAGTGTAGAAACTGAGTTGCTGTGCTCTTACTGTCGAACAAGGTGAAGGTATCGTCAACGTATCGAAACCAAATAGAAGGGCGAGCGTTGTTGTTAAGAACCCATTTCTCTTCAAAATGGCACATGAAGATATTGGCCGAAACAGGACCTAAAGGAGAGCCCATAGCCACACCGTCAATTTGGTCGTAGTAGTTTAAATGTGAGGATCATTCTTCATTTGATTATTATTATTATTATTATTATTATTATTATTATTATTATTATTATAAATACCACGCGGACAATTAAATAAGTGACTTCGGAAGTTAAATTTACTTATCCCCAAGAAAGGGAGACGAAAACCTCACAACAAGAAATCGCTTAAACCGCAACTCGGGCGGCGCTTGATCGGCCCTTGATGTGCATTTGTTGCTCTGATGTTAGAAATAAAGCAAATTTTCAATCGGCTGATTATTCAACTTGTGAGGTATTACAAAACAATTATTCACCTCAGCGTCGGTAAAAGTGCCGGGTTAGCTTAGTTGGTAGAGCACCGGACTACCGTGCGGGAGGTCGCGGATTTAAATCCCGGCCGGACCAACACTCAGGGTCTTTAAAATAATTGAGGAGAAAGTGCTGCCTTTGCAATGACATCTGCAAATGGTTACTATAGACTTTTTAGTCTTCTAGGATAAGGGGATAAACCGTAGGTCCCGTTTCACGGCATTTGTTCCTAATGATTGGTGGGGCGTTATAAAGAACCTACACACTGTTCGCAAAGATTAGGGGACGTAGTCCTGGAAGTGTGGCCTGGTCTTTCATATATATCATAAATGTGATACTTCGCATGATTCTATGTAGCCTTTAACGAATACTAAGCTAAGTGCGTTTACAGTCAAAACCAGATCGAAAGCCCGGCGAATTCAGTCAACAACAAGGTTTTGAGATTTAAGATTCCACTACATTGCAATAAACCGCTGGTGGTTGTCTGGTCACTTGACAAGCAAAGCAAAAGTACTTCAGTCGACCCTGTATTAAGTAGTCACCCTCTATTTAGCGGTCAATTGTCCCAAAAATCACTGCAATTTTGAACTCTATTAAGCGGTCGCGGTCGCCCTTTGGTAAGTCCCAACGGGCTGTTTATATTGTTTGACCTGTATTAACCGGTCACTTTCTAAAAGGAAACCACTCAAATATAATACCAATACTGACTGTAGGAACTTGGTGTTGCAATTTTGTTCGTTCGTTCGTTTTCACACGGTGTTCTACTTTGTCATACCATTCTATTCAGTGCAGGGGATCTTAACCAAGTAAGTTAAGTTGGAGCCATCTTGACCGCTCGGGATAGCCCGTTCGTCCCGCGTTTTGCTGTCTTTCATAAGCGTCCTTTGAGTCATATAATACATACTTTATTGACCAAGCTCGTTCGTCTCGGTCCATAAACACGTGAAAAAAGAACTTGGCCAATATCCCGACATCTTGACCTCACGCTTGGCCAATAACCAATATGTGTTAAGTGGTCATTAAGCAATTTATACCCCGAGGGTGATCACTTAATACAGGTTCGCTTCGACTGTAGTTCGCTTTGCCAAATTCTCCTAATTTTAACATCGCAATCAGTTTGCAACTTCACGGCCATTGCTCTTGCGGTCGTCAAATCAAATTACCAACGTGTGAAATTTATTTTGAAGTGTTTTGTTTTCCGCGATCGATGAACTGAATGATTGGCTCTTTCTGCTGTCAATATGAATCAATTCTCCTGCTATGATTGGCTACCTACGAGGTCAAGATGGAGCCATCTTGACCGCTCGGGATAACCCGTTCGTCCCGCGTTTTACTGTCTTTTAAGTGTCCTTTGAGTCATATAATAAATCCTTTATTGACCAAGCTTGTTCGGTCAAGATGACGGGATATTGGCCTCGTTGTTTTTCTGCGTGTTTATGGACCTCGACTTCGTCTCGGTCCATAAACACGCAAGGAAAGAACTCGGCCAATATCCCGCCATCTTGACCTCACGCTTGGCCAATAACCCATATATCACTAACTTTCTTTCTCGCTCGTCTGATCTCAGTTCCGATAGACTGAAAATCAATTCGATCGTAACACTTTCAAGGCTATTAAAAGCGAAAATTGTCTTTGAAAATTGCCTTTGAAGTTCCTTTGGACTGCTCAATGATTAAGAAAAGTTTGCAAGCGTATCCAAGCATATTTGTCAGCCAGGAAAACACCCACTCCAATGCTTAAACCGAAGTCGAACAGAAGACAAATCGCCTTTATCCTGTGTTTTATGCGTAACCATCACTCCTTTGATTGAACCAGAAAGGTTTCACTGCTTTATTAAAAAAAAATAAAACAATACTGTAAATCGAAATAATTGCGAGCAATTAAACGCTCAGTTGCTTCCCAACTTGAGGAGAATTGGTTAAGTGCTTTAGACTTTTGAATACAACAATGACTCGGGGTGGATCAGTTGATGAACAACTTGGAAGCGGGATGCAGTGGTAGTCGAACGAAACCAACAAACACCACGCCCATCTATCAAACAGCAACTAAGCCAATCCACATTGTCTAGATCGTGGTTAACCGCTTGCTTCCATGGTCCAAAATCAATGAAATAACATTGTGCATTCATCAAGCATATATTGGAACAATGCTGAGATCAAGAGCCACGATTCAATTTATGAAACAGACTTCAGAAAATGTACTGTTTTTTCTGCTAATTTAATATCCAAAACCGTATAGAGAGCGGTGCGTTATCTTAAACTGATCAGATTAATCATAAGAAAACTACTTCAAAATGGACACAAGGATCATTTGTGATCCAGTGATCGTAAACTAAAGGTGGGGAAATCTTTCAGCCTTAGTTTCCAATTTCGCCACTAGTGTTGAAGCTAAGGTAAGAATTAAAACATCCAACCGTCGCCCTCTCGGCGACGAGAGTGTATCATTCTTAAAACAAACAGCCATGACGTTGGTAACGGGTATCTTTTCCCACGACAATTGTTTTGTTAAAAACAGGTACCTCTCTGACTCTCCCGGTCAGTTAGCACTTACAAATTGTGGGTCCCACACACTTCGAGTATTTCAGCAAAAAGTAATGGTGCATCGTAAAAATTTGCACAAAACCGAAACACCCATCAATATCCAAATAGCTTCTCGCAGAAAGGTTATTTATTTATTTATTTATTTTTAATTTTTTTTAAAAAGGTAATCATGTTCTGCAGGAGTCTAAATTAAAATAGTTCATTGAACTCACCTGTGTTAAAAGATGTCCACGTAAACACTCTAGCAAATGAACTGATTGCTATCGTTGAACTCAAATTGATAAATCACAAAAACAGAGAAACAAGAGGCTATTTGGGAATGATTTATTTATTTGTAATCACATCATCAAGGACTCTTGACATTAATGTGCAAAATAAGTCAGGCAAATTTCGTATGAAATTATGAAATGTTTCGTGTTCTTCCGTTCCCAATGTACGTAGACTGAACTGATATCGCTATTTTACTTCTTTGTCTTAGAGTCCAAACTAATTTCAGTCGTAACCCTTTCAAACCAATTAAAAGTTGAAGTTTGAAGGAATACCTTGATTCCTTTGGATTATTTTTTTAAGTTTTCAAGCGTGTCCAAGCAATATTTGCCTGACAGCTAAACACGGACTTCAATGTACAAATCCATACAACCTAAACAGAACTAATGACCATGATCCCGTGTGTTATTTTATAGATAACCCCTTTGATGGAGCCAAAAGGGTTTCACTCCATTCAGTCCGATGTCCTTATTAAAAGTCCAGTCGGTGAAAATACCTGGTTTGCATATAGCTCATGCATTTTGAATTCAATTCACTAACTTTTAAAAATGGTTTTTGTAATAATTGTTCATCATGAAGAAATAGAACAAGCAGAAATAGAATGCCCGACACATCCTTTATCGAATCCGTGAGGTCGATATGCGCACAAGTTCATAACATGTACAGCTAATAGGGGGTTCATACTGGACACTTCAACTGCACTTAGTGAACTACACTTGAAGTGCACTTGAAGTACACTTCAAGTACACTTGAAACATAATTGTCTGTGAACCCTTCTAAGTACATCTGGCTGCTCGTACTTAGTGGCCTTGGAAACGTCCAGACCTCAAAGTGCCGAAGTGTGGTCTTAAGGAAGGGTGAAACCATCCTTGAGAACGAACTCATTAGAGCGCTATTAGTTACTTACGCAAGTGTCAATATTGTTATCCCAAACTACCCGAACGGCGCTAAGTTAAGGAAAGACCATTCTTGGTTTGTTATCGGTTTCCTTCTGAATATAGGGTCTTATAATTACAATTTTTACATCGATCGGATTTTTGTTTAATCGAGACTAACAAGCCGAGAGCCTCAATGGTGTGGTGGCTTTTACGCCCGGAGGGTACTCCCAGAAAAATTGGATGGGCCCGCTTCATAAAACCCTTGCCCTATTTCAGACCAAAATCTGCGATTTTCCCTTCCCTATTTCAGACCTGACCAAAAATTCGATACCCTATTTCAGACCTATTTCACGTACACGGTTGGCGTAAACATATTTAAAAGACAAAAAAGGCTTTTTTGATGGTCTTATCGCCTAATGATGAAGAAGTAGCTTCTTCTAAAAAACATATACAATTGAAGACTAGAGTGCAAAAACCATACCCTATTACAGACCAAAATGGTTAAAATCGATACCCTATTTCAGACCAAAACGGCTAAAAAACCATACCCTTTATAGCCCATACAAGGGAGGATCCCCACCCCGGGCTGAAACGGCTGACGGTAATTATTTTTCCCGTCACGGTTAACTGAAATTTTAATAATGAATTACCATTGTTTGTAGTATAAATGATTAACTGGAAATGTCTATAGAGCGTTTTAACATGACATCACGGCGGCCGTGCTGGTGTTCCAAAACAAGGAAACGGCGCCCAAAATTGGTGTTCCAAACTAAACCTCTGGGAAAAACTCTATATTTATGCAAATACTCTCTTTTGTTTCAGTAAACCAATGTGGCCGGAAGTCAAGTGAATGAAAACGCTCTCTCTATATATATATAACGCCAAGGCGGCTGTCAAAATGCGTGGTACGATCCATTTCAAAGACGAATCTGCCATTTCCGGCGTTGTGAAATGACAATAATTAGCCGAATTCATGAGTTAATCGATACGCAAATGGAGTTCTTTACAAGACGTTTGAGACCTTTAATTTGGGCTAACATTTTTTTGCGGTTAAGGGTTTTCAATCTTTTTTTACGACTAACGGTTAAATTTAAAGTTTTTTACGCCTAGCGGTTAAAGTTTTGGTCCTCTTACGGCTAACGGTTAAACCCCATTGAGACCCTCTTGCAAGCTTGCTGTCGGTTCTGAAGATTTGGCCCGCTAATATTTGACAGAAACAACATCAATGCAGGATATTGACTAATTACTCACAAATGCAACGCTACCTGCAGTTGATGCAACAACGACGAGTCTGCCATTTGAAAGCTACGATAAATTTTGGATTCTATAAGTTTACCGATGCCCTGCTATCCTTTGTCGTTAATCTCATGAAACACTCTTTATTCGTTTCAACCAAGTCGAGCGGAGCTATCAGTCGCATTTTCGAAGCGACAGGCCGTTTTAAGAGATCGCAGAATACCGCGACAGTTTCTGTTGTTTCTCAAAATCTTCCCGCTAAAGTAACCCCAGGCTTACTTTGCCTTTTAGTATGAACTCTTGTTTTCGACAAAAAACAAAGTGCACTTCAAGTGCACTTTAGTGTCGTGTAGTGTGAACTCAACTAATATTTCGCTTTACTATAACTGTCCTTCAAATATTGAAAAATCTAATTTATTTAATACCACTTTTTGTGGAAAAATGATAAATTAAGCTAAGTGAAAGACGTATCCAAAAAAGATTAGGGGCCGTAGTCCTGGAAGTGTGGCCTGGTCTTTCATATATATCATAAATGTGATATCTCGCATGATTCTATGTATCCTTTAACGAATACTAAGCTAAGTGCGTTTGCAACTTGACGGCCATTGCTCTTGCGGTCGTCAAATCAAATTACCAACATGTGAAATTTATTTTGAAGTGTTTTGTTTTCCGCAATCGATGAACTGAATGATTGGCTCTTTCAGCGGTCAATATGAACCAATTCTCCTGCTATGATTAGCTACCTACGAGGTCAAGATGGAGCCATCTTGACCGTTCGGGATAACCCTTTCGTCCCGCGTTTTACTGTCTTTTAATAGTGTCCTTTGAGTCATATAATAAATCCTTTATTGACCAAGCTTGTTCGGTCAAGATGACGGGATATTGGCCTCGTTGTTTTTTTGCGTGTTTATGGACCTCGACTTCGTCTCGGTCCATAAACACGCAAGGAAAGAACTTGGCTAATATCCCGCCATCTTGACCTCACGCTTATAACCAATAACCCATATATCACTAACTTTCTTTCTCGCTCGTCTGATCTCAGTTCCGATAGACTGAAAATCGATTTCGATCGTAACACTGTCAAGGCTATTAAAAGCGAAAATTGTCTTTGAAAATTGCCTTTGAAGTTCCTTTGGACTGCTTAATGATTAAGAAAAGTTTGCAAGCGTATCCAAGCAATATTTGTCAGCCAGGAAAACACCCACTCCAATGCTTAAACCCAAGTCAAACAGAAGACAAATCGCCATTATCCAGTGTTTTATACGTAACGATCACTCCTTTGATTGAGCGAGAAAGGTTTCACTGCTTTATTAAAGTGCACCTAACCCCCAAAATTTTTTTTCGCTAAAATAAATCTTTGCACCTGTTTGAAACGCATTGCGCCTTTTTAAGCAAATCTCACTAGTTATTTTGACTTTTCTAGGGTGTTAAAGTTGTAAAATCTGGCCATCGTCTGCCCCACGACCGAGTCAGAAGGGGTTTGGGTCTATTCTCGATTTGACGTCAGGGTGTTAAAGTTGTAAAATCTGGCCATCGTCTGCCCCACGACCGAGTCAGAAGGGGCTTGGGTCTATTGGGGTCTATTGGGTTTGTGACGTCAAATCGAGAATAGACCCAAGCCCCTTCTGACTCGGTCGTGGGGCAGACGATGGCCAGATTTGAGATCAGATCAGATTTGAGATCAGATTGAGATCAGACGAGCAGAAAGAAAGTTAGTGATATATGGGTTATTGGTTAAAAGCGTGAGGTCAAGATGGCGGGATATTAGCCAAGTTCTTTCCTTGCGTGTTTATGGACCGAGACGAAGTCGAGGTCCATAAACACGCAAAAAAACAACGAGGCCAATATCCCGTCATCTTGACCGAACAAGCTTGGTCAATAAAGGATTTATTATATGACTCAAAGGACACTATTAAAAGACAGTAAAACGCGGGACGAAAGGGTTATCCCGAACGGTCAAGATGGCTCCATCTTGACCTCGTAGGTAGCTAATCATAGCAGGAGAATTGGTTCATATTGACCGCTGAAAGAGCCAATCATTCAGTTCATCGATTGCGGAAAACAAAACACTTCAAAATAAATTTCACACGTTGGTAACTTGATTTGACGACCCTAGAAAAGTCAAAATAACTAGTCAAGATTTGCTTTAAAAGGCGCAATGCGTTTCAAACAGGTGCAAAGATTTATTTTAGCGAAAAAACATTTTTGGGGTTAGGTGCACTTTAACCGCTTGCTTCCATGGTCCAAGATCAATGAAATAACATTGTGCATTCATCAAGCATATATTGGAACAATGCTGAGATCAGGAGCCACGATTCAATTTATGAAACAGACTTCAGAAAATGTACTGTTTTTTCTGCTAATTTAATATCCAAAACCGTATAGAGAGCGGTGCGTTATCTTAAACTGATCAGATTAATCATAAGAAAACTACTTCAAAATGGACAGAAGGATCATTTGTGATCCAGTGATCGTAAACTAAAGGTGGGGAACCCTTTCAGTCTTAATTTCAATTTTCGCCACTAGTGTTGAAGCTAAGGTAAGTTAGAATTAAAACATCCAACGGTCGCCCTCTCAGCGGAGGAGCCAGTAGATCGAACAAATAAAATCTCTTCACTTCAAAGTGTATCATTCTTAAAACAAACAGGCATGACGTTGGTAACGGGTATCTTTTCCCACGACAATTGCTTTGTTAAAAACAGGTACCTCAACGACTCTCCCGGTCAGTTAGTACTTACGCCAAGTACTTACGCCAAGGCTTATATAACGCCAAGGCGGCTGTCAAAATGCGTGGTACGATCCATTTCAAAGACGAATCTGCCATTTCCGGCGTTGTGAAATGACAGTAATTAGCCGAATTCATGAGTTAATCGATACGCAAATGGAGTTCTTTACAAGACGATTGAGACCTTTAATTTGGGCTAACATTTTTTTGCGGTTAAGGGTTTTCAATCTTTTTTTACGGCTAGCGGTTAAATTTTAAGTTTTTTTACGCCTAGCGGTTAAAGTTTTGGTCCTCTTACGGCTAACGGTTAAACCCCAGTGAGACCCTCTTGCAAGCTTGCTGTCGGTTCTGAAGATTTGGCCCGCTAATATTTGACAGAAACAACATCAATGCAGGATATTGACTAATTACTCACAAATGCAACGCTACCTGCAGTTGATGCAACAACGACGAGTCTGCCATTTGAAAGCTACGATAAATTTTGGATTCTATAAATTTCGACTCCCCAGAGTTTACCGATGCCCTGCTATCCTTTGTCGTTAATCTCATGAAACACTCTTTATTCGTTTCAACCAAGTCGAGCGGAGCTATCAGTCGCATTTTCGAAGCGACAGGCCGCTTTAAGAGATCGCAGAATACCGCGACAGTTTCTGTTGTTTCTCAAAATCTTCCCGCTAAAGTAACCCAGGCTTACTTTGCCTTTTAGTATGAACTCTTGTTTTCGACAAAAAACAAAGTGCACTTCAAGTGCACTTTAGTGTCGTGTAGTGTGAACTCAACTAATATTTCGCTTTACTATAACTGTCCTTCAAATATTGAAAAATGTAATAAATTTAATACCACTTTTTGTGGAAAAATAATAAATTAAGCTAAGTAAAAGACGTATCCGAAAAAAGTACTTTCACGATTAATAGTGCTTGGCTAAAGGTGGCGGGCCAAGCGGGAAAATATCTAAATTTATCATTAGTTTCGATCGTGTCTGATGGATTAAATTTCAAACCACTACTTTTGTTGTAGTCTTCTGCTGGTGATTAAAATGGGGTTGACAAACCAACGTGACTCCTGCTGTGTGCCCATTGTGTAAAAGAAGCATATTTTCAGGGCACCCAACGACAACTTTCGGTAGATATCTGTTCGGTGGAGGGTAATTCGCCTTGGGTTTTCGGCGTCGATTAAAGAGTGCACTCGGATTTTCGTAACTAAAACGTGGCCTAAAATATTCGCAATGGGGCAATCATAGCCCCTGAGATTTTCGGAAAGGTCGTAATTGCTGTATTTGGCAGTCAAAAACGTTACCTAGCATTTTCGGAAAGAAAATAGTTCCCTAGAAAGCTCGTGGAAAGTTCATTTCAGCTTGCATTTTCTCAAAGGAAGATTTTGTTCCCTAACATTTTCGGACAATTAATCTTTCAGCTAGGGAATCCGAACAGATGAACTCTTTCTAGCTTATGAAAACATCACTTTAAACAGACTTTAAACACCATAAGGCACTTGAAATGCCTTTCTACAGCTTTTGGTTAATTTGCCTCGTTGGGTGCCCCTGATATTTTTAATCGATTTTTGCTTTTCTATAAGAAATCAAGGGAGGTTCCTTAAATATCTCTCTTAGCAATACACTCCAGCTAATGGAACTGATTGTAATCTTCAGTTTGAACTCAAATTTGATATAATCGCAAAAAGAGAAAACAACAGTTGCTATTTGGGAATGATTTATAATCCCATCAACAGGGAGTTTTACTTTATATGAATGCGGAAAATAAGGCAGATTACGTCAGGCAGGCAGATTACGTCATGAAATTTTGAAGTGTTTTGTTTTTCGCAGATGAACTGAACAAAAAATCGCTAACTTTCTTTCTCGTCTCGTCTCAGTCCGGTTAGAGCAAAAACCAGTTTCGATCGCAACACTTTCAAGGCAATTAAAAGCGAAAATGCCTTTAATTTTTAAAAATATAACCACATTCTGTAATGTTTTGATTTTTTGCAAACATTAGCTTCCATAATGATATTATGAAATTAGCATCCATTTTGCGCAAGAATCTTTTTCCCGTTCATCTCATCGATAAATGTATAAACGTTTTCAAGCGTTTTCAAGCGTGTCCAAGAAATATTTGTTTGTCAGCAAAACACAGGCTCCAATGCAAGACTAATCACCGTGATCCCGTGCGTATGATGTTAACGATCACTCCTTTCATGTCGCCAGAAAGGTTTCACTGTTTTATTTGATGCTTTAGGAAGGCTTTTGCCTGTTATAGTTAGATTGACTACTTTTTAGATTATAAATTTCAGGTATTATTAAGTATATTTTATTGTAATCATTATAGGTAGTTATAGCTGTAAGGTGCATTTGATCATATTCAGATGTCAATTTGCGCCTAATAAGAAATAAATTATTATTATTATTATTATTATTATTATTATCATTATATAAAAAGTCCAGTCGATGAAAATAACTGGCTTCCATAATTAGTTCTTTGAATTCAATAGAGTAACTTTTAAAACTGCTTTTGTAATAATTGTTCATCATGAACTTGATCTTATAGTCTTACAAGCAGAAAAAGAACACCCGGCACATCCTTTATAGAATAACTATTCACCTTTGAGCAAAAGGAGAAAAATAAAATGTCTTCCAGTTTCGCGGCTTACCGAGGAGCAAATTTTATCGATAAATGAGGCGGTTCTTCCGAAAACTAAAAAAAAAAATAAAAATAAAAATAAAAAGTTTGGTTTGACTGTATTTAATGGTATAGGTTGCCTAATCTTTCTAAACTCAAGGCGCAAGAAGGTACAATGCCTTGTTTACGTGAACTGCGGAGCAGTATATAAGTATAAAAAATGAAAACATTTACTGTTTGGCAGCATGGTTTCAACAGCAAGACAAATTTGATACATCTTAACTTTTCAATTAAAGAACTCGATCAGAATGCAGGACCTCCCTGAAAACCACTTCGGTGAGTTGAGCTTTCTGGGTAAATATCGTGTTTATTATTATTATTATTATTATTATTATTATTATTATTATTATTATTATTATTATAAATGCCACAAGGACAATTAAATAAGTGACTTCAGAAGTTTTACTTATCCGCAAGAAAGCGAGATGGAAACTTTTACAACAAGAAATCGCTTACAACCGCTATTCGGGCGGTGCTTGATCGGCGCTTGATGTGCATTTGTTGCTCTGTTGTTACAAATAAAGCAAATTTTCAATCGGCTGAGTATTCAACTTGTGTGGTATTATAAATAATTCTATGTAGCCTTTAACGAATACTAAGCTAAGTGCATTTACATTGAAAACCAGATCGAAAGCCCGGCGAATTAACAACAAAGTTTTGAGATTTTTGATTCCACTACATTGCAATAATCGGTTGGTGGCTGTCTGTTTTACTCGACAAGCAAAGCAAAAGACACCTGAAAAGAACTGCAATCGAATTTGTATTAAACGGCACTTTATTAAGCGGTCACCCTCTCTTTAGCGGTCAATTGTCCCAAACTGAGTTACTTCCCTTAATCACTGTAATTTTGACCTCTATTAAGCGGTCACCACTACTAAGCGGTCGCGGTCGCCCTTTGCTAACTCCCAACAAGCTGTTTATATTGTTTGACCTCTATTAAGCGGTCACCACTACTAAGCGGTCGCGGTCGCCCTTTGCTAAGTCCCAACGAGCTGTTTATATTGTTTGACCTGTATTAACCGGCCACTTTCTAAAAGGAAATCACTCAAATATAATACCAATACTGACTGTAGGAACTTGGCGTTGCAATTTTGTTGGTTCGTTTTTATACTATGTTGTACTTTGTCATACCATTCTATTCAGTGCAGGGGATCTTAACCGAGTAAGTTAGTTTTTGAGGACCTTTGAGCATCAACTGTTACAAAAGGGCGATTTTGTATTTGGCGTGTATTCTGAGCAACCCGTAACAGTGAGAGGTCTTGATCAGCCTGTATTAAACGGTCACTAAGCAATACCCCGAAGGTGATTTCTCAATACAGGTTCGGTTCGACCGTAGTTCGCTTTGCGAAATTATCCTACTTTTAACATCACAACTTGAAGGTGATTGCTAATGCGGTCGTCAAGGAAATTACCAACGTGTGAAATTTATTTTGAAGTGTTTTGTTTTTCCGAGATCGATGAACTGAATTTATTATATGACTGGTTCTTTCAACGGTCAAGATGAATCAATTCTCCTGCTAAGGTTGGCGACCTACGAGGTCAAGATGGAGACATCTTGACCGCTCGGGATAACCCGTTCGTTCCGCATTTTACTTTCTTTTAATAGTGTCGTTTGTGTCATATAATAAATCCTTTATTGACCAAGCTTGTTCGGTCAAGATGACGGGATATTGGCCTCGTTGTTTTTTTGCGTGTTTATGGACCTTGACTTCGTCTCGGTCCATAAACACGCGAAAAAAGAACTTGGCCAATATCCCGTCATCTTTACCCCACGCTTCGTCAATAACCCATACATCACTAACTTTGATTTCTTTCTCAATCGTCTGATCTCAGTCCCGTTAGACTAAAAACCAATTTCGATCTTAGCACTTTCATGCAAGGCAGTTAAAAGCGAAAATTGCCTTTGAAGTTCCTTTGGACTGCTCAATGATTAAGAAAACTTTGCAAGCGTGTCCAGCAAATATTGGTCAGTCAGGAAAACACGGACTCCAATGCAAAAACCCAAGCCGAACAGAAGACAAATCATCATATTCCGGTGCGTTATGAGTAACAATCACTCCACTGATTGAACCAGAAAGGTTTTACTGTTTTATTTGAAAACCAAACAAACAAAAAAGTTAGAGTCACAACAAATACTGTAAATCGAAATACTTACAAGCAATTAAAAGCTCAATTGCTTCCCAACTTGAGGGGAGTTGGTTAAGTGCTTCTGACTTTTGAAGCACCTTACAATGAATTGCAATGGATCAGTTGATAAACAACTTGGAAGCGGGATGTATTGGTAGTCGAACGAAAACAGCAAACACCACGGCCATCTATCAAACAGCAACTAAGCCAATCCACATTGTCTAGACCGTAGTTAACCGCTTGCTTCCATCGTCCAAAATCAATAAACTAATATTATGTGTTTTTACCAAGTATATATTGGAACAATGGTGAGATCACGATCGATCCACGATTCAATTGATGAAACCGACTCCAGAAAATGTACTGCTGGCGGTTGTTTTCTCCGTTAATTTAATGTGGCAATGTCAAGCTATTGTACAATCACTTTAAAAAGCTTAAATCTGCAATGCATCAGAGGAAACCTTAAAATAAACCTCTAGTTTTCCTGCTAAAGACTGTAGTACTGCATTGACACTATAAACTCCGGTATTCCATCAAAGATGACAAGGATGAAAATGGATTGAAATTTGAAAAAACTTGCCAGTTTTTTCAAAATTTCAAGCTATGCATTGAAAAATCACCAAGAAATTATTATGGTTAGCTATCCCTGCTTAAATTTCATTGGAATTCATCTTGCTGATTCTGTAGGAGCATTTTTTGCACGATAACAGGTAAAAAGCAATAATTTTGGCAGAATTGAGTTAAAAACAGCAAAAATCCCGGTGGTAGTGCTCCTTTAATATCCAAGACCGTGTAGAGATCGAGTGTGCGTTATCTTTAACCAATCAGATTAATCATACGAAAACTACTTCAAAACGGACACAAGGATCATTTCTGATCCAGTGATTGTAAACTAAAGCTGGGGAAATCTTTCAGCCTTAGTTTCCAATTTCGCCACTAGTGTAGAAGCTAAGGCAAGAATTCTGAAAACATCCAACGGTCACCGTCTCAGCGGAGGAGCCAGGAAATTGAACAAATAAAATCTCTTCACTTCAAAGTGTGTCATTCCTCAAACAAACGGCAATGAAGTTGGTAACGAGGATCTTTTTCCAGAACAATTACTTTGTTAAAAACAGGTCCCCAACGACTCTCCCGGTCAGTTAGCACTTACAAAATGTGGGTCCCACACACTTCGAGTATTTCAGCAAAAAGTAATGGTGCATCGTAAAAATTTTCACAAAACCGAAACACTCATCAATATCCAAATAGCTTCTCGCAGAAAGGTTATTTATTTATTTATTTATTTGTTTATTTATTTTTATTATTTTTTGAAAAGGTAATCATGTTCTGCTGAGGTCTGAATTAAGTGAATATTTCATTGAACTCACCTGTGTTGAGAGATGTCCACGCAAACACTTGAGCAAATGAACTGATTGTTATCGTTGAACTCAAATTGACATAATCACAAAAACAGAAAAACAGGAGGCTATTTCGGAATGATTTATTGATTTGTAATCACATCATCAAGGAGTCTCATTGTGTTCACTTGATATTAATGTGGAAAATAAGTCGGGCAGATTTCCTGTGTATGAAATTATGAATGTTTCGTGTTCCTCTGTTCCCAATGCACGTAGACTGGATATCGCTATTTCATTTCTTAGTCTTTGAGTCAAAATAAATTTCGGTCGTAACACTTTCAAGCGAATTAAAAGTTGAAGTTTGAGGGAATACGTTGATTCCTTTAGATTATTTTTTTTAAGTTTTCAAGCGTGTCCAAGCAAGATTTGTCTGTCAGCAAAACGCGGACTCCAATGTACAAATCCATGCAACCTAAACAGAACTCATGACCATGATCCCGTGGCTTATTTTATAGATAACCCCTTTGATGGAGCCAAAAGGGTTTCACTCCATTCAGTTCGATGTTCTTATTAAAAGTCCAGTTTGTGAAAATACCTGGTTTGCATATAGCTCATGCATTTTGAATTCAATTCAGTAACTTTTAGAACTGCATGTTTTTGTAATAATTGTTCATCATGAAGTTGATATAACTTAATGGTGATCCAGGGAGAAATAGAACACCCGACACATCCTTTATCGAATCCGTAAGATCGATATGCGTACAAGTTCATAACAGCTAATAGGGGGTTCATACTGGACACTTCAACTGCACTTGGAGTGCACTTGAAGTACACTTCAAGTACACTTGAAAAGTAATTGTCTGTGAACCCCTCTAAGTACACTTGGCTGCTCGTACTTAGTCGCCTTGGAAACGCCCAGACCTCAAAGTGCAGTCTCAAGGAAGGGTTTTACCATCCTTGAGAACGAACTCATCAGAGCGCTGTTAGTTAATTACGCAAGTGTCAATAATTTTTATCCCAAACTATCCGAACGGCGCGAATTTAAGGCCGGAAAGACCATTCTCGGTTTGTTATAGTTTCCTTTTGAATATGGGGTTTTATAATTACAATTTTTATATCGCTCAGATTTTTGTTTATCGAGACTAGCAAGCCGAGGGTCTCAATGGTGTAGTGTCTTTTACGCCCGGAGGGTACTCCCAGAAAAATTGGATAGGGGTGTGCGGCCCGTTTCCTGAAACCCTTACCTTATTTCAGACCAAAATCTGCGATTTTCCCTACCGTTTTTCAGACTTAACCAAAAATTCGATACCCTATTTTAGACCTATTTCACGTACACAGTTGGCGTAAACATATTTAATGAAAAAAGAAGGGCTTTTGTTGATGCCTCTTATAGCCTAATGATGGAGAAGTAACTTCTTCTAAAAAACATACACAATTCAAGACTAGAGGACACAAACCATACCCTATTTCAGACCAAAGTGGTCAAAATCGATACCCTATTTCAGACCTATATACATACCTATATAGCCCATATAAAGGAGCAGCCACCCCCCCAACACCCCCTTCCAGTCTTTTAAGACTGACGGTTATTTTTTTCCTGTCACGGTTAACTGAAATTTTAATAATTAATTACCATTGTTTGTAGTATAAATGATTAACTGATTAACGTCACGGCGGCCATGTTGGTGCTCCAAATTGAACCACTGGGAATTAAACTCTATTTTTATGCAGATACTTTCTTTTGTTTTAGCAAACCAATATGGCCGGTAGTCACGTGAATAAAGACGCTCTCTATATATATAACGTCAAGGCGGCTGTCAAAATGCGTGGTACGATCCATTTCAAAGACAAATCTGCCATTTCCGGCGTTGTGAAATGACAGTAATTAGCCGAATTCATGAGTTAATCGATACGCAAATGGAGTTCTTTACAAGACAATTGAGACCTTTAATTTGCGCAAACACCTTTTTTACCGTTAAGGGTTTTCAATTTGTTTTACGGCTAACGGTTAAATTTTAAGGTCTTTTACGCCTAGCGGTTAAATTTTTGGTCCTCTTACCGGGCCAACTGTTAAGCTGCATTGAGACCCTCTTGCAAGCTTGCTCTCTGTTCTGAAGATTTGGCCCGCTAATATTTGACAGAAATAACATCAATGCAAGATAACTAATTACTCACAAATACTCCGCTACCTGCAGCTGATACAACAAAGACGAGTCTGCCATTTGAAAGCTGCGATAAATTTTGGGTTCCATAAATTTCGACTCCCCAGAGTTTGCCGACGGCATGCTATCCTTTGTTCTTCCAATCAGTCTCATTTGGAAGCGACAGGTCGTTTTAAAAGAAGGCAGAATACCGCGACAGTTTCTGTTGTTTCTCAAAAATCTTCCCTTTTAGTATGAACTCTTGTTTTCGACAAAAAACAAAGTGAACTTCAAGTGCACTTGAGCTCAAGTGCACTTCTAGTGCACTTTAGTGTCGTGTAGTGTGAACTCAACTAATATTCCACGCCATACATAGTCGTGATCAGGAGTGCTGGCCGCTGGTCGAATATTCACTTTACTATAAATGTCCTTCAAATAGTGAAAAATGTAATAAATTTAATGCCACTTTTTGTGGAAATAATGATAAATTATTACAAGTAAAAGACGTATCCAAACAAAGGTACTTTCACGAGTAATATTGCTTGGCTAAAGGTGGCGGGCCTCGCGGGAAAACTTCCAAATTTATGATTGGTTCCTTTCAATCCTGTCTAATGGATTAAATTTTAAACCACTATCTTTATAATTAATATACTTAGTTGTAGTCTTCTGCTGGTGATTAAAATGGGGTTGACAGACCAACGCGACTCCTGCTGTGTTCCCATTGTGTAAAAGAATATCTATAGAATATCTATAGAATATCTCTCTTAGCAATACACTCAAGCTAATGGAACTGATTGTAATCTTCAGTTTGAACTCAAATTTGTTATAATCGCAAAAAGAGAAAAACAGTTGCTATTTGAGGGTGATTTATAATCCCATCAACAAGGAGTCTTTATCTGTTTACTTGATATGGTTGCGGATTGAAGTGTTTTGTTTTCCGCGGATGAACTGAATAAAACGATATTATGAAATAAGCATCCATTTTGCGCAAGAATCTTTTTCCCGTTCATCTCATCGATAAATGTATAACCGTTTTCAAGCGTTTTCAAGCGTATCCAAGCAATATTTGTTTGTCAGCAAAACACGGGCTCCAATGCAAGACTAATCACCGTGATCCCGTGCGTATGATGTTAACGATCACTCCTTTCATGTCGCCAGAAAGGTTTCACTGCTTTATTTGATGTTTATAAAAAAAATCCAGTCGATGAAAATAACTGGCTTTCATATTTAGTTCTTTGAATTCAATAGAGTAACTTTTAAAACTGCTTTTGTAATAATTGTTCATCATCAAGTTGATCTCATAGTCGTATACACCACACAAGTGACTAGTGCTTTCCTCGCATTCTGATTGGCTAGCTCGGAGGTGAATAGCAAGTGCTATTCACCTTTGAACAAAAGGAGAAAAATAAAGTGGCTTTCCGTCTCGCTTACCGAGGAGCAAATTTTATCGATAAACGAGGCGATTCTTCCGAAAAATAATAATAATAATAATAATAATAATAATAATAATAATAATAAAAGGCAACAAAGTTTGGTGTGACTGTATTTAATGGTAAGTTGCCTAATCTTTCTAAACGCAAATTTCAAGGCGTAAGAAGATACAATGCCTTGTTTACCTGAACTGCGGAGCAGTATATAAGTATAAAAAATGAAAACATTAACTGTTTCGCAGCATGGTCTCAACAGCAAGACAAATTTGATACATCTATTCAATTAAAGAACTCGATAAGAATGTAGGTCCTCCCCCTGAAAACCGCTTCGGTGAGTGGAGCTTCCTGGGTAAATATCATGTTTATTATTATTATAAATGCCACCCGGACAATTAAATAAGTGACTTCAGAAGTTTTATTTATCCACAAGAAAGCGAGACCGAAACTTTTACATCAAGAAATCGCTTAAACCGCTACTCGGGCGGCGCTTGATGTGCATTTGTTGCTGTATTGTTGTAAATAAAGCAAATTTTCAATAGGCTGAGTATTCAACTTGTGTGGTATTATAAAACAATCATTCACCTCAATGTCGGTAAAAGTAGTTAGCTCAGTTGGTAGAGCACCAGAATACCGTGCGGGGGGTCGCGGGTTCAAACCCCGGCGGGACCAACACTCAGGGTCTTTAAAATAATTGAAGTGCTAGTTTTGTAATGACATCTCCAAATGATTACTATAGAGTTTTTGGTCTTCTCGGACAAGGACTAAAAACCGTAGGTCCCGTCTCACAGCACTTGTTCCTAATGATTTGTGGGGCATTAAAGAAACTACACACTGTTCGCAAAGAGTAGGGGACGTAGTCCTGGACGTGTGGCCTGGTCTTTCATATATATCATAAATGTGATACCTCGCATGATTCTGTGTAGCCTTTAACTAATACCAAGCTAAGAGCGTTTAAAATAAAAACCAGATTGAAAGCCCGGCGAATTAACAACAAAGCTTTGAGATTTAAGATTCCACTACATTGCAATAATCCGTTGGTGGCTGTCTGTTTACTCGACAAGCAAAGCAAAACAACTACAATCGAATCTGTAGTCAGCGGCACTTTATTAAGCGGTCACCCTCTATTTCGCGTTCAATTATCCCAAAAGTTACTTACCTTAATCACTGTAACTTTGACCTCTAATAAAGCGGTCACCTCTACTAAGCGGTCGCGGTCGCCCTTTGCTAAGTCCCAACGGGCTGTTTATATTGTTTGACCTGTATTAACCGGTCACTCTCTAAAAGGAAATCACTCAAATATAATACCAATACTGACTGTAGGAACTTGGTGTTGCAATTTTGTTCGTTCGTTTTTACACTGTGTTCTACTTTGTCATACCATTCTATTCAGTGCAGGGGATCTTAACCGAGTAAGTTAGTTTTTGAGGACCTTTGAGCATAAACTGTTACAATAGGGCGTTTTTGTATGTGGCGTGTATTCTGAGCAACCTGTAACAGTGAGAGGTCTTGATCAGCCTGTATTAAACGGTCACTAAGCAATACCCCGAGGGTGATCACTTAATACACGTTCGGTTCGGTTCGGTTCGGTTCGACTGTAGTTCGCTTTTCCAAATTATTCTAATTTTAACGTCACAATTCAGTCATCATCAGAAGGTGATTTCTAATGCGGTCGTCAAGCAAATTACCAGCGTGTGAAATTTATTTTGAAGTGCTTTTTTCTGCGATCGATGAATTGAATTTATTATATGACTGGCTCTTTCAGCGGTCAATATGAACCAATTCTCCTGATGTGATTGGCTACCTACCAGGTCAAGATGGAGCCATCTTGACCGCTCGGGATAACTCGTTCGTCCCCCGTTTTACTGTCTTTTAATAGTGTCCTTTGAGTCATATAATAAATCCTTTATTAACCAAGCTTGTTTGGTCAAGATGATGGGATATTGGACTCGTTGTTATTTTGCGTGTTTATGGACCTTGAGTTTGTCTCGGTCCATAAACACGCATAAAAAGAATTTGGCCAATATCCCGGCATCTTGACCTCACGCTTGGCCAGTAACCCATACATCACTAACTTTGATTTCTTTCTCGATCGTCTGATCTCAGTCCCGTTAGACGAAAACCAATTTCGATCGTAACACTTTCAAGGCAATTAAAAGCAAAAATTGCCTTTCAAATTTTCCTTTGAAGTTCCTGCTCAATGATTAAGAAAAGTTTGGAAGCATGTCCAAGCAATATTTGTCGGTCAGGAAAACACGGACTCGAGTGCAAAAACCCAAGCCAAACAGAAGACAAATCGCCATGACCCGGTACGTTATGCGTAACGATCACTCCTTTGATTGAACCAGAAAGGTTTCACTGTTTTATTTGGAAAAAAAGTAAAAACAATACTGTACAAAAGTCAAAACAATACTGTACATCGAGATGCTTGCAAGCAATTAAAAGCTCAATTGCTTCCCAACTTGAGGGGAATTGGTTATGTGCTTTAGACTTTTAAAGCAACTTACAATGACTCGCGATGGATCAGTTGATAAACAACTTGGAAGCGGGATGTAGTGGTAGTCGAACGAAAACAACAAACACCACGCCCATCTATCAAACAGCAACTAAGCCAATCCACATTGTCTAGATCGTAGTTAACCGCTTGCTTCCATCGTCCAAAATCAATAAACTAATATTATGTGCTTTTACCAAGTATAAATTAGAACAGTGGTGAGATCAAGAGCCGCGATTCAATTTATGAAACAGACTTCAGAAAATATACTGTTGTCGTTGTTTTCTAATATCCAAGACTGTATAGAGAACAACTGATAAACGGGATTAGTTTCTAGTTTTCGTATAGAGAGCGGTGCGTTATCTTTAACCGATTAGATTAATCATACGAAAACTACTTCAAAACGGACACAAGGATCATTTGTGATCCATGCAGTGATCGTAAATTAAAGCTGGGGAAATGTTTCTGTCCTAGTTTCCAATTTCGCCACTAGTGTAGAAGCCAAGGCAAGAATTAAAACATCCAACGGTCGCCCTCTCAGCGGAGGAGCCAGTAGATCGAACAAAAAATATCTCTTCACTTCAAAGTGTATCATTCTTCAAACAAACAGCCATGACGTTGGAAACGAGGATCTTTTTTTCAGAACAATTACTTAGTTAAAAACAGGTACCCAACGACTCTCCCGGTCAGTTAGCACTTACAAATTGTGGGTCCCACACACTTCGAGTATTTCAGCAAAAAGTAATGGTGCACCGTAAAAATTTGCACAAAACCGAAACACCCATCAATATCCAAATAGCTTCTCGCAGAAAGGTTATTTATTTATTTTTTTTTTTTAAAGAAAAGGTAATCATGTTCTGCTGGAGTCTAAATTAAAATAGTTCATTGAACTCACCTGTGTTAAAAGATGTCCACGCAAACACTCAAACAAATGAACTGATTGTTATCTTTGAACTCAAATTGATATAATCACAAAAACAGAAAAACAGGAGGCTATTTCGGAATGATTTATTGATTTGTAATCACATCATCAAGGAGTCTCATTGTGTTCACTTGACATTAATGTGGAAAATAAGTCGGGCAGATTTCCTGTGTATGAAATTATGTTTCCTGTTCCTCTGTTCCCAATGCACGTAGACTGGATATCGCTATTTCACCTCTTAGTCTTAGAGGCAAAACAAATTTCGATCATAACACTTCCAAGCCAATTTTAAAAAGTTGAAGTTTGAAGGAATACCTTGATTCCTTTGGATTATTTTTTAAGCCTAGTTTCAAGCGTGTTCAAGCAATATTTGCCCGTCAGAAAAACACGGACTCCATAGTACAAATCCATGCAACCCAAACAGAGGACCATGATCCCGTGTGTTATTTTATGGATCACCCCTGTGATTGAACCAGAAATGTTTCACTAGATTATTCGATTTTCTTGTAAAATGTTCAGTCGGTGAAAATACCTGGTTTGCATATAGCTCATGCATTCAATAGGTGGTTTGCAGCCAATCTCTGGAGACACAGATCACAATGGTGAAATGAACAAATGCTGGCGGACGAACAAAAGGAGCTAATGAGAGATCTTTTGTTTACGTCCACCAGCATGGCGGCGATGACGTAACGTGAAAACCATCTAAACTGGCCTTTGTGATAATTGTTCATCATGAAGTTGATAAATGTGTTCCAAGCAGAAAAAGAACACCCGACACATCCTTTATTGAATCCGTAAGATGATCGAAATGCGTACAAGCTCATAACAGCTAATAAGGAGTTCATACTGGACACTTCAACTGCAGTTGAAGTACGCTTGAAGTATACGTATACACTTGAAACGTAATTGTCTGTGAACCCTTCTAAGTACACTTGGCTGCTCGCACTTAGTCGCCTTGGAAACGCCCAGACCTCAAATTCCGAAGTGCGGTCTCAAGGAAGGGTGAAGCCATCCTTGAGAACGAAGTCAACTCATCCAATCAGAGTGCTATTAGTTTATTACACAAGTGTCAATGATTTTTATGCCAATGTATCCGAACTGCGCGAAGGAAAGGCCATTCTCGGTTTGTTATCGTTTTCCTTCTAAATATGGGGCTTTATAATTACAATTTTTATATCTCTCAGATTTTCGTTTCTCGAGACTTACAAGCCGAGGATCTCAATGGTGTAGTGGCTTTTACGGTCAGTTATTTTTTCCCATTACGGTTAACTGAAATTTTAATAATTAATTATCATTTTTTATAATATAAATGATTAACTGGAAATATCTATCTATCTATCTATCTATCTATCTATATATATATATATATATATATATATATATATATATATATATAATAATGTCAAAAACATCCACTGTCGTGGTTGTGTTTCCAGACGAATTAAAATAATAGCCAAGAAAGTCAAGGCGGCGTGGTACGATCCATTTCAAAGACGTACAAATCCTCAATTTCCGGCGTTGTGAAATGACATTAATTAGCCGAATTAGTTAAACGATACGCAAATGGAGTTCTTTACAAGACAAGTGAGACCTTTAATTTGCCCTAACACCTTTTTTTTACAGTTAACCGTTTTCAATTTGTTTTACGGCTGACGGATAAATTTTAAGGTTGTTTTACACCTAACGGTTAAATTTTCGGTCCTCTTATGGCTAACGGTTAATCCCCATTGAGACCCTCTTACAAGGTTGCTGTCGGTTCTGAAGATTTAGCCCGCTAATATTTGACAGAAACAACATCAATACAAGATAACCTTAAATAAACCTCTACCTGCAGGTGATACAACAACGACAACAGAGTCTGTCATTTGAAAGCTACGATAAACTAAGTTTGGATTCCAAACTTATCGACTCCCCTGAGTTTGTCGATGCCCTGCTATCTGTTGTCGTTAATCTTATGAAACACTCTTTATTCGTTTCAACCAATTCGAGCGGATTCTTCCTATCAGTCGCATTTGGAAGCGACAAGTCGTTTTTAAAGAAGGCAGAATACCGCGACAGTTTCTGTTTCTTCTCAAAAACCTTTTCGCTAAAGCAACCCCTACTTTGCCTTTTAATATGAACTCTTGTTTTCGACAAAAAACAAAGTGCACTTCAAGTGCACTTGAGCTCAAGTCTACTTGAAGTACACTTTAGTGTCGTCTAATGTGGACTCAACTAATATTCCATGCCATACATAGCCGTGATTAGGAGCGTTGGCCGCTGGTCGAATTTGCTTTACTATAACTGCCCTTCAAATATTGAAATATCTAATTAATTAAATACCTCGAATGACTCTATATACAGGGAGCGCGCAGGGGCCCCCCACTTTTTGTGGGAAAAATAATAAATTAAGTAAAATACATATCCAAAAAAAGTACTTTCACGGAATAATAGTGCTTGGCTAAACTTCGCGGGAAAACAAAAATGTAATAATGTAAAGCTGTCCAACCACATTCCACAAGCTTTACACTTTTACCGCTTGTTTTATTCATAGGTGGGTACTTGAGCCTGATCATTAGCTATTTGCCATGCTGATGGGGCCTAACAAGGCCGAAACAGCCGTCCATGCTGGGCTGCTAATACTTGAGCTCAATCTTTAACTTGGTTGATTTAAGGGGTAATGCCTGCTACCATGTGGCTTCAGTATCCTTACCACTCCAGCCACATCCCACAAGCTTTACGAAGTTATGATTACTCTACCTTCGTTTACAGATTACGTTAAGTGTGATTACCAAGTTTATTTTGTTGTTAACCCCTTTCTCTAAATGCTTGAATTGAGTTGAAAAGTGTAGAAAAGGATATGACTTGGCATGATTTTTGGAGTTAAAAACTTACGAGCTAATTAAACGGAATTACATGCGTTCTAATTATTTTTAGAGTTAGTCCCCTCCCCTCACTTAAAAACGTGGGAGCGGCCCCTTCCCCTGCTCCCATTCCCCCTGATTAAAAAACTGCTCCGAGGGTCCTGATGTATCATTTAGCAAATACTGAACGAACTTCGTTTACAATCAAAACCAGCCATAGAAGAGTTGAAAGCTGTTTGTTTACTCGACAAGCTAAAGCAAACGAACTTGTTCGCTTTGCAAAATTATCTTAATGTAACAACACAATCAGTTTGTATCTTAAAGGTGATTGCTGATGCGGTCGTCAAGGATCTTCCTTGGTTTGCAGTCGAGCGAGAAGTGAAAAATAAGTGACCATTCTCGCCGTATCTGGGGACACCCTTTTATGAGGTCTCAATGGGGTAGTGGCTTTTATGGCTAACGGTTAAAGTTTTGGCCCTTTTACGGCTAACCGTTATTTTTTTTCCCGTTATACGGTTAACTGCAATTGTAATAAATAATTACCATTGTTTATAATATAATAATTAACTGGAAATACAATAGTTAATTTTTGGAAATACAATAGTTAATTTTCACTCGTGTGGAGCATGGCAAAATCATGAAAAGTATAGGGAGCATTCTCGGTTGACAAAAGATGAAATTTATCTGGTCCACAAATAAGTCCTGTATTGCGGGACGTAGAAATCTGGAAATTTAACTATTAAAATTTTGTCTAAGAAATAAAGCAAGTAAGGGTTATTTACCTGGAACGAGGGTGTATGTGATATATTCACCTGGTACCGTCCCGAAAGGCGTAGCCCGAGAGGCGGTGCCAGGTGAATACATCACATACCCCCGAGGAACAGGTAAATATCATGCTTATTTGTCAGTTGGTGAGTTTTTTAAAAGAAAAAAATAACATTAATAACTTATTTTCTACATGGTCGTGTTTTATTTTAAAAATACATTTAATGGTGATTGTAGGCGGTAAGGTTTGGACTGTAAACATGTTTTCTTTTTCTGATTTGCGATTTTCGTTTTATTTATTTATTTATTTATTTATTTGTTTGTTTTTTCGTTTTGTTTTACAACAATGCGTAGACAACGTCTTTCTTTTTTACTGGTACACAATGGGATTGAATTCAGTTTCGTATTACTTACACAACAATATTTATAGACATTTTCTTTTATCTGCTGGTATGTGAGGGTTATTTACCTGGAACGAGGGGGTATGTGATATATTCACCTGGTACCGCTCCGAGGGCGTAGCCCGAGGGGCGGTGCCAGGTGAATATATCACATACCCCCGAGGGACAGGTAAATAACATGCTTATTTGTCAGTTGGTGAGGTTTTCTAAACGAAATAGAAGGCCATTAAATTACGAAAAGCTTAGTTTCTATTTGGTTGTGTTTTATTTTAAAAATGCTTTTAATGGTGTATTGTAGAAGGTGAGGTTTCGATTGTAAACATGTTTTTCTTGATTTTCGGTTTCCGGTTTTGTTCTTACAACAATGCGTATACAACGTGTATTGTTGTACTGGTAACAGTGGGACTCAATTTAGTTCTGTATTATTTACACAACAATATGTATAGACGTTTTCTTTTGTTTGCTGGCATGGGTGGTAAACATGTTTGTTACTTTTGCATTAACAGTGTATTCAGTACACAACAGTCACGTAGTTGAACGACTGCCGTTACATTTTGAAAAAAGTGAGCTCTTGGCTAGTGCTGTTTGTAGACGACGAGTGAGCCCCACGAAGAAGTTATGGAGGAGAGAAAGGGGGGAAAGCGGTATACAAGTCGTTGCCGACGGAGAGGTTGCTGAACGAAGCAGTGACTGGATACCAGCTAACACGCGAAAGGCCAACGCGTGGTCGGTAACTGGATACCAGCTAACACGCGAAAGGCCAACGCGTGGTCGGTAACTGTTTAACATTTCCTCTGCGGTTGTTTTTTTCTTCTTTAATTAGAGTTTACAAGTGATGGGAGACTAAGTCGAGGGGAATATGAGCAGGGGAAATATATATTGCATCGTTTTGCTATTGTTATCAGCTGTTTTTTCAGCCCCGCCCTCCCCTGTTACAATCAAAGCCGCCACCAACTTTTCAGACAGTGAATAATAATGAGGGGTTATGTAATATATTCCCCTGAAAAGAGCAAAGGAAACCAAACCAACTGACAAATAAGCGTGGTTACGACCAATAGGTTGCTAAACGAAGCAGCGAATAGATACCAGCTAATACTAGACACGAAAGACCACCGCGTGGTCGGTAACTGTTTGACATTTTGTTTCTTCTTTAGAGTTTACAAGTAATGGGAGACTAAGTCGAGGGGAGTATGAGCAGGGGAAATATATATTGCATTATTTTTCTACTGTTATCAGCTATTGTTTCAGCCCCAATCAAAGCCGCCACCAACTCTTCAGACAGTGAATAACGATGAGGGGTTTTGTAAAAAATTCCCCTGAAGAGAACAAAGGAAACCGAGCTAACTGAGAAAAAAGTTTATAACTTGCGCTAACCCTCGCCCCTTCGAAACCAAAAAATCAGACCCACTGGTTTAACGTTTCAGCTAATACGTAAGCAAAAAGGAAACTCTTAACAACTGTTTCAAAAGTGGCATCCTTGGACAATGTCAGAGTTTTAAAAAACATCAATGTGCCTAACGAAAGAGCAAACGTTTGGCGTAAAAATATAAAGGGAAGTTTTAAGCCCGAGGGGATGGGGGTACTCCCTAATATAGGCTAGATAGGTATATGCGGCCTTAAAGGGTATGGTTTTTAAGCCGTTTTGGTCTGAAATAAGGTATCGATTTTGGTCTGAGGTAGGGTATGGTTTTTTAGAAGAAGCTCCTTCTTCATCATCAGGCGATAAGACCATCAACAAATTAAAAGAGTCACAAAAGACCTTCTCAAATTATGTTTACGCCAACCCTGTACGCGAAATCGGTCTGAAATGGGGTATCAAATTTTTGGTTAGGTCTGAGATAGGTTAGGGAAAATCGCGGAGTTTGGTCTGAAATAGGGTAAAGGTTTCAGGAAGCGGGCCGCACACCCTAACCCAATTTTTTTCTGGGAGTACCCTCCCACCTCCCGGGTTTTAAAACGCTTTTTTGTGAACAGGGGTTATTTTATAAGATTAGGTTATATCATCTGGTTCTTTTTTCTACGCGTGGCCCTATCCTGTCGCGAACAGCAATAAAAAAAAAAAAAGCAAAACAAAACCAAAAAAAAACAAAAACCAAAACAACAACAACAACAAAAAAACAAACAAACAAACAAACAAACAAAACAAAACAAAAATTCTTCCCCTTGCCTTCCCATTTGCCTTCTTCCCCCATCAGCTATTTTCGACGTTTTGCCATTAGTACATCGTGGGACAGTAAACTTCACTGGTTGTTGTGGTCAACAAGTTTATTACTGATCATTCGATCCAGTTGACCGTTCCTTAACGTCAAATCCGGTCAAATCCCAATACAATAATTGATTGTACATAATAGAGCGGTTTTCAGTTGAGTGTCGAAAGTAATTATCGTTTTGCTTTGGTTTTGCATTGCTTCGTTCTGTGATTGGCCAGGAAAACTCGTACCACTTTCTCATCCAATGAGAAGCAAAACCAAAACCAATCGCAACTTGCACGCGTGTATTTTCCCGCGCTTTGCGCCGGCTACAAGTAATTTCTTCGTATTCTGATTGGTTCATTGCACTGCTTACTTCTGTTGTGATTGGTCAAAGTAATTTCTTTGGTTTTAGTTTTTCGACACTCAATTGAAAAACGCCCTATGCTATCATCAATTACAGAGAATTTAATCTATCGCTATTCAATATTTATAGCTACATCCGACTTAGTACACACAATAAATTTCTACCTAATCAGCAAAATCACTGGATTGTACCATTTTAACTGTACTTAAGATAATAATCAAACTAACAAGTCACAATCCTGTTGGGCGACAGATTTTGAATTTATAATTCAAGCTGTCTATTTGTTCTCGCTGAGCTGCGTTTGTGTAGTAACAGCAGAACTTAGAGCGCAAGAAACCATGCTGGTCAGCAGTAGTCAGGCAACCCGACGCAAAGGACGTGTCGCTGCAGCACTAAAAAGGTGGCCTCTTTATTCGAGCTGAAATCGCTAAACTATTACAAAAAAAAAAAAAAAAAAAGCTCCAACATTCTACGTTAGTCGTTGAAAAATTATTGACAATCAATTAACGGTTTTGTTTGCAAACACTCTATCAATCTTGGTGCTTCAATTACTGGCGGTACTTTTTGCGACGTGGTTCCTTCACCTTAAAACCAAAATGTTAATAAAATAAAGGCAACTAAGTGGCCCTAAGCTGGTATTCAGTGTTATTCTACGATGGAACTTAGTAGTTCCACAGTCCTTGTTTGAAAAGCAGTCAGGCTAGTCCTCTGCCTCCTAGGTGAAACATTTGATAAAAGAGTAAACAAGAAGAAACATAGTAGAAGAATACCGAGAGTGTCACTTGTCTGTGGGATAGTTAAATTTTTGTCTTCTTGTTGGAGTTGTAAGACCAATTTGTGTATAAAAATGTTCTTAGTTTTGAATTTAACCCGAATTTTATCCCATCAAAGACCGAAAAATAACCGTGACATAACCCCTATAAGTGAATAATTTTGAAGGCCGATTTAGACGCTACGGTGTCGTTTTCAGCTTCAACCGTCAGTGTGCACATACAACTCGCGTCTTTCAACATTGCCTTGGCCTACGATTGTCGAGGAGTCTTAAAACATATTTCAAAATCCCTCAACATTTCAAAAGTCGTACGTGCTGGACGAGTTTCACGTTACATTTACACAACACATCATGCAGTTGTTTTCAGTATCGTTTTTGTAATTTGGATCCGAGTTTAATTTCAATTTGTAATGCACAATTTTAAGCCTGGGCTTAAAATTCGTGCAATAGAAATACTTGTTATTTATTATCGTAGGCTTGCCGTCTGAGCCTGTCGCCTTCAACGATATTCGTATCGCCTAAATCGGTTAAATCGTTCATAATAAAATTGACCCTTTGAAGAAGTCCCAAATGATGATATGATAGTAAAATGCCCAGGAGGTATGAAAATGTTTGCAAAGCAAAAAAGAAAACACAGCATAAAATGCCCTGCCGTCTACATGACCTCTAGCGGGAAAAAATGTTCCAGCTTTCCGAGACACATCTTTTGTCATATTTGCTGATATAAACGCCAGGGTAGGTTCGGGTTCTGATGTCCTTATCATCTTCACTCAGCCAATATCCTCTTCCGCGCATTATGGAGTATTGTATGAAGACGTTGTCACCTTTCTGTATTGGCTTTCCTCGGCAACCAACTCTTGTATCACTTGAACACCTGCCTTGACGTTCGGGTGAATATATCCAGAACATTTCTCCGCGGCACTTCTTGGTGTCTCTGGAATCCCACCTGCCGTAACCAGGACAACTCCTCGTCGGACAAACACGCCCACTCCCCCAGCAGCTCAGCCAATGGCGCGCACCGTAGTAAAGTGCGATCCTGTCACCACTTCTCACAGGTTTCCCAGAACCGTAGCTGGTCAAATGCAGTATGAATCTTTCACCGCTGCAGGAATTCCAATCGCTGCCAGTCATTTGACTTCCAGGACAGCCTCGAAGTTTGCAACGATCAACACCACAGTTGACGGTGCAATAACAGCTCAACCACTGATTTCGTTTGGCGTTGCTTCTTAATGCCATCATGTCACCCGAGCGAATGAAGTGTGGGCATCGCAATCTGGTTTCGTCATCGTTATTGCGACAATCATTATCGCCATCACAAAGCCAAGATTTGCTTATGCATCTTCCATTGGAACATTTGAACTTCCCGTACTGATCAGAGCAGCAATCTTGGGTCTCGCATATTGTAGTCTGGTAGTTTGATCCACCTTGATCTCTTCTGCAGTTATTGACATTGCTTGTCCCTAGGCAACGTCTGTAACGGAACTTGATTCCTCCACCGCAAGTCTTGGAACAACGACCCCAGTTACCAAAATTTCCCCAATCTTCTTGCAAGTTACTTGTCCCGGAGTCGAGCGCCTCTGCTTGTCGCACCTTAAAGTTACAGTCATGCCTTCGAAGGTCAACTCGTCCTTGCACGACACACCGGTACCATCAACACTAACAGGACCACAGCTGTATTTCTTCCAGTATTGGTTGTATTTGTGCTGTCGACCTTTGAAGATGTTTCGAATGTACTCTGCTTCTTTTTGTACTTTTTTCGTAGGTTTTCTGTTTTTCCTTTTGTTTCAAGCAACCACTTTTGATGCAGTAACAGCGCCTCTCCCAATGCCTAGTCCAGGTAGGCTAGGCTGTCCCTGAAACCCTTGATATCTGCATTGTACTTTGCCGAGCAACCGCCTTTATTGTGACTTAGGTATTCTCGCTTGTACGAAATGTAAATGTCATTCCCAGGGGTGTCTAAAGTACCTTGACCAAGGATCATCTTCCTTAATCTGTTCTGTAGCTTAAAGGTAGGAACTGTCTGCAAGTACTTATCGATTTTTCGGCCAAACTGATCAAAAGTCATTTCGTTCTTCTGCAGTTTTGCATAGAGATCGGCAATATCTTCGACGTTGTAAATGATTTGAGAATGTTGAATGATGTTATTCGTATGAGCAAAGGAGGCCTTGATCTTCTGTAAAACCACGTTTAACTTCTTAGACAACGACCTTATGGAGAAGAACACGTCCACAGTAGTGGGAACGTAGTTTACAACTTTGAATGTTTTTCTTAATTCAGCAATCAGCTTTTCAATGGTGTCATCGAAGTCTAACCGTTTTTCACACGATTCTCCTTCGTAGTCCTTATCACAGGTACATTGGTAAGTTTTCGTACATGGTATTTGCCTGCACTGACCGTGATTACTGCACCTGTTTGACCGACATATATCGTTGATAGTGTTGACTGCTGATGCAATAAACGCCCATCTTTGGACTTCCTTTTTCACGCGTTTGGTACAGTAGGTACAACTGGAGCGGCATCTGGAGCAATGGTATTTAAAATCAACAACCCGTTCCAGCGTCGAGCTTCCGCACCTCTTCTTGGACAGAATGTTGTCAGCAGCATAGATATAGTCGGAATTGCACCTGTCGCATTTTTTGAAAACCAGCAAGGTCTTGGCTTGTGTGATGTCGATGCAATTTGCAGACGACTTGGTATCCTCGTAGACAACATAGTAAGCCTTTACTTTCTTGGGATCCGAACGGTCTTCTAACCGAAAATACGTATTGCCTCTCAACTCAACACCACGAATCCGAGGACGGTCACTCTTGACTGCCGCCACAGCGCATGTGTACCAGGGGAACTTGACTTTAAGTTCATTAAAGATGGCTCGAACTATGCTTTCCCGCGAAGATCCCCTCATTTTCTTCAAAATCTTGTTCGCATCACTCTTCGCGTGGCTCAGAGAGTTTCGTCTGCAGAACCAGAGTCGATCGTCAAAGGCTCGACGAATTTTGAAAAAGTACGTCTGAATGTCTTTGAAACCATTCTTGGCTCTGCTTTCGTCGCCCTTGAAGTAGTAGTAGGTCATTTTCTGCTGGCCAGAGCTGATCATTATGTTTTTGATAAGAATCGTTAGTTCGGACAGCTTCGTTATGTCGCAGCCAAATTGAGCGATAAATCTGTCAAAGATGTTACGATGGGTTATACTCTCCGGCAGAGCTGCCATTCTGTAGAGGTTCAACAGGTTGCCGTCCAAGTTGTTGTTTTCGTAATACTTAACGTATTCTTCGGCGAGCTTTACTTGGTCTATTCTTCGTGTTTTAGTCCCCATTGCCTTGCGGATCTCGGATAGTTTCTTTGCTCCATTCCTCGATTTGTACTCCCATTTGATCCAGGCAGACAAGAAAGTGTTGAAAGCAGTATTGGCTTTGATAGATTTCTCCATTTCGTCGAGTTTCTCGTCCAGACGATCGAGCTTGGCATTGACTTCATTGAAGCGTTTGTTTATCAAGCCCGTGATGACATCGAGCTCACTTGGCATGAAGAAAGTAAAGACAAAACTTGCAATAGCACATGCAGCCTGCACAGCTTTGAGAGCCTTGCCAACTTTTGAACCGATCTTGGTTAATTTCTTCTGCTGCTCCAACAGTTCCACGCTTTTCGTTTGAGCTGAAACCTTTAAAGCCTTGTTGATGGCTTTTGCTTGAGCCTGATATTCTTCGTTAATAGCATTTAGTGCAAACTGAGCGGTATCGAGAGTCGTAGTTACCTTGGCCTGCTGTCCAGGGTCCAACCCGGAACTTATTGAACAGAAAAACCACGAAAGCCACAGAATTTCTGCTAACGAAACCACCTCCCTCATTCTTCTCGCGAAAACAAATATCCGCGTCAGTTAAATCTGCAAAGGGAACAAAGTAAAAACACGTTTTAATACATTGGAACAAACTTTATCTTTCTTGGAGAAAGGGAAAATTTTGTAATTAAGACCAAGTCGAAACGGCTTATCGAAAGAATGGTTCCGCCTCAAAAAAATGATCTGAAAAAGGAGGTCAACAAACCTGATTGAAGTCCGATTAGAGCACACTTAGCGGGTATCCGTATTCTGGTACAGTAAAATATGGCATCTGGTGGAAAAACGTAAACGAAACAAAACCAAAGCTCTATTTGCAGGATAACTCCGACCAGGGAAGTCAGTTATAAAAAAAGAGTGCCTTTTAGGAATGGAATTTATTAATAGCAAACTCGCCTTTAGAGAGATGTTCAGTTGTGCGAACAATCGAGTCATCATGACATCGTCTTATTTGATCAAGCGAAATTGTAGAAGCAAAGAGACATGTTGGCCCAAATGCCTGTATATGAAGTTTCTTTAATAGATTTCCGCCTTTGTTGGGACGGTTCGACGTCATCATAATCTTCACCTAGTCAGCTCATTTCGATCGAAATTCTTTCAAGAATCTCTCATTTTACTTACACTGGCATACGTGATTCTCAGTGCCACTTGGTCTGGAGAAAATTTGACTTCCAGGAGTAGCTTCGCGGATTTAATACCGCTTCCAGAATTAGCACAAAACCGACGAGTTAACGGGGTCCTGAGTTAAGCAGCCGTGTTTATTAACGGAAAACCAGCGCAGGATCGTTACGTTATATTCCCAAGACCCCTAACTTACAAAGTGTCAAGTTCGAGATTGCTTAAGAAATATATGTTCCCTGTACAAGGCAAGTCACTCGGTGGTAAAACAATTAGCTACGTTTTCTTAACTTTCCAAAACTCCAGAAAATGAAATCACGTTTCAACTGTATTATTCTTCAAGTGCGATCCGACTAGAGGAAAGCATTAACAAGGTGGCAACATTGATCATTTAGTAGTGGTAGTGGAAGCGGTAGTGGAAGGCGACGGACGTGTATTTTTCTGCTCTGCGAGTAAGAGGTGTTTTCAGCTTTACATCTGCTTATGAATGAGGACCTGGATAACAAGGATTCCAATGAAAGAAGGCCTACGCACCAAAGACAACGTGATAATCATGGCTCTCAAACTGACGAGGAATCCATCGTGGACAGCGGCCATTGTTGCGACGCTTCGGCAAACATGCAGAGAATGAAGGCCAAAATCGATAAACTCTTAGCCTTACTGCCCGAATTTGAAGCTCTGAAAACTCGTTTAACAGAGGTAGAAGAAGAAGACAGCCAATTGAGAAATACCGTGAATTTTAATGAAAGAGAACTAGCGGATCTAAAAGTTAGCGTGGCCAACACGTGCTCCCAGACACCAGTAAACGGAGAGGATCTAAGGAAGTTGAAGGCTGAAGTCCATAAGCAAAAATGCCGGAATATCAAATTGGAGGCGTGCACACGCAGAGAGAATATAAAGATCTTCAACCTTCAGGAATTAGAGGTGAGACGCCATACAGAAGAATTAGTAAGATGAATGCTTGAAGAAAAAATGAATATCTCGAAAGAAGATGTAGACGACATCCGATTTGAGCGTGTACTGGAATTGGACTTTCTCATGATTATCCCAAAGAAATAGATGACATTCATGGAAAATTATACCCGGTTCTGAAAAAAGCTAAGCGAGAGAAACAACAAGCTTTCCTCAAGGTTGACAAATTAATAATAAATGGTCAAGTTTACAGAGGAAAAGAAACAGAAAATCTTCCCTTCTATGGTGAAATTATGAGCAGTGCCCAAGCAGATGCAGAGCTGTAGTGATTACATACAGACATCACTTTATTTGCCCTCGGATTTTAGAGTAGCTTGTGCAGCTAATATCTCCGAGCATTTAACCATCAGATGAGAGATAGACCACCACACCGGGAACTACGTCCCCTACTCTTTTCGAACAGTGTGTGGATTCTTTTACGTCCCACAGAATCAATTATGAAGAGTTGTGAGACGGGGCCTACGGTTTATCGTCCTTATCCGAGAAGACTAGAAAGTCTAACCATTTGCAGATGTTATTACAAAGGCAGCACTTTCTCCTCAATTATTTAAAGACCTAAGTGTTGGTCCGGCCGGGGTTTGAACCCGCGACCTCCCGCACGCTAGTCCGATGCTCTACCACTGAGCTAACCGGTCGGCGGTTAAATGCACGCCAGATGGTTGATTCATGTATTTGTGTTTACTTTTCTTGTATTTTACTCAGTTCCTTTTATCAGTGTCATACTAATCTCGGTATTGTTAGCTGTACTTATTTTTAGGTGGAGTCTGTTCTTTCAAGGGTTCAGTTGCATCTGCGAGGTTTTTTTTCCGAATCTTATTTGTTTTTGATCTTTCAACGCCTCCCATTTTATGATTTTGAATTTGCATTTACAGTTACCACCTCGAATACTCCATTAGCACTTTTCCCTTTTTTTCCTTCTTCTGCAGTCTCATTAGTGACACCTGTAAGATTAGAAAATGACTGAGGCGTTTAAATTGTTATTGCTAAATGTAAAAGGCATAAGCAACTTTCAAAAAAGAAGAGCAATTTTCACTTGGTGCCGGAAACGCGCAGACATTTCTTTTCTGCAAGAAACTCATTCTACAGCAACAGCAGAAAATCAGTGGAAGAACGGATGGAGTGCAGAGCTCATAACTTGCCACGGCAGTTCAAATTCTCGTGGTGTTGCAATTCTAATTAAGAAAGGCGTTGATTGTACTATACACATGACCATGTGGGTAGAGGACCAAGTTACTGGAAGATGAATTGCTCTTTACTAGACGATGAAGAATATGTTAACAGTACAACCGAAATGATTCCAGTGTGGATTGCAGAAGGACGGGAAGAACTTTCTGACGACCGATGTGTGTGGGATTGGGTTAAATATAATATACGAGCTCATGCTATCCGTCACTCGAGTAGAAAGGCAAAGCAAAGAAAAGAAACGGAAACAAAACTCCAAAATGAACTTAACGTGGCAAAGCAAGCTTTGGAAAGTAACCCTAGTGACTCCACTGCTACCTTGTTTGATGTTCTTCAGATACAACTAGAATCATTGTATGAAGAGAAAATCAGAGGAATTATTGCATCTTTGATGTCAGGAAAAAGAAATCAAAGAACTATTATCCATTACTTGTACGCAAAAAAGCACAGCTTCCTAATATCGTTCGTAAATTGCAGAATGACTTTAATTTCTCACTTGATCACCAAATCTTCACTCTGCCACATTATGTTGTATTTGAATCATATGTAAAAGGTTTTCAGTGATTACCTCTATTTTATACACAAATTCTAAATTACATAAAATAGGCTTCAAAACGGACAATTTGTGCTCATTTTGCAAGGCAGAATCGGAAACCTTATACCACCTCTTGTATCAGTGTTCTTTTGTTAGGCAGTTTTGGAATGAATTTTAAGGTTACTGGCACCAACTCTCAAATCAGCAAATTCATCTTACTCTTAGAGATGTTTTATTTGGAATAATATCTAAACCATGCCCTTTACTTAACCTACTGAATTACTTTATAATAATTGGGAAGCTGTTTCTATGGGACTGCAGAAGAACCCAAATTCGACCCAAAATCCAAGGATTTCAAAGTAAAATAGTCATGAAATATGAAACCGAAAGAAAGATCAATAACACAAACTTCTTTGAGAAAAAGTGGGTACTATCCCCAGTTAATTGAAGATTTGCATTACAAATAGACTTTTGAGTGGTATTTACAATCGTAAGTGCAACTGTAACCCATTGTAAGTCTCTTTTTCTTTTTTACTTCGTTAGTAGCAGCATTTGATTTAATATTGTAACCATTATGTGTAACTAGTAAGTGATTTTAGTTTTGTAAATTAAGTTAGTAGTTTAAATTAGTATTGTAAGTATTGTAAGTAGAGTTAGTATTATCAAGTTAATAAAAGTGAAAAAAAAAACATTAATCATTTTCCGCGGCAATTGCTTCCCTACAAATACGAACCCTAACGACTATCGCAGCATTGAGTAAACATATACGGAGCGGACCACTGTTCATTTAGAATAGTTCAGCAAAATAGGGATCCCACCGCAAAAATTCGCACATAATGAAATCGTCAATCAGAACTACTTGGATCAGTCCTCTTATGTAGTCAGGGAGATTATCGCTTTTTAAAAAAATAATCAAAAGTGCATGCGTTTTACCTCGTAGGTCTAAATATTTCATCGAACTCACCTGTTCAAAGATGTCCACGCAAATGTTACTCTAGTGACTGAACTGGTTGTTGGAAGGCTACATTCAACTCGAATATATATACCCTCACAAGGAGAAAAACAGGAAGTTACTAATAGGGATAATTGACAATCCGCTCGTCAACAAGGCACTTAACAATGTACTTCCTTGACACTACTGCCGAACAACTTAAGCGAATATCCTGCGGTAGCCGTAAACATTGAAAACGTGTTGTCTTCCGGAGTTCCGATGGTTCATAAATTATCACTTGACTATAGCTATTCGACCACTGACCCCTCTATACTTTAGAGTAAGGAATAAAGTAACACTCTTAGAGGAATAAAAGACGTTACTTCCTGAGATATCGCTCAAATTCTTTCGCCTTTCCAATGCTGGGACTCTTCTTAAATTGATAAACGATTTGAAATGTGTCAATCGAAACAGGAAGTTTTAATACTCAAGTGCGTAATTAAAGTGCGAATTTGAATCAATTAATAAGTCACCCGCTTTGAGATGTTTTCGCGAAAAGGCCATTCCAGCAAATCAACCGTTTCGTACTGTATTGTTTAATTTTAGTGAAACGGTTTTGGGATTAAATCTGTTCATGCAGTTAACTCTCCTTAATTGTAGACCAATGTTTGCAATGGGAAGACAAACATCTGTCTAATCTTCTGTGTCAGAGATAACATCCCCTACCACGGTACTCTTGGAAGAAAAAAGTTGCCTGGGAGTCCCACGCCCTTAAACCACATAAATCACCTCTGAGATTGCTGTTTTACCAGCATGGTTGTGCTGATGGTGTAGTGGTTATCACACCCGACTGGTATGCGGGAGGACATGGGTTCAAATTCAACTCGGGACAAATTTCATTTCAAACCTATCAGTCACAGTTATCAATAACCTTCTATACTTCAGATCGAATACATATAATTAAGTCTATAAAATAGAAATTCCCATCATCGTGATCATGGCGCAAATACTGTAGTAAACTGCTAGTCGATTTTTTTACTCAGTTCATTTCAGTCTCCTTTATTTTTGTAGACCACAAAGCGGAAGCTGGATTATCTAGCTGCTAATGTTTGCAGTGGGAATAGACCCTTTTCATAATGGCGCCCGACAAATTATTCTTTTATTCTTATGACAATGAGCCCTACTAGCCTCGTCAGCATGTGCAAAATTCAATAGAATTTTTTCATTAAAGTGAGGTCAGTAGGGCTAATTAACACATATACAAAAGAATAATTAAAATCGTCCGCCATTATGAAAAAGGTCTATGAAAACATGTTTCGACAGTTTTTCTGTAATCTTCAATTCAAATATGCATAAAGTGCAAATTTGAATTTATAATGTTACACAGAATGCTAAGTAGCCATACAAAAGGAAACATGACAAGTATATCAAAAAAGAAAGTTTTACATTGGCATGTTGTAAAATCTCGCGGCCTATTTTTGTCGGACTCAAGACATATTTGGATAATAAAATCTTTCAAGGCAGGATAGAGAATATTCACGTTCGAATACCAATCAGCTAGGAGATTTGAAGCGGGCTTAGAAGATTATGTAGATGTATGCACAAATTCTGCCGAACCGGTGAATCGAAAACGAACCAAACACAAAATTATCTCTGTCAACAGACATCCGCATATCTGAAAAATAGACACAAGGGGTGATGGAAAAGCTCAGACAAGGAAAAAAATACGTACTTCAAACTCCCTCAAATGATTGTACAGGTTGTTCGTATATATATGTACGCGAATATAGTTTACAGTTGAAAAGTAAACAGTCCGGCTGTCATCTGACCACAGTGAAGCCTCTTTGCTGTTAGTCGACGGTAAAGCGGAAAGCAAGCTACCTTAGTGCTGCCTTGCATATCTGTTAAAACTGAACAGTTTGTCTATGCGAGTAGCAATCACAATACTGCGGCATCCATTAGCCGTATCTTGAGTTTCTGCATCAAAGTAAAAACACGAGATTCAGTAAATCGCAGGAGTTATTGAAGGCAAGATTGTCTCTTAGTTTCCTGCTCTAAATTGTACTGATAAGTGGTCGACGATAAAACTGGTATTCGGACGAATAACAAACACAGATAATACTCAGTCGAATAAAGCGAGTCCACAATTCCTACTTCAGCTATAAAGCCCTGATCAAACGGTGCATGATAGTCGATGATAGCTGAAAAGTCCTAAACTATCATCAACTATCGTGCACGTGGTCAATTATGGCTCAAAGAAGTCAGTGAGACGTTCGCGATAGTGTGCTGACGCAAGCTCGGGTGTCGCTTGTGTGACGCTCGTATGAAACTCCGTGAAACTTGCATTACAAAACGGTTGTAAACGCAATGCTAGTATGAGCCTTTCGTCTATCAAGTTGAATATTTCTTCGTTGGTCCATTTGATCGCTTTCCTCTTCGACTTTACCTGCGCCCGTCGATGTTGGGCGGAAACAGCTAGGCCTACAAAATAAAATGTCTAACAATCTATTGATCCATACTGTTGGCATTTTATTTTCTAGGAGAAACACGCTTTATGTGCTATCGTTCTAGGGAAAACTTTTTTTGGAGAACGGCAAAAGTGATCACTTCACACTTTTCTAAATTAAGTATTATTTTTCAATCAACTTCAGTTATTTCATCATCGTTCTTTTCAAAACTCAACAGTCGTTAGCAATAGCGCAGCCTACAGATTTAAGGCTTAATATTTAAAGTTTTTCAAACGCAAAAGATTTCTTTAACATGCGGGGCCAAAAAGAGCTGAAATCAGCTGTGATTTTTTCTCATCATTCATCTTACCTTTATGGTACCTTAAAGCTCGTAGTCAAACCACAACAGCAAAACGATTTCTTCCGCGGTAATGCGGACTGCAGTGGATTAACGTAAATGCAAATGAATTCAGCTGTGACTTGATTTTATATCATTCATTAATGTTTATCAACTGAAATAGTCTGGGCCCAGCTGTTCGAAAGCGATTAACTTAATCCAGGATTTTTTTTGCAATTTTAATTTTAGATGAGTTTCTTTTGCTGCTTTTGGCCCTCAAATTTATAGAATTTACGCCCTCATAGAGAAAAAACCCTATGCAGAATATCAGCGTTGACCAATGTTTGTGGATAGAGAAAAAAAATCTGGAAATAGGGTTAATCGACTTTCGAACAACCGGGCCCTGGTGATGCTAAGTAGCCATACAAAAGGAAACATGACAAGTATATCAAAAAAGAAAGTTTTACATTGGCATGTGTAAAATCTCGCGGCCTATTTTTGTCGGACTCAAGACATATTTGGATAATAAAATCTTTCAAGGCAGGATAGAGAATATTCACGTTCGAATACCAATCAGCTAGGAGATTTGAAGCGGGCTTAGAAGATTATGTAGATGTATGCACAAATTCTGCCGAACCGGTGAATCGAAAACGAACCAAACACAAAATTATCTCTGTCAACAGACATCCGCATATCTGAAAAATAGACACAAGGGGTGATGGAAAAGCTCAGACAAGGAAAAAAATACGTACTTCAAACTCCCTCAAATGATTGTACAGGTTGTTCGTATATATATGTACGCGAATATAGTTTACAGTTGAAAAGTAAACAGTCCGGCTGTCATCTGACCACAGTGAAGCCTCTTTGCTGTTAGTCGACGGTAAAGCGGAAAGCAAGCTACCTTAGTGCTGCCTTGCATATCTGTTAAAACTGAACAGTTTGTCTATGCGAGTAGCAATCACAATACTGCGGCATCCATTAGCCGTATCTTGAGTTTCTGCATCAAAGTAAAAAACGAGATTCAGTAAATCGCAGGAGTTATTGAAGGCAAGATTGTCTCTTAGTTTCCTGCTCTAAATTGTACTGATAAGTGGTCGACGATAAAACTGGTATTCGGACGAATAACAAACACAGATAATACTCAGTCGAATAAAGCGAGTCCACAATTCCTACTTCAGCTATAAAGCCCTGATCAAACGGTGCATGATAGTCGATGATAGCTGAAAAGTCCTAAACTATCATCAACTATCGTGCACGTGGTCAATTATGGCTCAAAGAAGTCAGTGAGACGTTCGCGATAGTGTGCTGACGCAAGCTCGGGTGTCGCTTGTGTGACGCTCGTATGAAACTCCGTGAAACTTGCATTACAAAACGGTTGTAAACGCAATGCTAGTATGAGCCTTTCGTCTATCAAGTTGAATATTTCTTCGTTGGTCCATTTGATCGCTTTCCTCTTCGACTTTACCTGCGCCCGTCGATGTTGGGCGGAAACAGCTAGGCCTACAAAATAAAATGTCTAACAATCTATTGATCCATACTGTTGGCATTTTATTTTCTAGGAGAAACACGCTTTATGTGCTATCGTTCTAGGGAAAACTTTTTTTGGAGAACGGCAAAAGTGATCACTTCACACTTTTCTAAATTAAGTATTATTTTTCAATCGCTTGACAAATCTGGCATCAGTTATCGTTCGTCGTCACTCAACATGTCGTTAGCTAGCGCAGCCTACAGATTTAAAATATTTGGTTTTTAAAGATTTCTTTTGCGGGGCCAAAAAGAGCTGAAATTAAACAATACTTTTCTCTCACAACAGGAGGCTTACCTTTTGGTACCTTAAAGCTCGTAGTCAAACGCAACATCAAAACTATTTCTTCCGCGGTAACATGCGGACTGCAGTGGAAACGTAAATGCAAATGAATTCAGCTGTGACTTGATGTTTATATCATTCATCTAATCGTTTATCAACTGAAATAGGTCTGGGCCCAGCTGTTCGAAAGCCGATTAACTTAATCCAGGATTAGCGTAAACTTGGTTGCAATTTCTAATTTTAGGATGAAAGTTTCTTTTGCTGCTTTTGGTTTTTTAGGATTTACGCCCTCAAATCTAAAATTATGCAGAATATCAGCGTTGACCAATGTTTGTGGATAGAGAAAAAAACTCCTTGGTTAAGCTTTAATCTTGGATTAGGGTTAATCGACTTTCGAACAACCGGGCCCTGGTGATAAGAGAAATAAAACCGTGAGACTTCGGGCAAGTCGTCAAGTGTGTATTTTTTTCAAAACATTTTAATTTCTGGACTGGAAAAACAATCTTTTGTAGTATTATCTCCAACATGTCGATCGATCGGCTTTTCACAGACACAGAACAATTTCATAACAGGAAAGTTTGTAACGAATGGTTCATTCTTAAAAGTGTATTATGAAGCCTACTCTGAAATCTATTCAAGAGGAATTTCGCTGATCAGGCAAACTGAAGTAAACAATACAAATTACTATAAGCTCAATCATTGTTGTGCTCCTTTGCATCAGTAGACAGAGGGCGTAGTAGACCGCAGGGTTCAAAAGATATTTAAACGAAAAAGGCTTGGTACACTATCACTGTGAAAGCTAAGTGAAGTAGTTCTACGTGGTATACATGCGTCTATACAAAGGTATATACAGCCCTGGATTTTCCTCCTAAAGTCTATATATGGACTAGTACGGATAGAAGCGGGCAGCGCATTCCACAGTTTAGCTGAAAAGTATACGAGTGGGGTTAAGTTGTTTATTCACGCTGTTAATGTATTCCTCCGCACGTTAATGTGATTCCTCCACCTTTTTTCCTCACAGACGATAGCCTATGACGTCACCCGCGTTACGTTAATGCATTCCCATTCCTCCGCCCACCAATGAGATTCCTCCGCAAAAGGAGGCCTAACCGTCCCTATTATTCTACTTGCAGGAGCAATGCAGTCGGTAAGACATTAGGATACATTGTTTCTAAGCAGAATGAGGGGCACATTTATCATTAGGTCTTCACTTGGAACGGACAGTCCTCACTATCGCAACAAAAACTGGGTGCAAAATCAAGCCAGATAGACAGTCTAAAGAAACCACTTTATACTGCTTTCAAATATTTATTTAATATAGGCAAATATTATTTTTTCCAATCTTTAGCAAACCAATAAATTAGACTCCCTTACAAGTTACAGCCCCAAAACACTTAAAACATTTCCTCCTTCTAGTAAGTGGAAATAGGCATCGTAGATGGTGTCAACCACGGATCATTTTGTTGCTTCAACGAACGTAAACTGCTAACACATCCGCCACACCAACGTCGTCTGCAATCGAAAAATAATCATATTAATGCAAGAGAGGAACTTGTGGGAAAGCAGATCTACTGTTAGTTTTTCTGACTTCGTTCAGAGACATGTGATCGTAAAAGAAGTTACGTGCAATTTGGCGTGGCATCCGAAGAGGATGGGGACAGGGTGTTTGATTCCTGGTGGAGAGAATGGCCAGGGAACTGGTTAAAGCTTACAAAGTTGGTAAACAGTTGGCCTGTGCGAAGGCACAGGCAGGGGAAGGGAAGAGGAAGCTTGGCCGAGTGGAACGAAAATAAGGGGTGCACATCAAAAACAAGGAGATGGGGAATTAGAAAGCACATAATCAACAAAAATAGAAATATGACCCAAAACGTTAGATGAAGACAGGAATTACTTAAAGGCTGTTTATGTTTAAACTCTTTCAATTTAAAATTTTCAAGGAATGCAATCAATGTGACAAAAGTTTTCTCCATGGTACTAAACATTGTCAGCCTCACCGTAGTTGTTCCAGTTTGTATAACCAGACAGTTTGCTGTACATGATCATGTGATCCTGTCCCCGGTTAGACAGATTATCCCACGAGCATACCACGCCCACGCTAACTGATATCCATCCTTCGTCACCAGGGCATCCGTTATACTTCCTGTTGATGTAGAAGCGACGGGGAACGGTTGTTTCTCCTTCTATTGAGAAGTGATTTTGTTCTTCAACTTTTATGTCACCCCAGGATGAGTTAGTTAGTTTATCCTTTGAAAACCACTTGAGCTTGTCCATTCTACGGGCATCGAAACTCACCTCCTTGGCCATGATCCCTTCTTCATAGAGAACAACCCTCGCCTGAAAAGTCAATTACATCTCCACTTTGTTTGGCTTACAAGGCAAGGGAAGAAGAAACCTTTTCCGGACGATATGAGGTTAAACCAACAAGAAGTGGACTGAATATGACTAATGTAATATCTGTTACTGCCAACCTCTGCCAACCTCCCAACTCCACTCGCATCGTGTCTCCTCGCAATCTCACGCGCGCGTCTTTCTCACGCCCCACAATCTCTCGCCAACATTAGAAACTACTAGCAATCTAGATCAAAAGGTCGTGACATGATAACAAAACATATAATAATTTTACTGACGACTACTGCAATTATAGACCTACTAAAACTACCACAACCAATACCGCTACCACTAAAACTCCCACGACCACGACCACTACTACATCTACTTCTACTGCTATTACTTCTACTACAACTACTACAACTACTACTACTACTACTACTACTACTACTTCTACTTCTACTACTACTACTACTACTACTACTACTTTTATTACTACTACTACCACTACTACTACTACTTCTACTTTTACTACTACTTCTTCTTCTACTACTACTGCTTTTACTACTTCAACTACTACTATTACTACTACTACTTCTATTACTTCCACTACTACACACTACTACTTCTACTTCTACTACTACTACTACTACTACTACTACTACTACTACTACTACTACTACTACTACTACTACTTTTATTACTACTACCACTACTACTACTACTACTACTACACTACTACTACTACTACTACTACTACTACTACTACTACTACTACGACTAACTACTACAACTACTACTACTACTACTACTTCTACCGCTACTTCTTCTACTACTACTACTACTACTACTACTACTACTACTACTACTAGCTACTACTACTACCACTACTTCTACTACTACTACTACTACTACTACTACTACTACTACTACTACTTCCACTTCTACTACTACTAGTTCTACTACTACTAGTTCTACTACTACTACTACTACTACACTACAACTACTACTACTACTACTACTACTACTACTACTACTACTAGCTAAACCTACTACCACTACTTCTACTACTACTACTACTACTACTACTACTACTACTACTACTACTACCTACTTCTACTTCTACTACTACTTCCTACTACTACTACTACTACTACTACTCTACTACTACTAGTTCTACTACTACTAGTTCTACTACTACTACTACTACTACTACTACTTCTACTACTACTAGTTCTTACTACTACTAGTTCTACTACTACTACTACTACTACTACTACTACTACTACTACTACTACTACCTAATCCTACTACCACTACTTCTACTACTACTACTACTACTTCTACTACTACTACTACTTCTACTACTACTACTACTTCTACTACTACTAGTTCTACTACTACTAGTTCTACTACTACTACTTACTACTACTACTACTACTACTACTTCTACTACTTACTAGTTCTACTACTACTAGTCTCTACTACTACTACTACTACTACAAACAACTACTACTACTACTACTACTTCTAGCTAATCCTACTACCACTACCTCTACTACTACTAGTTCTACTAGTACTACTACTACTACCACTACTTCTACTACTATTACTTCTTCTTCTACTACTACTACTAGCTACTACTACTACCACTACTTCTACTACTACTACTACTACTACTACTACTACTACTACTACTACTACTACTACTACTACTACCACTTCTACTACTACTAGTTCTACTACTACTAGTTCTACTACTATGATATTCCCGATCTTAAGCTACAACAGTGAGGTATGGGGATGTACACTAAACAGGATTTTAAAAAATGGGGACAATTCCGCA